>JAVTVJ010000359.1:0-472500 GCA_034509425.1 Eopsaltria australis | reverse complement strand
GAAACAAGCACATTTTTGTTTCAAAACAATAGCTTAACTTAAAACTTTATTAACCTTCGGATACCTGAAGCAAGTTGAAACAAGGTACTAAAGTTGATAACTTTCCAAAACAGTTATAAAAATGTAGTTGTTTGTTCAAAATAAATGACCACCTCAAAAAAGAAGTCTTATGTTGAAATCTGCAGTTACTTGCAGGTATAAAATACTTTCTGTTGGGCATTGCAAATGATAATTAGATGCCAAAGAGAATTTTGAGGTCAGCCAGAGTGAGCTTAGTGAAGGTCTCTCCATTGCCTGACAGAACCTGCTGGGCAAGACCTTTCTTCCTCTTGTGGAGTTGCAGGATCTTTTCTTCTACTGTTCCTTCACAGACAAACCTAAAAAAATTTTAAAGACAAAACAAAAAACCATCTCAAGTGCTACAAAAAAGTGTCAGAGTTATATAAACACTTCCTCAGTAAATTTCAAAAGATTCGTCTTACTTAGCAATTAATAATTGGCCAATTATGTGACTGACAAAATACACTTCTGAACAGAAACCAGCTGTCCTCATATGCAACTATTATAACATTTCAAATATAAGTCCAATGCACTTCAGGCATCAACTCTGGTCATCTGAAGAAACATTATTTCTGAGAAAAAAATCCTGTAATTATTGCTTGATAACTGATGTCACCTATTATACAAAAAATATTGTACCCAAAAAAACATTTAAATTCCAGTCTTTGAATGTGCTGTGCATTTATAAGTTAATCTTTCAGTACTTAGTTACAGATGCTTTTTCTAGAAGTCAACTTTGCCACTTATTTGAAGTGCCCTATGTGTTTTTTGTAAGTGATACTAAAAAGGTTCAGGCTTAGGGATCACAGTGAAAAAATCTCCACTCAATTAAGAGAAATGGTTTGGCACCCAAACTGTTCTCAGGAATGAACAGGACATTCCCGCTAAATCACAGGCTGAAAAACAAGAAACCCCTGCTAGCTGTCAGGACAGCACCATGCTTGCAAGTGCCACACAGAACACATAAAAATATTTTTATCTCAGTGCCCAAACCTCAATCTCACTGTCAGATCTTGTGTCTAGATTTAAGTAGAGAAACCAAGGTCTTGTCTCACTGACTAAAGCCAGTACACAAGCAGCAGCTCCTCATTCTGCCAAGTAAAATGCTGACCTGTGTATCACAACATCCCTCTTCTGCCCTAGACGGTAAATGCGGTCACATGCTTGGTCCTCCAGAGCAGGATTCCTGCAAGGTAAAAAAAGAAAAAAAAAAGTTGCCTTATTTCCCTGCCTCCAGGAATCCCGTTTTCTTCCTCTGTAGAACTAGAACTGCCCCCAGGTTACCTCAGGTTTACCAGCTTGATGGCCAGCATTCACCCTGACTGTATTTCCCTGGGGAGAAGTATTCTACAACTCCACACAAAGCCAACTGCATGACTGAGACCACTCTCCTGCTGAGAGAAAGCTGAGGAGCTGGTGAGGAAAGAGACTGAAGCAGAAAGGCAAACCCCAGTGAAAGGCGGCCATCACTCAGGAGTATTTACATAAAAAATGGGTACATCTGACAAAGTTACAGGGAATGCTTTCTGGTTAACTTCCATATTGTTGGAAGCATCTCCTTAATGCTACTGCTCAGCAGCTGGTTTTGTATGAGGCACATTAGTTTGTTTTGCGAGTTCTCATGAGTAACATTTAATTTAAAAAACCTGCAATTCTGACTTTGATGAGACAACACAAGTATTAGGAGCTTGCACACACTTCTCACATGTAAAACCCAGAAGTACTCTAGCTGTGCCCAGTTACTGACTATGCTCAACACAATTGATTTGTTTCAAGCCAAATTGCCTGTAGGCATTACTACACCATTTCCATTACTGCAAGAAATTAAGCCAGGGACTGCCAAATCCCCAGGAGCCTTTTGTGATACAGAACTGCATACCTGCTTCTTTGGATTGCTGTTATAATCATCTGTTTTTTCTTGCCCCTACAGAACTGTATTTCATGGCAGTGAGCACTGGATTGATAAATCAGTGTCTTGGATGAAGGCTGCAGTAAAAGCACTCTTCCCCAACTAACCACTAACACCTACTATAAGCTAAACACTTCCCTCCTAACCCAGTTGCACCAGACATCACGAAACATATAGTGAGAAAGCAAGCAGCATGCCCTACACATCCTCTCCAAGACGGAATTTGTGTTTCCCTTTACCAGTGCATGTCAAGGAGAAAGAGATGGTTTCCTCCAGTCAAGTTCAGACCAACGCCTCCAGCCAGCAACGAGACCAACATTACCTTCAAAGGCCAAAAGAGAGTTAAGGAACCTGTTTACAGTCACAAAGTCAGACATCACAGCTGCTCATAGCAGTGCTAGGGACTGCTTCCCTGCCCTGCCTGCATACCTGAGGCCCTTTGGGATTGTTATTGAACTCTTCCACCAAAACCATCCTCTGTTTGGGCTTGACAGAGCCATCCACTGTGGCGTACTTCAGCCCCAGGCGCTGCAGGTGCACAGCCACAACTTTGAGCATGCTCGTCCACTGAGAGACAACCACGCTGCAGAAAGAACAGGGAGTTCACAGCTAGCTCTCAGTCCACTGGAACACTTTGGTCATTGCAGGGTCTCACCCAAGGTGCTAAAACAATTCAGGCACCCTTCCCCACTGCAAACCAGAGCCAAGCCCCTTCCCAATTCACAAACAGAGATGCAACGGCAGAACCTGCTGTGGAAGGTTAATACCTAATAAACTATACATAAATTAAGTCTATAACTTTCACCTCTATTTTTGGATTTTACATTTTCACCTCCCAACCACAAATATGAGTCACAACTCTGAGCTTTTTCTGCAAAACACAAAAATCAATAGCAACACCAAATCTATATTCCCCATAGCCTCTCACACCCGAGTTTCTTGGACTAAACAGTTTGTGAGGCAGTAATTTGTTTGACAGTTTCTTGAGAAGGAACAAAAGCAATGTTGGTGCTCCCATTCTTATGATGGGAATGCTTTTTGGAAAAGACTGGAAAAACATGTCCTCTGATCAATGGATTCCTTTATCTCTAACAGGTTCAGTTTTAATCCCTACTTTAATCCTTCACTTTTTTGGGTTGTAGGATGGGCAAATACTTCTCATCACAACCAAATTATTCTCAATCCTATTTCTGGAGAATTGTCTTCCTTGGCCTCGAGCCCTGAGATTTCTCACACATTCCCTTATGTTTACACTTACCTTAAACTCCCCTCTTTTGTCTTAGACACTTAGAACAGTTGTGTTCAACTACTGCAGTACTGTCACCATTTTACCATACCATGAGTTTTGTATTCAATTATTTTAAGCTATTTCTGCTGTTGTCAAGAAACAGTGTGCTTCTCTCAATCCCTCTGACTAAAGAAAAGGACATGCTTGCTAACCTTTTCTGAGGCTGTGAGTGACTCTGAATAGTTTTCAATTCAGCCAAGAGTTGAGTTATCTGCAGGGAAAAAAATCCAAAACGTTAGTCTGCTTGCTCTCATAATCTAGCTCATGCTTGGATATTCTTTACTGAAGTAGAAAGTGATCAAAATAGCTTTTCAACTGGAATTTCTTTTGTGCTTAGAGTTTGAAGAGATTTTAATAGTCATTGATAAGAACACTCCCACCACAGAAAACAGGGCCAGGAAATGAAATCATACAAGCCTGTCTTAAAGATTCCAACCCTCCTGTGAAAAGTTACTGCAACCTCTTGTTGCCATCCCTTTTTTCTATCTCTTTACAAACACTATGGTCTCACATGCAAGCTCTTCTGAACTTCTGTGAATCCACTGCTTCAGATTTTCACTGACAGTTTTTCAGCAGTCACATCCTCACAGATTTATTAGAAATACCTGTTAACACCTGAGAAGTTGGAGCCTTCCCAGAAGGGGTTCAGCAGGCTATCAGCTACTCATCTGATTTCATCTAAATTGGCAACTTATCCTGATCTGCAGTTACCAAGGTGTGACAATTCATGAGCCATTAAAGAGGCAAAGTGCAGAAATCCAAGCTCCTTAAGGAAGGTAAGAATGCCACAACCAGAATACCTTGGTGCTCTCCCTGGTGATGTCAAAGATATCTGTTTGAAAAGCTGTGCCATTGAGGTAGACTGTTGATTTGGAGTCAGCAGTCTGGAGCTCAGACAGTGTCAAAGCACCAAGCTGTTCCTCAATAGAGAGTGCAAGGCCTTCGCTGTTCAAGTTAGCTGGATCCAGAGCCTGTGGGAAGAAAGCAAAATAATAAGGGATCACAGTCAAGCCTGAGATTGAATTCAATACTCATCCAGCCAGCACAGTATCTGCTGAGGACACTGGGTTTGAAGGTTGCAATGCAATATGAAGACAGAACAATTGAGAAATACTACTGGACCAAACAGTCCCTTTGGACCTTTATTCTGCCCCAAAAGGGGCAGTGTATGGAAAGCATGTGAGCTTAGTAATTTCCTGTGGTCCAGTCTCCTCAGACCCCACCCCCCAACACTTAACAACTGCAGGATTACAGATGTTAGAACATAAATTCCTGCCCATTCCCCTAATAGCTCAACTTTCTGTACAGCTGCTTTATATGACAGAGCCAAGTACTCCTGAAAGATTAGGCTGCTTCATGCAAGACAACCTCAAAGCACTTACAGAGCTCTCCAACACACAAGCCCTTGAAACAGGCTACACTTATGCACTTTTCAAGGCTAGGTTAGGATTAAGTGTTCTTTACCATTAAAATTCTAGTTCCCTTGTTATCTGAAGAAAGGTATTTCCAGAGAGACAGCTGCCCATGTAAGTCATGTTGGGGAACTCTTCAGTAGAAGGTAAGCCCATCTAAAACATCTTGGGCTTTAAACACAGCGTCCTGAAATTGACTCTGTTCATACTCCCATAGCTAAGAGAAACAAAGGTGTTACCAAGTCTGTTAACTTGCATAAACACTTGAAAAATCCCCACAAAACCCCCCACACCACCACAATACAATGCAATTACCACTTTCAGCAAGGAGAGATGGCAGCAGCACTGACGGAGCCTCAAGAGCATGGACAAGACATGGACAGTACTTGAGACCTGGGGAGCACTTTGTGAGCCTGCTAGAAATTCCTTTTGACTGACTCCAAACTCTTGTGCAACTGTCAAGGAAGGAAGACAAAACATCAAGAGCTCTTGGATGCACTTCCAAGCACTGCTCATCCACCTCCAGGAAGAGGTTCATGAAGAGGAGTCAAGAATCAACAGGTAAGCAAATTCCTCATTTAACACAGGAACCCATCAACCTCCACTTCAATTTAAAAAGAGGAAAAACAAGGCAACAACACAAGTCAGAGTACGATATACCATACACTAATGCTGACATATGTTATCTGAGCAACTAGACTTTTATTTCAGAGGAAATTTTAGACCTAGAAGGGCTAATAGATTTTCCCAGAGTCACACCAATAAGAACACAATTTTAGAAAACTAAGGTATAATTCTTTGTAACATGAGGGAAGCATTTTCCAAATAATTTCTAAGTCCTGACCCCAGGTCTGTTCCCCCCTTCTGAACTATGCATTTAAAAGCCACTTCTGCAAATGCCTTCAGGGGAGGGTGTGCTCAAACCTTTCTCAAAGGGGTTACCACCATCATACTCTCTGCCTTCATTTTTCTGCTCTTGTCTCTTTAGATAGGATTGTAGTGTTGACCTGGAAAAACAAGACACAGGCAATGGGATTTACAGCAAGAAAAAAGTCAAGAGGAGCCTGAGCTTAGAAAGCTGATGCATTAAGGTAAGGAAGGTTTCATTAATCATTCAATCACAAAATGATCACCCCCCCACCAGTTTTGTTTAACTTGAGTATGATCAAAACCAAAGATGCATTTGGAAATCACAAGAGAAAGCAAGTCTGCTTTTTGGGTATGAGAACACCTTTAAATATATATTTAAAAAGAAGAAAAACTCTTTACAGTGAAACTGCTGAAAGAACCTAGGAGAACACAAAGTGATGCTGGCTTGCATTACAGCTATCTGGAGAGGCCAGCATAATTTCTAATTGTACAAGAATCACAGAGCAATAATAATAAGGATAATTCTCTCCTTTACAGCTGCTCACACATCATCATTTAAGAACTACTTGTTGCAATTCCAAGTATTTGGAGTCTTGAAATCAGTGAGATTAAGTGTAAGGCTAGGATACAAAGCTCCTACAAGGCATGAATATATGGGAGAAAAGAAATTAATCAGTTTTGCCTACTACCAAAGCAAGCAATGCATTTACAAACACACTAGACAGATAAATCAGAAGGGGAAAAACTTAACAGGAGTTTGTCCAAAAGCTCTTCTCATCTGAAGTGAATTTCTTTCTGATTTCCATATCAATAAGAAACAAACCCACAAAATACCATTATCTCTACCCACATTCATACCTGGATCTTGCAAAGAGCATGTTGTACACAGATTGTTCCTCTGCTGTAAGTTTTAACTGATGCAGCTGCGTGCTACGCTGGGGCAGAGATACCTGAAGTGAAAATTGACAGGATCAGACGTATGCAGAGCAAAAGTCTTAGAGAGCATCACAAACACCAGCAGTCCAAGATTTAACACAGTACTCTAAGTCTCAGAAGATAACTGTTTGTTCCCTAAAACCATGTGTATTAACGCAACTGTGACACAACACAGACACTCACAGAACTCCAAGGAGCCTGGCCAACACTCAAGGTAAGATCTTTATTCCAATTCATCCAATAACAAAGAGGCATGAGCTACTAAGGATGAACTGCTTGACAACTACCACAGAGGGATTCATTTTTGTGTTGTTGAAGTAGCTTATTTCCCTATTCAAAATCAGACAGTACACCTAAACTATACCTTTTAAAGGCTTAAGACACATCTATGACCTAACACTCCATTTAACAGACTGTTTGTAAAAAGCAATGGAGAAAGCCAATGCTCCAGCACACACCAGGTCCATTTGACATGTGGCAGCTTGGGTTCCTAGAAATCTAGGCTAGTCCAGTGACCTAGACTAACTTTCCACTAGGTGGCAAGCTACTTGCGATTACTTGGTGTGTTTTTGTCTGCACGTGATTTATAAATGAAAGGTTTCATTATTCTCTTTAATTCTGCTTTTTGGGTAAGCAACAAAAGCATCCCACAGGCATTTACTTCTCTTGCTCAAGAGACTGCAGCAGATAGGAAACCCACACATTAACAAATTTATGCATGCAAATAACTGTCTGCTGCAAAGAAAACCATGAAATGATGGTATAGCTGTGGAGGATGAAGTTCTTACCAGGGGCTTGCCAGTTGAATCCAGCTGGTCCTTAGTTCTCTGCAGTAAGAGGCTCCTGGTTAGGAGGCTCAGCCTCTCTCCTCCCCTCCTTGTATTGTTATCTACCTGGTACTTCCACACTTTGTATTCATCAAAAGGAGAGCAACGTAGAAACCTGTGACAGGAAGGAAGGAGACTTCATACCAAGGAAAGAAGAGTTCTTCAGTTACTCTGGAGTGACCAGAACCAAATTCCTTGCTAGTCCTTGCTATCAAAACAAACCATTTCCGAATGCCATAACTGCATCACCAAGGAGCAGTAAAACATTTCCAGTGTAATGGTAGTGATAACTGGTTTGCTCAGATGTCTTACCATCACTAATACTGTAAGCACCTCTCTCTGATTCTGTACCCATCACTTCCTCCTAGCCTGTAATGTTTCATGCATGACCAGGAAACAAAGGACATTAAGATGCAAAGGTACTTGCCAAAAAGCATATTCACCTGTTATTTCAAAATACCAAACTTCTTACTTGGCAATTAATTTCAGTTATCCAAAATTTAAAATGCAAGTTCTCTCTGGTTCCCCAATACCATCTGTAACCTTTCCCCCTCTCAGCAATAAGGAGCACCTGTTTATCATTGCTCAGAGAATCCAAAGTTTTCACCCTCACCCTCAATGGCCTTGTAATACAACCCTCCAAGAAGGTCCTCCCAGGCTGCCCTGATAACAACAGGGATTAACTCATAAAACCTCTGTTTGCTAAAATTGGTTTTGTGCATACTCATCCTGAAGACAAAGGAGATCCAAGGTATTTCCCCTTTGTTTTCCAGGGAGGCAGAAAAGCTATACGCAACAGCAGACACACGATCAGCCTTGTGCAATGCCTCAACCACAGCCTTTGCAATCCAGTACTACATGTAAATATAATTAACCTCACTACTCCACCTGTCTTAGAGACATCTCAAACTTAGAAACAACTTCAGCACTTCATCAGAGAAGAACTACTAGGCCTGGATCCCTGTCCATGTGGTCACATGCAGCCAGCTCACCTCAGCAGAGAGTACATGTCCAGAAAGTTGTTCTGTATCGGCGTCCCTGTGACAGCCCATCTGGCATTGGCTCGCAGTTTGCACACAGCTATAGAGGTTTGAACCCTTGGGTTTTTAATATTGTGAGCTTCATCCAATATAATTCGAGCCCAAGCTACCCTGAGCAGAGGGGAACAGGGAGATCCACTCTGAAAGAAAAAGTAGACTATAATCAGAAGCAAAACCTTGCTAGGCTCTCCAAGGAGCCACAAGCAAACACATTTTTCCAGCAAGAAGCCTTTTCCTGATGTTAGTCAGCAGCAATTTGTGCTCTTACTGTCATGTAAGACACGGTCTCCAAAAACCATCTCTTTAAAGCTTTCAAATTTAAAGTTTACAAGCCAAAAACTGTAACTTATTTGCCTGATCTTTAATTAATGACAATTTCTAATATTTTGCTTGTTTTCTTGCTTTTAAGATTTTATCATGTTCTTGCTTCAAGAGGTGTTTCATATCAGTAAAATTTTGCTATGCTGAGATGAAGGACCACATATAAATATTCTGATCTCTCAAAAATTTTATAGATGCCACCTAGAAGTTTCAGAAAATTCCAAGTTCTGTTTTCTTCAAGAGCTACATCTAGAGCTGTGCACAGAGGTAGGAGACAGCAACATCCACACCAGCAAGGCACTTCCTCTACACTGTGTACTCATTTCA
Organism: Eopsaltria australis; assembly: GCA_034509425.1. Lineage (NCBI taxonomy): Eukaryota > Metazoa > Chordata > Aves > Passeriformes > Petroicidae > Eopsaltria > Eopsaltria australis. The sequence goes on along the minus strand of JAVTVJ010000359.1, from coordinate 463,510 downwards.
ATCAGCACTCAGCAATCATGTAATTATCTTCATAGCCCAGGCAGCACACTGCTGTTTCTTCAAGGCAGCTTGGAGGCTGCCTCAGGCTCAATTCAGACTGACCTAGAGCCTAAGCACAACAGGTTCCTGGTAGTTTGGAGTGCTGTTAGTGCTTCAAGAAACAAAGAACAACAAATGAGAGATTCTACTGCTCCTTCACCTCAAAAGGAGAATGAGATTCACCGTTGCATTCTTAAAATTACTTAAGACACTTCAACTGTATTCAATATAGCATATTCTATAATTCTACAGAACAGATATATTGTGAATATATCTGTTCTTGCTGCACTTCACAGTACTTTCTCTCATCACTTTGCTTTTACAAACATTATCAATGGGCTTATGAAAAAAAAAATCAAGTTCCTGCTCACTGTAGCATATATAAGGTGCTACTTGAAACAACAGTGGTTTACAACACCTCAGAACAAAACCTTAAGGCAATTATTAACATTACGGCTTCTCACCCCCACATCATGGTCCTGAGCAGGGAATTCCCCTTCCTCTTTGCTTGTGGGAATCTCCTTGGAGAGAAGGCTGTAGGTTGTGACAACAACATCATATCCAGAAAGCCTGCATGAAGGGAGAGCAGTAATCAGGAGCAAGAACAAATAAGGCATTCATTTTCCAAGAGAGACTAAACGCATACTGAAAAATGCATGTAAGAACAACACAGCTCTGCAGGAGCTGAAATGCTAAGTTTTACATAAAACTGAGCTTCATTGCAATCCAACAGGAAGGATGCATCGTCCCCATTTTATGGATACTGGAAGTAAACACATCAAGCTCAAGAGGACAGTAAAAGTCTGTTGACCAGAATGCACAGCACATGGTATAAACCCTACTTAGAGCCTGGCACTCAGGATTACTGCTCAGCATGGCCTGAAGAGGTCTAGAAAATATTCTGATCTATACATACAGCTGATAAAAAAATACAACTACATAGCACAAGCATGGAAGAATCTGCCACTGACAACCTTTGCAAGCAAGAGATATTTTAGAGAATATACACCTTTTTTTTTCTTTGCTATCAGAAGCAGAAACAGCCTCCAACACAACCACTGAGCATGGGAACAGGCCAGAATGTTTTACTAAATACACCTTGACAGCACACATCAACCTGACTTTCAGGATCTTCCACATTTCAATACTTCACGTTCTTCCATCATTCTACATCCACTGAATTTCAGCTTTGATGAACACAATCTCTTGCTACACAGTATTTTGCTTTTCTTGGTCGTATTTATGGTTTAGCACTTACACCTCTGCATGCTTATCTCGATTTGGCCCATGGTACAAATAGACTCTCAGCTTGCCAAAGACCACGTGTCTTTCAATCTCTTTTTTCCAGTGATGGATCAAGGATGCAGGACAAATTACTAAAGTGCCACAGGAAGGGATAACAGCGGATACTAAAAAAAAATATTGCAGACAGGTTTCAATGTCTTCACATTAGACTACAACAACGACAGAAATCTTGGAAATTCACAATTGAGAAGAGTGTCCAACCAGTTCCATGAGGATACAGACAGTACAGACTGTGGACACAGAAGCAATACTCTTTAAAAAAGCACTAACATCCCCCAGTGTCTGTGGACAAGATAAAAGCAATCTTTGGGGGAGAGTTGGAAAGAAAAAAGATCAGTCACAGAGAGGTGAGTAGTAACTATTTTAAGTCCTTATGAAAACTATACATATGTTTTAAAAACTATGAAACCTTTTGCAAACCCAGCATATGCTGGATTTAACTATTTCAAGAAAACAGTAAAAAAAAAATTCCCCAACAATATAAAGTAATGAGTTGGAAAATCCTACACATAAAATGGGAGACAGAAATGACCCTGATCAAGAGAAAGGCCATGGAAGGAAGCACAGTAAAATTTAGCCAAATGAAAGTTTGCTGCAGAAGGAAACACAGTGTGTTGTTCTATGACCCATTAACCTACAATGCTTTAGGCATTTCAAATGGCACTTCATAATAATGTATGTGCTGTAGGATGGAAACAGTTCTGTACCATTTTTGGATAGCCATATTTCTAACATCTCCTTTCTTTTCTCTGTCTTCAGCTGCTTCTGGGCCAGAATGAGAGCAATCATTGTTAGAGTCTTCCCCAAGCCCATGTCATCCGCTGCAAAAAGACACACACAAGTTATCACCTGCAGAAATGAGACTCCTTAGACCTACAGAGGGAAATACAACAGAAAGTGCCTTGGGGAACCCAGAATACCAAAAATACCCCGATGAAAATTTCAGGGTATGATTTAGTTACTGGTTAATACCTGTAGCAGGTAATAGGGCACAGAAAACAAACCCTTTTGACATGCCTACAAAATAACCAGTTATTTGCCTCCAACTAAGTTACATGCAAAACTTTGCTGACACAGATCTCCCCCACAAAATCCACTTTGCCATTCTGTTGCTCACCCAGAATTCCTCCACAAGGCCTCTGACTCTCTCTCCAGAGGAGCCATGCAAGCGCTTGTTTCTGGTGCTGCAGCAGTGGAACCTGAGAGGGTGAAAGAGAGGATTTGAAGGAAATACCTGGCAAAATTTAGACACTTCTGCTTCCACTACCAATTAGCCTGTCCAAATGTTTTACTACAATCCTACTAAAAGGAGTTTACCTACCTGTTCTTTCTCCACATGGACCAGGATACCCAAGATAAGCAACTCCCAAAGACAGGAGGTCAGCAGTACCATATATGAGTCTTCCCAATGTTTCCTGCTCTAACCAGCCTAGTGCCTCACAATGCTCTGAGAGAGCAGATAACAATGGCTTGTTCAGCTGGAAAATCCACCCCAGACTACTTTGCTTACAACAGCTGTCACTGTCAAGGAAAGGGATTGGGAACACTTCCCCTTTTCTCACTGAGTCTACGACCCCTACAGACTCTTAAAACAGGAAGAGGGACTACATACTACCATCACAGGACATTCAGTGGCCTTCCCCACCATTGAAAAGGTCCCAAGACAATGTGACAAATGAAAACATACATGCATCTACACACCACCCTGTAGAGGCATGTGCCTTCCAATACCTTGCATAAAACCTCAAACATGAGCTCTGCATCGCCTCACAGATAAAGAGATGGTCTTGGCAGATCACAGCTGACTGCTCTGGAGTCCATCACATTGCACAAGCTCAATCACCTGCAACACTTCTCTGAAAGATTATTTCTTACAGCTCACCAGGAAAAATGAACAATGAGGTTCTCAGCCTGTTCCTCACACCTCTGTTCTGGCTGTCATGTACAGACAACATGGATGGAATGTAATTAGAGTACCTCCGGAAGGAAGGAAGGAAGGAAGGAAGGAAGGAAGGAAGGAAGGAAGGAAGGAAGGAAGGAAGGAAGGAATGCTCTAGGGTACCACTCAGAGGTTATGATTCATTCATCAGCATGACAGCTTCCATCCTTGCCAACCCACCTTCAGTCCAGAGGGATCTTCAGCTGCTGTTTCCTCTGTTGGACAGGATTCTAGAGATTTGTGAAGATGATTAATAGCCTCAAATGTGGCTCTGTGTACAGCCCTGATTCGGTCTTCTGTCATTCTTCCCCCATACAGATTCTGCACACCAACACTCACTGCAAAGATACAGTACCAGGGAAGCGTTTACAAAGCTAACTTCCCCAAACAGATGTTTCACCTCAGACATTGACTTCAGTGGCTACAGATGCCTGAGGGACAGTATGCAGCTTGCAGTAACAAAAAAGGTTTAGTACTCTCATGTATAGCCACAAGCTGCAGGGTTATTTCAGAAATAGTACTCAACAGTGTTCTCTGTAACGACAAAGTCTTTCTATACTTACTTCCAAGACTTAGGCCACTGAAACCCAAAGTAGCAGCAGCAGAGGGGTGATTGTGTGAGCCTGCTGTAGGGTCCTGGAGAGGGAGTGGTGTTATCAGCTTCGTACCACCTGGCCTGCCAACTGGGTTAGACAAAGATTCTTCACGGCAGCTGCTGCTTGTGCCATCCTGCCCTTTAGAAGAAATGAATCACAGGCTGAAAAGGTTGCAGAGTGAACCTCACAGCCTTGCTCTACAGCCCAGAGAACCTTCATTTTGCTCAACAGTCTGCTTGCAAAATACTGTGAAGTGGTGACACCAGTTTAATTGCAGGTTACCACATCACCTGAGCCTCTACAACGACCAGCATGTGCTCTTGGCCTGCTGCTATGACAGCTCCAGACAGTCCAGCTCCAGACTCAGTGTGTGGTTTACAGTAACACAGTGAACTCTGCAACTGTGATCAGACTAGTGCAAACAAGGTTAGTTTTGCACATTGTTCCCAGATGATTTGTTAATTTTGAAGACATCTCTCTTGTCAATATTTTGAACACAAAAACTATCGAAACATCCAAGAACAAATGGGCTAAGAGCTCTCGAGCTTTTCTCTCTCATGTAGCCAAAGCTGGAAACCTACATCTTAGTGGTGGGAGGAAACTCCCTTGGGAAGCCACTACATTTCAGAGGAAACATTTGAGTTGTTCCATTCATCTGCTCCCAGACAGGTATTTTGCAATCAACACTTTTCATCCTCAGTAAATCTCAACAGACAAATGTTTTATAGACCACAGGTCATATATAAGTTAATGCTGTATTTCTTCTGTATTAACAACTATTTTAAGACAAGCTGTTTTGTAAACTTCTGAAGCAAAAAAAAAAAAAAAAATTAATCCTACCTTTTTCACTAGTATCTGCTGTTGAAATGTTAAGAGAACTGAGTGTAGCTTCCAAATCCTGCACTTGCTTTAATAACCGTTCCCCTTTATCTGGCAGCAACTGAATGTTCACTGTAGCCAATGTACTCTGCAAACGAGAAAGAAACCAAAACCTGAGTGTGGTTAGCAAGCTCTCTGCCAACACAGAATAGTGAGGTCAGAAGTCTAAAAAGAACCAATCCCATTTTAATTTCTATTTTGATACTGTTCTGAAATCTCCAAAAGCTTTCAATTGCCATTCAGTGCAATTAAACAGTCTTTTAGCAGAAAATAAATTAACCATTAGTGTTCTTTAGAAAAGATGGAAGGACACAGGAGCTCCTCCTTTTTATGAAACAGGTAGGTGAGTCAGACAACACTTCTTAAAGCATCCACATTTCATCTACTTGCACCTTTCTTTCTATGCTTGCAAAACCAGTTCTGACTTTATTTCAAGGTTCTGTTCTGAACTCTAGATAAACAGGAGGGTTCATAATAAAACTGTAGAACACAGTGATTGACAATTATTGGGGGGAAAAAAACCAGGCAGGTAGTTTATTTCATCCTACTCTGAGCTTTCAGAGCTAGATCACTCCTACTGCAGGCTATCAGAAACAGCCATGTTATTTACAAAGGTTAAGATGGCTATGCACTATTCCATTTCAGGCTAATTACTTTCAGGGTAAAAGACAAGACACAGCCTCACATGGGTCAAAATTGAGCATCCCCAAAGGCAGAAGGTTGTATTACCTTAGAGGTACTTGGTTTGTATCTGCTCAATACAACCAGTCTGCACATACACTGAATTCCCACCCATGCCACATCTTCCTAAACCCCATTTTGAGTTTCTGCTGTGAGAAGGTACCATATTCTGATGCCTTTCATGAGTAAGAAAAGTCACCCTGAAAAGAGAACAATAAACCCCCAAGTAACAAGTGCAATAAATTACCTTTTTCTGTTTCAGCTGGACTACAAGACGGTTATGAAGCACTTTAGGGTCCTGGGGTCCTTCCATGTGAATTGATGCTGCTGCTCCTGACAAAGATGTCCCCTGCACACTCTTTTCTGATTTTCCTGAAGGAATCTCAACTGATTTCTCAGGTTTGCTTTTACCTGATGAGGAACTAACAAATTGTACTTCGTCGCTGTCACTGCCAGAGTCTTCATGAGGAGGCTGCGGCAGCCCTGGCCCGAGTTGTGCCTTGGGCAGCTCTGCCCCTGCTCCTCCCCTCAGCACCCCATGCTTCAATGCTGACTCTGCTCCTGCTGGGGAAGGGGCATCTTCCCTGGACACCGGTTTCATTTCACCATTCTTCTGACCAGTGCAATCTTTCTCTCTTGTTTCTTTATCCCCACAACTTTCTGAGCTTTTTTCTCCAAGCTGCTCCTCCACTGGAGGCTTGGTACTTGTACTTTGCTTTCCAAGACTTAGTGGCAAGAGTTTTGATCTCGCACCTAGCTCCTTGTTGACACAATCAGAAGGCTTCTTGGATTCCCTGCCACTGTCACGGTATTTCTCTTCCACTGAAAGCATATTTTTCTCTTTCCTGGTCTCAGAAAGGCAAAGTCTAGCTTCAGACACTGTAGTCTCCTGAATTTCTGGGTCACTTTTACTTCCCATGGAAGGTTTCATTTTATTTTTGAGCTTTTCTAGAGGCACTGTCTCTATGGAGGACTCAGAAGTTGATTCCTTTTCTGTATGTGACACCAGCACACTCTCATTCTCCGCTTTAACTTCTTTGGTTTTACTTTCCTCTCCATTTCCTTGCTTCATGTGTTTCCAGGATGATGGTGCACAATTCTTGTCTAGCACTTTGAATGGATTTCTTTGGCCAGTGGGATTGTAGAAAGGTGCTGTGCTGGGCTGGGATTCCAAGGGTTTTGACACTTTGGCAGCTTTTGGATCCTACAATATATACAAGGGAGTAAAAGCTAATGTACAAATGATTAAAGCTTGTTAATAACACACACAACCTGATCATGTCAAGCAAGACTTCATTCTCTACCAATATAAACTTTCCTATCATTTTAACAGAATCGGGATAAACATTTCATAAGAAATCCAAAACAAAACTGCTGGTTTTCTTCTTTCTTTGCCATTCCCTTTTTTTGGATCAAGTCCTAACAGCACAATCTCTAGAAAAGAGGACAGCCAGGAATTAAATCCAAGTTTCTTCTAAGACTGAAGAATAGTGAGTACTTCATACAACTTAGGAGAAGTCTCATCTAGAGGACAGCAGGCCTGATACATTTTTCAGCTGGAAAATATAAAATCTCCCACTAAGTAGTTTCAGAGGTGATTACTGTATATGGAATGAAAACTCATGCTGGAATAAGGTGATACTATAACACCAACAAAACCCTCATACCTGCCATGGGACGCTTCCACACCATTTCTTCCCATTCAGCTTACTCTTAAGGCATCGGTAAAACAACCTACCAAGGATTAAAACAAGATTTCAACGCCAGGAACCACTAAAGAAGCTCTAAGCATTCTTTAAAAAGTACTATGCACCATAAACCACCACAGACAAGTTCTCTTAATCTGTACTTTACATTCAGAGCTTTGCATAACAAAAGGCCGTGAACATTGTCAACAGAGCTTTCTACGGGAGCAGTGTTCTCTGGATAAAGATTCCTATGGTTTGGGTTTTTTTTTTTTAATTTTAGCCATGGAAGAGTAATTGCTCAGGCAAAAATACTATCTATGTTTAGAGCCTTAGAAGCATCTTATGATTTCAAGGTGTAAAGAAAAAGCCCTTCTTTTAGTTACAGTGCACAGGCCACCTCATCTTTATAGCAACTCAGGGACAGAAGTACTTTGGATGTGGTTTCTTTTTTAAACCAGCAGCCAACCAGGACTGCTGCAAGTACTTTATCAGAATTAACACTGGTGAATTTGATGCTGAGTTTGGACGAACCCAACCACAGAGCCGTGTTCAATTCTGTTAAAAAAAACATTATCTGATGACCCAGGTTTATACTGTTGTATGTGACTTCTAATAAAAGTGGCAAACATCTGGAAGCAGGGTAAGTGACGGACTCAGGGCTCGATGACGCTCTTCAATTTTAGAAGGAAACTGCAAGTGAGCCACCATCAATTCCAAATGTTTCAATACGTGCAATAAACCCGTTTCCACTCTGAATGACTGGCAGTTCAACTCTCTCACTTGTTCATAAATAATAAAGAGAGCTAAGATCCTCCTGATCCTAAGAATAACGATCTTTATTTTTAAGAGGCAGCATCCTAAAAAATAAGCCTTTAAATATGCCATAAAAATGAGATACTCTAATAACAGCCCTCTTTTCCCCATAGGACACAGGTACAGTTTAGGCAGATCTTAAATCTCCATTACAGAAAAACTACTAAATCACAGGATTCAGGTTTTCTGACGTGTAACTGTAAAAACTAAAGGACCATTAATCAGAAGCAGCTCGAGAAGATTATTTTAAGCACTGAACATAGGATAAATAAGGAAGAAGGAACACAGATTTTTCCCGTTTGAAGGCAGACATCCGTTTTTTAAAAAAACTGAGGAACTTACTGGTATTCATCTCTCTCCGGCTGCTGAACCAGGACTTGCAGCTCCACCACGCACTCCTCATGGATCAAGCAGTGAGAAGCAGGAACCCTGAAAGGAGGAAAGGAGAAGCGAAAGAATACAGACAAGACGAGCTGCCCACGAAACTGTCACCGCAAAACAATCACTAGCGACAACACAAAGACTACATAAGAAAACAAGTTTGCGGCTACTGACACAGCAGTGAACTTCCCCCGTGTCCCCTGTCCCACCGCCCCTGCCCTGCACCTACGGCGCCGGGAGGACGAAGCTGCAGGCGGCGGGGCCCTGCGTGCCGCACACGTAGAAGCTCTTCCCTTTGTTGGGGCCATCGCGGACGCCCGTCTTCAGGAAGCAGAGGGATCCTGCGGAGCGGAGAAGAGCGGAACGTGTCAGGCCGAGTCCCGCACACGCCCCCCATCCCGGGGACCGCGGGCCGCCCCTCACCGTGCTCGGCGCACGGCACGGCCTCCATGGCCCGGCAGCCCCGCCGCGCCCGCTCCCCGGACCCGCCAGACCTGCCGGGCCGATCCGCGCGGGGCGGCCCGGAGCAGCCAATCGCCGCTGCGCACTCCCCCCGCGCACGCCCCTCGCGCTCCCGAGGGCGGGAAGGGAGGGGCCACTGAGGGGCGTGGCCACACTGATTAAGGGGCGTGGCCACGGAAGGGGCGTGGCCATGGGAGGGGCGTGGCCTCGGGCCCGCCCCGGGGTCCCACCCGGCACGGCCGCGCTCCCAAATCCTGCCCGGGGCGGAGGGAGCCGAGCTCCACCCGGGACACCTCCCCGGCCTGGGAACGGGCTCATCCTGCCAGCTGCGCACACCTTCAACCTTAGGGAAACACCTAAAGATGAATGCGAGTTGAAACAATAGTACAAACAACACAGACCATCAGGAACTGGAAATAATTAGGGTTTTTTTTTCTCTTCTGTATTTAAGATGGGAAATACAGTTTTACAAAACGTGTGCATTTCTCAATTACTGCTCTTGTTAATGACAACTCAAGTGAGAGAACGACTCCGGTAGTAACAGAGTTACGGAAGGGTTATAGCGTGTGTACAAAAATATGAACGACATTTACACTAAATAACAGATTAGTGACATTAACACTGGCAGCCAAATTCAGCCACGGCCTAAACTCTTGCGACCCCCCTGACCTGCCTGAAGGCTGTATTTGTCTCAATACCTGTGTGAAAAAGGCACTTTTGACACAATTCTATCGGCTTTGTGCTTTCACACGTGCCTTGGAATTTCTCCTCCTAAACACAGAGCGTTTTGGGCCAGCACTGACTCCTCCACAATACGTTCATACTTGTGTGTGCCCTTCTGACATTCAGCAGCGACTCTGCTCAACTTGTCTCAAAGCAGGAATATGGAATAAATTGGATGCAGACGAAATACTTCCAGGCAAGTATATAGGCTACAGAGTGTTGAGAACTACAGTCGACTGTGATTGTAACGCTAACGACAGCAATAATGACCTCGCTGCAGGGCATTTCCCAGCAAATACTGGGATTTTTGGTTCTTTTTTTCTAACGTGTGTGCCCACAGGTGCAATTTCTCTAACACATTAGAAGTAAAAAATGCAGGAGTTTGAACCTCACTATTATTAATTGGTTTATTCCTGCATTATGCTAAGAGCCATCTTATTGGAGCTTAAGTGTTCTTGCTCTAACAGCCTGTTCTTAAATCAGCAAACCATGTACTGAATTTTAAGCATGCAGTTATATTTTACATGGGAACACAATGGGATTCAGGCTAGTTCAGGAAGTCAAGTTGCTTTGTCCAGAGATGGACATAAGCTTGTGCTGAAATACATCTCTGAGTCAGGAACACAGACAAATAGGATGTCTAAATACAGTACTGGACCGAGGCTCTGCCTCACAACACTTTGCTTCTGTGCCTGTGAACAAGCTGCACAAAGACAAAACCTAACGAGTGTACACCCCGTTTTTGCCCAGATGGAAACATCCTTTTCCTGATTTCCAAACCATCTGCAGGAAAACCTCGTACAAAGCACTTCTGGGGAAAGGTAGAGGCACACGGGAGCAGACACAGAGTAAACAAATGCAACTCCTTGGTCCTTAAGTCCATTTGCTACTGACACCCACCACCAAGGAAATATTGTGCTCACTTATGTCTCCCTCTCTTTGAAATGCTCAGTAAGGCAGGGCTGTAACCCCCCCCAAAGTAAGGAAGGGGACAGCCCAGGAAGGCACAGAAAGGTTCCTGAAGCTCGATATATGATCCACCTCATCCCTCTTTTCCTTTCAAACCTTCCCACCTTTGCAGCTTGTTCCACTGCCAGCAGCTTGGCTGTGCCGAGTTCCCCTTCTTTGGCAAGCAGGGCTGATCAACCCTCTCACAAAGGCCTAACAAGGTAATGTCTGTACAGTGCTTAAGAACATGCAAAGTGCATTAGAAGTGCCAAATGTTCTTATTTTTGAGATTAATGAATTAATACTCCAAGAAATAGAAGCGCTGAGGTAACTACAGCTTAAATACTACACTCCCTCATGATTTAAAAAAACCCAGCTAACTCTCCTCTCTAGAAGATAAATCCTGAATATGAAGCGGTAATATTTTATTTATATTCTGTCAAGCTTAGCACAGCCACAGAGTGCCCTTTTAGTAACAGCAAAACCAATGACATGAGATTAAGTTCTCAAAGAAACTAAGAATTCTGCACTAATTTCCTCAAATCCTGTTCTCAGCACATGTTTGCTCCCACTCATTACATCCAGAGGAGCTGGTGTCCCATGCTGCTGAAGCAAAGCACAGCCCATTGTCAGATTTGGCATTCTGATGGCTGAACAGACAAAAATATCCCCCAGCAAAGGTAAGTAGGACCATAATCTGCATGAGCTCTCTGAAAAGTTCAGGTTTTGCCCTTAGTGAAGTCCATGTTCCTCAGTTGGGAGTCTGTGACAGTAAGGCTTTATGTGGTATCCAATGCACAAGCTCCTATCAGAGCACTCCAGCTATCAAGTATCAACTGATTATCCTGGTGGTCAGAATGAATTAAACACTGCACGTACTTTTTCTGTTTTGTTCCTGTATCAGCTTTGGCCAATAATGGACCCAAGATTCAACTGACTAATGATCTGGTCAGTGAAACCAAGCCCTGCATTCCTATGCACTGTGTGATAATGGCGTGGCAGAAGAGTCAGTAGCACCCTAACCAGTAAACAAACACTGCAGTAAAATGCTGATGCAAGTACCAGAATTCAGCTGTTTCCAGGTGTTGAAAAACACTGGAGACATCCCGACAAGGTATCCTGGTTCTGGTGAAACATCACCAGCTGCAGCAGGCCCCGTTTAGTGGTTTCATTCCGTTTTCCTGCTCCAGTGTCCGTGTCAAATGTTCCCTTCATCGATGCTCTGCAACTTCAGTCTTTGGCTGGCATGGGGCCTGGCACCACGCCGGGTGTTCCCACTGCTTCCTGCCAGAGTCCTCAAGGGGAACAGGGCTCCTGGTAAAGCATCTTCCCCAAACAGGCTGAGTTTCACGTCAGCTTCGATAGCTCTGGCCAGACTGGCTGCATAACTGTCCAGAGATTTATGGACTTCAGCTTTTACATGAAGAACAGAATTCTTTGCAGCTTCTGAAAAAAAACCATATAACAGTTGGTAAGCATGACTATGCAAATGCTTGAAAACTAATACAGATCCTGTTGTAAAGGCATGATCATGCCCTCTGCAAAATAACTATACATTTACCAACAATACTCAGGCTGCCTACACCATTCTGTGAACACAAAGCTTCAGAGTGACCTGGGAGAATCTGTGTTGGTGCAGCTGTTTCTGTAGCATCTGTACACCTCTCTACCCACCAACATATTGAGCAACACAGGAGTTCATCCTAAACATAACTCTTCAGTGAGGCTGCTGAAATAATTTAAAGCCTCAGGGGTGCTGAAAACCCTGAGACTCACCAGGGAGAATTGCAAAACCTGTGGGGACTTTTGCACTAAGACTTCCCTCTTTCACTCAGACAAGAAATTAGATGTCTGCTCCTAAGTAACCACTCAGAAAGATAGTGGGAAATGTATGCTAATGTATTTGTACAAAGAAATATTCATCTCATGCTGGCAAGAGGACAAAAGGGAATTTTGCCAAGATGCTTAAAAATTCAATAGAAAGTTTTCTCATTATTTCAGGTTTTATTATTACTTGATTCTTAAAGGCATTCTGCTCATTTTCATGCTGTCCACAATCATGTATAGTTTAGAAAATTCAGTTGTTATTATCAAGTCTTCTATTGAAATGATTGCAACTATCAGCCTAAATTAATGTTCCAACATTTTACAGATGATCACAGCAATGTTCTGCTACCCAGAATCAACAAGCAAGCTGACTGAAAAAAAACGCATGTGGTTTTCACCCATACCTGCTGAGGAACACACTCAGCAAAGGAAAGTAAAATTTAAGTAAAAAAAAAATATTAAACAGAATAAAATTATATTCAGATTATTGAAGTCTGTACATTGAAGAATTTCAAGTTTGTAAGTGACAAAGTTGACAGACAGCAAATGAGAAACACAAGGATAATACAATCAAAATATAAGGGCAAGAAAATATATTCCCTGAGAAACACAAGACAGACTGCAACAGCCACCAAGATGAGTGGAGTTGCAGAGAGGATACTGCTGTGCAATTTAATTTATATACATGCAGGGAATCCCAGCTTCTAATTCCTGTCCTTGCCTGCTGCTACTTGAGATCTGGAAGATAGACCTGACTTTGTTTTTTGTGGTACTTGCCTGACCGATCAGGTCTGTCAAGGCAAACATTGGTCAGATATTTTTCAAGACAATTCTCAAGGTCCTGGGAGGCTTCCTGAGCATTCAATACAGTTGACTCTAGGCATTTTCATACTTACCCCTTCACTCACCTTTAATTTGTTCTACTTCATCTTCAAATGTCACTGAACTCCTCCTTCGAGGGGGACAGATGCAGTGTGGGGCATGAGGGCCATCTGAGCTGTAATCTTCAAGAAGCATTGTATCTGTTCCTGAAAAGAGCAGGAGCCTTCAAGTAAAACAGTAACACTGGGATACAATATGGTGGCAAAAAGTTTTCAGCCTATTTTCACCAGTTCCTTCAAAAGATATCTAAACTCAAGTTTGTGAGTAAATTTCAGTTCAAATTAAACACTGCACAGGAAAAGAATGAGGTCAGTTTTCATTGAAAGGACTGGGAAACCTTCTCATTAAAGACTGGGCATTGCAGGCTCCAGGATCATGTACTGCATGCAGCAGGCAATATGAAAGAGGGACTAAGGCTTCAGTAACTCACAGTAAAAGCATCCAAGTGAAACAGTATTTCACAGTGCATCACTGTATATCCATCCCCAGGTGATGGACTGTGCCCGCTCCTTAACCCTCAGTGGCACTTCTAACAGCATTTGGTATCTCTTTAGTTTTGTTCATTTGTTTAAACTGTTGTCACAAGATGGTAACACCACATCCTCCTTAATCAAGGTAGGTTTACCAGGAGGCTGTTCTCCTTTATCACATAAAGCTGCAGAATATCCACAACAGGCATAAAACTACCAGCACAAAACCACCAAAAATAAATCCCAGCTCCACAGACTTCCTTTACAAAAGTAGGAAACAAATCCCTTACACCAAGCAACCTTTAAAAAGAAGATCACCCTCTGGTGTCTCCAGAGCAGAAATACTTTCTAAAATAACTACTGCAGTTAAGGACTGGTAGCTGAGTTAACTGCCAGAAAAATCCAGCAATAGATCTGGATAGAAAATTACTATCAGAACTCTTTTTCCCTTTTCCAAACCATCTTCAATTGAGAGATCTTACGTAGTAATGAAATCACAAGCTGAAACCATCCCAAGTGTTTATGTTTACATTGCAGGATGATCAAGACAAGGTCTCTTACAAAATAGGAAATAGAAGCACATTCTTGACAGCACTGTCTTGCTCTGTTCCGTGTGGATACAGAGAAAGTCTCCAAAGAACAACAAAAACCAAAGGAGAAGGGCAAAAAAGCAGAGTCTTGTTCCCAGGACACATTACCAAGGGAGGGTCACCATTCCATCAGCAGCATTTTGCAAGTAAATCTATCGAAAGCAAGGGAGGAGAGAAACAACTGCAGCAGTTTTGTTGGGACAGCTGGAGCAGATGCTTCATGTCATTCGTCACCAAGAGACATCTGTGGGTGTAAACACTGACTGCCCACAAGAGTGCTGCCAAGTGCAAACTTCTGCCCAAGTAGGGAGCAAGAGACTTGCAGTTACCTGAATCCTGTGAGCAGCTGAAACCTGTGTCTCCTGTGCTGCTGCTGTTTCCCAGTGGCCTCCCACCTGCCATGAGGGCAGTAAGGTGAGGGGATAGTCCCAAATCTGCAAGAAAGTTTTGTTTTTATTACACAGTGAATGGTCAAGGAGTTTGCAATGGTAAAAACCTCTTCCAGTAACACCCACTCTATTGCCTTATTTATTATTCTGTATATAAAACTTACCTTGCTGATCCAGAGAGTACAGCTTCTGGACTTCCCATCTCAGAAATCCAGTCAGGAGCTCCCAGGTTCAGAAAGGCAAATCTCCCTTCCCCCTGCACCATCTCCCTCCCACCCTTGTTGCAACTGCATGTGTTTTAACAGCCAGACAGGCTGAGCACCAAGCATATGCTCTCACACGGATGGGGAGATTTGCCAGGCATCTTCTAGACAGAGAATAACCTGGTAGCCACCAGCAGCTGTCACAGGCCATTAGTGTGGGAAGAAGCTTACAAGCAAGGCTGGGGCACAGAGATGTCCAACTTCTTTCAAATCACCAAAACAAGAAGGAAGAAGATCGTGGGATTTTTACAAATGTACTGTCTTTGGATCCCACTTTGAGATTTTGTTGTGGTTTTGTTGGGGGTCTTTTTCCCCTCCCTATCAGTTTCCAGCTAATATATCTGATAAGAAGCTGACAGCTTCAAGTTTATAGCTTGGAAAGAGAAAGGAAATTCCTGTCTTTTCCCTCCCCACCTCAGTTTCCAATGTATTAACCCATAGCATTTCCTGGGTACAGACTTGCTAAAGCTCCTGCAGCTTGTGATATGGCTACAACTCCATAATTCTTTCATTTACACGGTAGTCTCTTCCCAGGTTGCAGAAAAGATAACAGATGCCTTGCTGCTCTCATCTTCCTTCTGCATTTTAGATCATCCTTCCTAATTAAATAATTTCAGTTCCTGCCTCTGCATGAAATACCCCTTGAAGATGTTCTATTTTTGGAAGCTTCTGAAGATGACCAGGGAAATGATCAAAAATCAGAATGTCACTGCATTGCTACTTACAAAAAAACCAAAACAAACCACCAAACTGAGCAACTAGAGGTCTCAGGCTGCAACTTGGGGACACACCAAATAGTTCTGTGGTTTTACACAGTTTTACTTTGTTTATGATCTTTTCTTCCCAACCATTAAGCGTAAAAGCGGAACCTGCAGAAACAGTTACACCAGTGCAACTTCAGTGGGTTTCAGAGAGCTGTAGCATAAGGCTATTATTAATCAAAGAAAAAGTGCTGCAAAAAGTACTGTTGGTAGAGTTCAAATCTGGGCAAGACAAAATGGAAGGCACACAAAAGGAAATGCCTGAGAAAGAAAAAATAAATTATTTTTATTAACCTCATTACTATGTCTTCTCTGCCTGAGAAAGTTTTACTGTAGGAGGAGAAAGATGTTAATTATTAAAAAAGAGAAAAATTCTCCTTTCAAATGTCTATAACCTGACTGATAAAAGACTGCTGAAAACTCCAGAAACATCCAACTTCCTTTACAGAGCCCTAAAACATGCCAAAGACAGGTAGACAGGAAGCCTTGCTCTTGATGGTATTAAGGAAGTGTCTTCTGCTGCCACATCTCACCTGTGATCCTGTTGGAAATGCTGAATAGCCTCGATGTCCTGTGCCGCTGAACGAAGGACTCCCGGTAATACCGATCCCCAAAGCACATTCCCAGGAGTTCCTTGCGCACTGTCTTGTTCCACAGCCCATAAATTAGGGGATGGCAAATGGCACTGGAAAAGGACAGCCACGTAGCCAATGTCTCCAAAGCAGGAGAAATACTGTTTTTCCCCCAAAGTGCCTCTGATGTAATTACTACCATGTAAGGCCCCCACGTAATGACGAAAGCCCCGATGACAACCAAGATGGTTATGAAAGCTTTGCACTGGTTGGCTGAGTAAACAACCCCTTGGAAAGCATTCCTTCGGCTGCCAGAGGAGGATGTGGAGGTGCTGGAGTTCTTCCTCCCATTCCTCTGCGAGTCCTCCTCCACGATGACAACGCTCCCACAGTGGATTTTGCGGGCCTTAATCCTTGCCACACGGAATATGAATCCGTAGCAGATCATCATGACCACGAAGGGCAGCAGCGCGCACCAGATCTGCCAGAAGGCCGTGTAGGCAGCCTCCTTGTGCCAGGCCGCCACACACATCCACTTGAACTGGTCAAACTCCAAAGAGGACCAGCCAAAAAGGGGAGGGAGGCAGCCAATCAGGGAATGCAGCCACACGTACACAAGAGCTACCACTGCTCTGTTGCCCGTTATCTTCATCGGATAAACCATCGGGTACAGCACAGCGTAGTACCTGCGGGGCAAGAAAAGAAGTAGTCCACACGAGCTTAAAAGACATACAATAAAGAACATGCTTTAATAATGCTGATATCTAGTTCTTTTTTCTTCAGAGTCAGAAACCCTGTTTCTAGAAACAGTTATGTTTAAAAATAGGTATCACTGCAGTCAAGATTGTCAAACTTGGCTGAAGGCACACAGGCAACCATTAAATCTGTTCCTATGTGTGAGTGTATGCTTAGGGTATAATCTGGAATTTTAAGTCACTATTTCATGTTTATCAAATGGTATGTCATTATACCATCAAGAGCTTTGAAAAACTCTAGATTAATGTCTGCATTTTCCAGTATTGTTGACATCACTTTCTCTTGTTCCACATCAAAATGTCCCAAGGGGTTGAAGGAAAAATGACACTCCAGCAGTACACCATGTTACCCTCTGCAGTGCTTCTCAACTTCATGAGCAGGCAGCGAGTTACTCTATGAGATGAGCAATTTGTAACAATTCATTACCAAAGAGCAGCTTACCGGTCTATAGCTATGAGTCCCAGAGTGAGCATGCTGGCCGAGCTGATCAGCATGTAGAGCAGCGCTGAGAAATTGCACCAAACAACCCCGAAGATCCATTCTCGCCTGATGGAGCTGGTGACAACAAAAGGCAGCACCAGCACAGAGAGCAGAAAGTTGGAGAGGGTCAGGCTGAACACAAACTTGTTGCTCAAGGTGAGAAGGTATGACTTGCGATACAGGGTGACAACAATCACCAGGTTGCCCAAACAGATGAATATGGCAATGACGATGATAGCAATGGACTCAGTGACTCTGACTGCCCCATCTTCCTCCGTGGTCAGGTTCCTCAGGCCCTTCCCATTGCTGAGGGAGGAATTGCTGCTCATGGTCAGAGCGTGCAGACCTGGAGCAGCCAAGACATGCTGAGCAGCTAGAAGCAGAAAAACGCTCAGAAACATTCAGGTAATAATTCTTCAAACTCTTTCCAATGACTGGAGGCCCTTTTGCCTTTGTTAAAATTTAGCTGTAGTATGCAGGAAACCATTTTAGATGGATAAGCGAAGGGGCAGTAAATTGCCTGTGGGCACACCAAAGAGGACAGCACCAAGCCTAGAACAGGGAAGACAAAAAGAGGTGAAGGGGGGAAATAATAAAGAAAATAGGCACATTTTATTTTAAATTTTTCTAAGGATCTTACTTGTTTCTAAGTCCTACTTACCAGCCCCTTCATTTAGGCTGTGCAGAAACAAGAATGTCACTATCAGTCTTTGTTTCTCTTACTTTACAGAAAGTCACTTTTAAAAAAAACCTGCCTATCCCAAAAATTGCCTTGTATTATGCCTATACATCATTTGCTGGTGGTCTATGGATGCCTGGCTAGCCATACCCTGCTGACTTTCTTAATAGGTGCTAAGTAACATTCAAAGACTCAGGGACCACTGCATGTACTCTCCCAACATTGTTTCTCCACGTTCATAATCACCTTAGCTACAGTATTGATTGTACTTTACTGCCAATACCAAGGGACTGGGGGAATTGGCTTTCCATATATGAGTTTTGAAAGACACTTCCTTGCATTAGGATGAGGGCCAGGTCCACGCTACAGAAATGCTTGAGAACCTTTAATCCTCGACTTCTCAATGTCAGCATCCTTCCCACTGATTCACAGCCTCATTTTGCGAAACCTTGTTATTTCTCCCAATTCCTTAGCAATTCCTCTTTTCCCTGCTGCCTCCAAATGGCATTCACTACCTACTCAATTCAGTCCTTCACCCATCTGCTAACAAACAATGAAACAAGAAAATGCAAACGTGCAGACCAAAGAAAGCAAAAGAGTCCACCAATTAATATAAAGTTGATTTTAGCTTTTCTAGGAAGGAAGGGACTCAGGAAACTTATGTCAGCTAATTCTGCAGCTGTGCCATACATGGGTCCCAGACAGCCAGGAGTACTCACAGAAATGCTTCCATCTGTGTGGCTGCAGTGGCATTAGGCAGCACTGTCAGTCTGGAAAGACGTATTTTTTCCATTTTTATCTGTACTTTCCTAAGAACATAATTAAAGACATTACTGAGCCATGCTTTGTAAAAACACAACTTAGCTCTTCCCTAGCCTCTGACTGAGAATGTTCGCAAAAACACTTCCCCTCGAGTTTCTTTCTCTCTCAGCATGCCTGCACCACCTCTGTGTGCCTTTCCAACACTTTTTGGCCGGAGCGAGTTTTGGAAAGGCGGTTTCCCCGCGGCCGCTCCCTGCGATAGCGATGCCCGGGGCACCTGGCGCTCCCCGTCCCTCTCGGCCCTGCTGCAGCCTGCGGGGGGAAGCGGCCTCTGGCCAAGGTGGCCCTCCCGGGGCAGGGCAACCCGGGGCGGGGACAGCATCCCATCCATACCAACCCAACCCATCCCATCCTATCCCAGCCCATTCCATCCCAGCCCAGTGGGCAGCGCGGGGCAGGCTTCCCGCACACACACTGCGGATGGGACCGAGATGAAAATACGGTGGGGAAAGGGGGTTTCGCCATTTTGCCCCCGCGCTCCCTCCGGCAGCGAACAAAGGGCTGGAACGGGGTACTCCGCCCCGGGCATCCATCTCCTCCTCCCCACCCGCCGGCGATGAGCGGGTCCCGCCGCTGCTCCCCCCTCCCCGGCTCCGCACTCACCGCCCGCCGCCGCCGGACGTTGCTGCTTGGGGCGCCCGGGACCCCCCTCAGCAGCCGCAGCCCGAATCTCCCCCGCCATGGCCCGGGCCCCAGCCCCCTGCATGCCCCTCCCGCCGTGCCGTCCGGCCCCGCCCCGCCCCGCCGCCTCAGCCCCAGCCCCAGCCCGCCGCGCCCCCTCCCCTCCCCTGCCCTCCCCGCCCGCCATCTTCTCCGCGGCTGTCCTGAGGCCGGCCGCGCACTGCTCGGGAGCTCGGTTAAAAGGCGCGGGGAACTATTCTACACGGGCGACGTAAAGTCATTTTCCCCGGCTCGGAGTACCAGGGAGTCGTATAGCTGCAGTGCTAGACTTCCTAGACCTCAAAGTAACTATTAAAAGTAACACAAAGAAGATTTGGGGAAGAGTTTTTCCCGCACACACACCTGAAGCAAGATATCGGATATAGGTGTCAGTATAAAGGGCACAGTATAAAGGGTGAACGATCATTAAATGCCGTGCTTGTGCATCCCTGGTTCCTGGCTTTTCCTGGGAGAGTGTGACTGCCCTGATGTAAGCTGTGCTATGTTCTGATTGCTCTGGGGAGTTTATAATGCTGTGGCCATCAGTTTCCTGTGGCTGCTGCCTCAGTTCGCTACAATGCTCCAACAGCGGGACCTGCATCGTGTGTCTTGCTCCTATGCCAAGGGAAGTCCATAGGGAGTTCATCTGCCCTTCGATGACTCAGAAAGCAAGACAAGCACCCACCCATCAGTGCTGGAATACTAAGCTGATGTATCATTTTCAACCAGTTCTACTGATAAAGCCCTGCAGAAAAGTTTCAAGCTTACTACACCACTGCACTTTCACATTTTTAAAAGACCATCTTTGGTCAGCATTCAAAAACACATCAAACCAGTACAAGAGATTCCACAATGAGTAAAAACTGATGTACAAAAGTGAGGAATGTGAAGAAGAACTTATTTTCTGTGCAAGTCACTGTGCACTGGTTGCCCACAGAGGTTGTGGAGTCTCCCTCACTGGAGATATTCCAGACCTGTCTAGACACAATCCTGTGCCATGTGCTCTGGGATGACCCTGCTTCAACAGGGAAGTTGTACCAGATGATCCATTGTGCCCCCTTCTAACCTACCCCAGATGTGATTCTGTGTGTGCACATGTTTGTGTACTAACACAGCACAGGGCACCTGTGCCAGGTAATACTTGCTGCAACTGAGAGTGTGGCCATGGAGATGGCCCGGGGCCACCAGGGACGTCAGAGCTCCCCAAGACTGCTCCTACCCAGCTGTCCCACTGCTCTCAGCAAGGTACCCATGGGCGAGTCGCTGGAGGCACAAGCACTTGTGGGGCACACAAACATTCTCTGCTGGCTTCTGCAGCTCATCTTCACTGGAACAGGGGCTTGGGGGAACTTGCTGGCTCTTGATCCTGGGCAGAGAAGACTGGAGAACCCAGTGTCCTCACGGTGGCTCCAGCAGCACAGAGAAGCAGAGAAGCATGGATGTTCACTTACCCTCACCAGTTACCCCCACATGTCACCTCAC
This sequence comes from Eopsaltria australis, assembly GCA_034509425.1. Lineage (NCBI taxonomy): Eukaryota > Metazoa > Chordata > Aves > Passeriformes > Petroicidae > Eopsaltria > Eopsaltria australis. Next base: position 442,423 of record JAVTVJ010000359.1, on the reverse strand, counting down.
AGAATCACAGACTGGGTAAGGTTGGAAGGGGCCAAAGTGGGTCATTGGTCCGACCTCCCTACTCAAGCAGGGTCATCCCAGAGCACAGTGCACAAACTTGTATCCAGACAGGTCTGGAATATCGCCAGTGGTGGAGACTCCACAGCCTCTCTGGGCAATCCACTCCAGTGCTCAGTCACTGCACAGTAAAGAAATTCTTCCCCATATGCATCAGTTTCTGCCCATTGCCTCTTGTCCCATTGCTCGGCACCACCGAGAAGAGCCTCGATCCACACTCTTCGAATGCCCTCTCCAGATATTTGGACACATTGATGAGGGCCCCTGTCAGCCATCTCTTCTCGAGGCTGAACAGGCCCAGCTCCCTCAGCCCTTGCACCTAACGGAGGTGCCCCGGACACTTAATCATTCTGGCTGCCCTCCGCTGGACCCGCTCCAGGAGCTCCATGTCTCTCCTGTCCTGGACAGAGCCCTGTAGATGTGGGCTCACTAGGGCTGAGCACAGGGGCAGGATCCCCTCCTTCGCCCTGCTGGCACCGCTCTTCCCGAGGCATCCCAGGATTCCTTCGCCGCCGCCGCCGCCGCCGGAGCTCCGCGCCGCGCTCGCCCGGGAAGCGGAAACGCCAGGGGGTGGCGGTTCCGGGGGCGCCGCCGCTGCCGTGAGGGCTGTGCGGGAGGAGAGGGGAGGAGAGGGGCCCCGCCGCCTCCGCCGCCCCTGCCGCCGCCCCTTCCGCCGCCTCCGGCCTTCTCCTCGGCGGAGAGGAGGCCGCCATGCACCCCGTTTTCCAGAGCAGCCGGCGCGACTTCACCTTCGGGCCGTGGAAGCTGAGCGCCGCCCGGACGCACATCATGAAGTCGGCGCAGGCCGAGAGGTGGGGCGGGCTCAGGGCCGGGGGCGCAGTACAGCACGGTGTCCCCGCTGCTCGGGGTGTCCCCGCTGCTCGGGGTGTCCCCGCTGCTCGGGGAGCCACCGCGAGGCCGCAGCCTCGGCCCTCACAGCGAGGGGCTGGGGGCCTCGGGTGGCCTTGCGGAAGAAATGCAGAGCGTTCCCAGGGCGGAGGAGACGCCTAGGTACGAGGCGGGAACCGGGGTTGTTTGCTCTTGCCGGAGAAACTGGGGCGATTTGGGTTACAGGTAATTTACAAAATTTTGTTTTAATGATTTGCAGAAGGCTGCCTGCAAGAAAGACGAAGAGGGGCTTTTTACAGGGGCATGTAGTACCAGGACAAGGGGGAGTGAATTCGAACTGAAAGAGGGGAGATATAGGTTGGACCCTAGGAAGGAATTCGTGACTGTAAGGATGAGTCAGTGAAATGGGTTGCCCTGGAGATGTTCAAGGCCAGGTTGGATGCAGCTTTGGGCAACCTGGTCTAGTGGAGGTGCCCTTGCCCATGGCAGAGGGGTTGAAACTTGATCTTTAAGGTTTCCTCCAAATCAAACCGTTCTGTGACTGTATGATTATAATGGTTTTGGTTCTTTGGATCTCTGTGAACTGAGACCCACTAATTAGAAGCCTGATTTTCTTAATTACTTTTGAAAAATTGTATTTTTAATGTCTCATATCACGTCTTGGTAATAGCTATTTTAGGATAGTGGTTTTCATTAAAAATTTATAATTTGCTCTCTTCTTGTAGGAATTTCCAATCCAGTGAAATCATTGGAGGAAATGTTCCTGTATCAGCATCAAGTACTTAAGTCAGATTTGCTAATGTGGAACTGAAGAGTTCAGCTGTGCCATAACTGACCTTAGTGGCAGATGGATTTGGCAGATATTTCTCAATTTCATTTTCTGGAATAAATTTCACTATATGTGGGAATCTCATTAGTCTTGTTAAATGTCCTTCCATTTATCTTGCTTTTACCTTTTCTGAGGCTAATGAGGCATTCTCTGGGAGGAACTGTCTGCTCCTGGCTTGGATGGGTGCACTGTTTGCTGGGTAAAACACTGGCTGCATGGCTGAGCTAAAAGAGTGATGGTGAATGGAGTTACATCCAGCTGCTGGCCCATCAACAGCAGTGTTCCCCAGGGCTCAGTATTGGGGCCAGTCCTGTTCAATATCTTTATTGATGATCTGGACAAGATAATTGAGTGCACCCTCAGTAAGTTCACGGGTGACCCCAAGTCAGGTGGGAGTGTTAATTTGCTGGAGGAAGGCCCAGCAGAGGGATCTGGACAGGCTGGATTGATGGACTGAGGCCACTTGTTGCAGGTGTAACAAGGTCACAGCAACCCATTTTGTCTTTTTTATTGCTTGGGGAGCATAACTAATATCTATAGGAGTTTTATTTCTGGCAAATATATATTGCGAAAATCCCTCAGCAACCTGTGTGGAAATGTGAAGGATTAAATATGCCATAGCCAAGAACTCTTTTCTGTGCAGGAGTTGGGTTTTGCAGGTCAGGGGTTCCTACACTTGATGAAATGGAAAAGTTCCTCATGTTATTCTGCCTTCTCTGGGAAAAACGTAGGATCTTATTCTCCAAGTCTATGAATCTGCAGTTTTTATTTCAGTTAGGTTCACATACTGTTCTTTTGCATCTAGGGTTACAGAAATAACCACTGTTGTTTAGGAATGCCTTGTTATCAATGTGAACATTATGATTAGAACACTCTTCTCCCTCCCCTCCTTCAAATAAGTGTCTTTCCTAAAGCTTTCTTCTCTCCAGATGTCATGTATTCATTTTTGATCTTGGTAAGTCAGCTAGATAGGGAGGAAAAGAAGTTTAGGAAGCCTTTTGGTAATGAAGGTCAGGATGTATCAGGTGTTGGGGTTTGTGTCTGTTTATATACAGTGTATGTGTGTGTCTACATAAGTTTAGATAAGCGTACAAGCTGATGTAAAACCGGGTGTGAAATACAATGCTTTGGGATCTTCTGCCAGGATGGTGCTTACCTGGTTCATGCAGTACCTTGTTCAGTTGGGTCTATGGCTTTGGCTGTGGCTTTCCTGCTTAAAGTTATAAATACCAGTACGTTTCTTCTACTAGCTTGAAAAAGTAGTAGAGCACAGTAGTTTTTACGTACGTCTTAAGCGTCTTTTTTGGAGGCTTCTAAATTTGGAGGTATGGACCACCATGCAGTGAATTCAAACTGGCTAATGATGAGTCCTTGTTCCTGAAAGTTTTCTTGAGCACCTACTGAAGCTGGTCTATTGACCATCCAGGGATTTACTAGCAGAGGTTGAAAATTGCTTCTACATGCTTCTCAGATACTCTTTTGATTCCTCATGTGTAAGAATTTTGTTTGAGCCTGATGGAGAAGAAATCTTTTAGGAATACTTTTTTGGTGGAAAAGTCACTTTGGATCAATGACTGCATTTCAGGTGAAATGATTAACCTGGAAAAACAATGAAGTCTTGCAGAACATATTGATGATGTGTCTTCTAAGTTATCATGGTCTAAAGAATACTTATTCCAAAACAAGGACTGCTTTCACTGATCTAGAGCTGACTGATGTCTCTTTTATTTTTCTCTGCAGGTTGGCTGATGAATTACACATGCCTTCCCTGCCAGAGATGATGTTTGGAGACAATGTCCTAAGAATACAGCATGACCATGGTTTTGGAATTGAGTTCAATGCTACAGATGCTTTAAAATGTGTCAATAATTGTCAAGGTATGATCAAAGTCGCTTGTGCAGAGGAGTGGCAAGAGAGCAGGTACAGTATTTTATCACCAGTGGGCAAGTACTCGTGTGTTGTATATGAAACTGTCATACAGTAGTTAAAGGAACAAACTGAGCTCTTGAGGACCACGTTGCATTTGGTTTTACCCTAGATACAGCATGTGATCACAGAAGTCACTTTGCTTTTCTTCGCTGTCATCATCCTTTCTGTTAAATTGGGTCAGCTGTGTTTTTCACCTGTGTCTTGGCTTTCTCGGCGTAAACTTCAAGTTTAACATGACTTAATGCTGATTCTGTTTATTCAAACCCATAGGGCCTCGAGCATTACAAGACTGTGTTGTGTGGTGTTGCAAAGTGCTGTACATGTTCAAAATCTTAGCCTTAGGAATAAAGCAGAACAATTACCATGCATGAGAACTAATTATAATGCTTAGTATTTACCAGATGGGATTAGTTGTAGAGCACCTGGAAATAAAGCACAGAAAGAAAGCAAAGTTGTCATGAAAACTAAGGCGAATTGCAGTGTTAATGATTACTGTGTGTTGTCAATAGATCACTTTCTGCCTACTTAAAGAAAAATTGATCTTGAAATATAAATTTTTCAGCAAATTGCATGAAAATCTTTATTTCGAGTCATAGAACTGAGATAGATCAAGAATTCTCATAATTGTTTTCAAAGTTGTTATGGAAACATGTGAAACCATGATTAAGTCTTGACATGGTAATTGCAGCTCAGACAATGCTGCTGTTTTTCTTTAGGAACAGTGTGGGAATTCTAATGCACAGTCTTACATGAGGTTGTGATTTTTTGAGAATTGCTACAAAGCAATTACTACAAAGCTGTTTTCTCTTTTACTGTTGAGGAGTGAGACTGAGCACAGTAAGGAAGTTGTCAAGCCGTATGACTGGACTTACACAACAGATTACAAAGGAACTTTGCTGGGAGATACTGCAACATTAAAGGTAATAATTTTCTTCTTGTTAATTGCCGACTGCATCTTGTTTCAGTCAAACTTTTTTTTAAAGCTGTCATTTACCTTTCAATAGGCTTCTGTAAAATCTTTGTGCTTCGTAATTTCTGATCTCAAAGCATAATCTGGGCTTCTCATGTCTCTCAGCTCATGATTTTATCCTAATCAAATCACGGCTTATTTTAATAACAGGGGTGGGTGGCATCTTAAAGTGTTCTAGGATTAAAGCACATGGGGAGGCTTCAGCTCCCCCTCTGGAGCCCCGAGCAGCTCACATACAGCAGAACTGTCAGCTGTGTTATTCTGTAGTGCCTTCATGCTCTGCTGCTTGCATGTTTGTCTGCTTTCTGACCTGGCTGCTTTCAATGGCCTTATGTTTTTCTGCAACAGTAATTCAGTAATGCCTCATATTTAAACTCACAGACCCTCCCATGTCTTTATTTTTGTGAAAATAAGACTGAAGTTCCCAGCTTCTCTTCACTGCATACAGGTTTCTTGCTACTAAGCAGATTATCTGTATTAATTCACTAGAATCACTTTAGTTAGAGATCATTTGATTTGTGCTGGAATTAAAAGTACAGCATAGAAATAAACAGTGTTGTTCCACAGTCTTTAGAAATCAGAAGTGTCTGTGGAGACCATGAGATGGAAAACATACAGGTACTTGATTTCCATGGGAAGGCTTTCCTAGAATCCTTTTCAAGGTGTGTAGTAGGCTAGGGATGCTAAATACATGGAAATCTGTTTATAAACCTGAACTTCTCAGACATATGTTAAACACAAGACATCTTCAAATGTTTTGAAAGAAAGTGAGCAGAATTGTTTGCAGCTGAAACCCTACTGAGCCTGTACCCAGAGAGAAATTTATTCAGAATTTTCCATTCTTAGTTTTTGCTTTTGCTTGATGTTTATTTCCAAGAAGAAACTCTTGGAAACTTTGATTTTCCCTTTTTCTCTTAGAAATTTAGGGTGTCTTAAGCTTAGTGTCCTAGAAGTTTTTTCCTTTCTAAAACTGTGGAATTCAAAATATCAGGACAAACTATGTAGTTTGGTAACAAATTAATATGCTAACTGTTCTTAATCTTTTTCTTTAGGTTGTTCCTACAACAGAACACATAAATACAGAGAAATTGAAAGCCAGGGAACAAATTATGTTTTTTGAAGAAGTACTCCTGTTTGAAGATGAACTCCATGATCATGGAGTATCAAGTTTGAGTGTGAAAGTAGTGAGTACTGGGAGGTGTATAAAAGATACCTGGGGACTCAATTGGCTGATAAATGCAAAACACAGCTGCTTTTTGCATGTTGTTACTTCTGGGATTTAAACTTTAAAGCACAAAGTTCTTCATCCTTCCTCTTAGAAATATGATTACTGGAAACAGTGTTGTCTTGAAACCGTTGTCATCTGTCATTTGCTCCAGGGGACAGTCTTTTCCCTCCTTCTGCATTCTGCCTAGTGGTCCTTTGAGACACTTTCTGCCCCACTGGCCAGCCATAGCTGTAGCAAATCAACAGCCCAAATTTTGACTTCATTCTTGAAAACTTCTCCTGTTGTCTTCCATTGTGAATATCTGATATTGACAAGTACATGCTTAAAGTAAGCCTTTGTAAGGTGCTGAATGGACCATCTGTATTTTTGCAGAGAGTTATGCCTTCCAGCTTTTTTGTGCTGCTGAGGTTCTTCTTGCGAGTGGATGGGGTACTCATCAGGATGAATGATACAAGGCTCCATCATGAGGTAAACCCTTACTTCCCATCATGACTATTTCACAGAGGCTCCCTTGCCCTTTTACTTCCAGTGACCTGGTGATATTCCTCTAATTTGATACTGATGTTTGGGGCCATAAAAACTTCCAGGTGTATTTTATTATTGTGGTGGTGCTGAACTAGCAACCAAGTGCTGGATGCTGTGGTGTATGAGCAGAGTAGGCTACCCCTCATGTGGTGCAATCATTTAAATACATTTGGCAGATACATTACAGAAAGAAATACAAGAGGAAAAATAGGCAACAGTAAAGAGTTCAATACTGTCATGTCTCCAAGTATGTTATTTTTGTCTTATCTAATAGAATTAGACTGCAAGCGTAACTTGCAAATAACTGTCCATAGTACTTTGAGTTCTGGTATCTCATAAATAATACAGGATGTTAAGATTTGTGGTTTGGTAATTCTGTGTAGATGTGTAGGAGTTCTAGCTGAGTAAAAATTAACAAGCATGTTCAGTTACAGAATTTTTTTTGAAGCATATACATAGGAAGGTTGTTTTTTGTAAAAAAAGAACATTGTTACCATCTGCCTTCATGAATTTGAATGTACATTTCTTCTCCTAGGTGAAAATACGTGGTCAGCCAAATTTCAATGCTTACTAAATTCAGTGTATTTAAAATGCTTAGTTTGTGCTGATACCAGATGATTGCTTTTTTCCATTAGGCTGACAAGACCTACATGTTGCGAGAATACACATCCAGAGAAAGCAAAATATCAAGTTTAAAGGTACTATATTTTTTAAACTTTCTTTCTTTTTCTTCTGTCTGCTGTTTTGTTTTATGGTCAGCATGGAAAATACTGTGTCTCTAAGTCATTCTTTGTAAGGTTTGGGATTAATACAGAGGAAAATTCTTTCTGCTTATGCAGCATTTGTTTTGATGATTTTAGGGCAGATTTGCATTCTGTAAATGTTCAGATCACATGACAAGATACAGGATTGGGTCACATTTTTACTATTGAGTTAATAAAATTTTTTATTATTTTATTTTTTCATAGAACTGTTCAGCTGCAAAATCAGGTACTCCATGTCCCATGATGTTAAATTTCATGGCTGGTTGTGTGCTTCCAAGCAGCATTAGAGGTTAAGATCTGTTTGGTAATAGACTTTTTCAGCTTTTCTCAAATATGTGAGGTTAATAGTCACCTTAAAACTCTAGTAATGGCTCAGAATAATTTGTTGCACATTTGGAGTGGCAGCTGTTGATTTTTATTCTTGACCCAATGCCTGAACTTTCATTTTCTTGTACCTTTCCTTCTCCCTTATTTTTCCATTGCCTCTAAAAAGTTTGCCTCTAGTGGTGTTTACATCTAATAAATTATAAATTAATTGTCTGTAAAAATTTGGGGTTGGAATACTTTTTTTTTATCCCCTCTTTCACTCATTTAATGTAAAATTTTTGCTTTTTAGAATGTCCCACCTTCCCTGTTCACGGAACCTAATGAGATCTCTCAGTATCTACCCATAAAGGAGACAATCTGTGAAAAACTAGAATTCCCAGAGCAGCTGGAGCCTAAACCAGAAACATCACTGGAAACCACATCTGCTAAGTCTAAATAAATGTGACTTTATATGGACTTGAAGTAGACTGGAGATAATGTGATCACAATTGTTGTCATGGGGGGCGTTTCACTACTAGTGGAATGAAGAATTTGGCTAATTTTTCTGTAGCCTTGAGAGAAAACATTTCAAGCAGGTTTTGCTAATGGTGTTTTTTGTTTGGTTTTTTTTAACCCGTATCTGGAGTTGGTGACAGACTGGTGGTGAGTTATAGTTTTCAACAGCATTGGAGAAATGCCTTGGTGGGAGTCTGGGTTCTCTTTAGTTCACCAAGCAGGCAGGAGTATTCTCTGGAACCCCCTCCACTAACACTTCTATGAAGATTTTGTTATTGCTGCTTCAGATACTGAGAAACTACCAGAGTTGTAAAACTGGCATGGTTTTATTTTTATTGAGAAATAATCCACAGTTAAAAAAAAAAAAAAAAAAAAAAAGGTAAACATTCCTCTGCATTTATTTTGATCTGTCAGTCCTAAATTACCCATTTTGCTTGGCTTCCCCTACTGTGAGCTGATAACCAACAAAGTTACTTTCTGTGGCCTCTGATCCAGAGTCTCACTTAAGAATATTCATTTCATCTGAGGATAGGCTTAAGTGTAGGGGAAAAAATGCATTTATTTGACACTATATAAAGGTAAAATTATTCATGAGGCATTAACTCCAGAGCAGGAGGAAAGCTGGAGGTTAACAGAGAGACACTGGTAAGTCTCTTCAAAAATGCTGGTTTAATCTGGTGTCAGTTGGAGTTCTCTAGGCATTTCTGGGACTCTCACTTGGGATCTCTGTGCTGCTCCAGTCATGTACGATGCTGGAAAGGCATTGCCCTGCACTGGCCTTCCCTTGGATGTGCCCACGTTGGGATGGTTCTACTGTCCTGGCAGCCAAATTGCCAAACTGCAGTGGGGCTTTGGGCATCCCTAAAGGATGCTGGTATTTGCAGTTTGAGAAAGGAGATCCTGTATGGCCTTAGAAGGATGCTAACGTGTTCCAGATACATCATTTTGGTTTATTTTAAAATTCTGCTAAGTTCTAATATTAACAGAAGTGTGATCACTTGCATAGTCATGGTTTCAACACTCTGTAGTTGAACCTTAAATATTTGTATTGCTTTTGGAAATCCTGCAGTATATTCCTGGTTTGGCCTAAGGACAGGGCAGCTAAGCAGGCTTGTGTGGGTTTGTTGCTGACACTCAGTGCAGGAAGCAAGTAACTGCAGTGAAAAGCAGGCCTTGTGGTGCAAGGTCCTTGCAGATAAGAACATGTACACATTCTGATGTCTTGGGGTTTTTGTTTAAAAATCTTCCTATTCTACACTGCATGGCTTACTAGAAGCAACCCACCACAAAACCCAGTATTTAACCAGATCTTTTGTGAAGTGGTTTTCACGTAGAGAAGACCCTGAGGTTTTACTGCCATCTAAGTGACTGTTTCCTTAGTAAAAACAAATAACACACTTATTTCACTTTTATTTGAGTCAGCCTGGTCTAGTGAATTCAGCATGAGGTGGAAAGGGAGGAACTAACTGCAACTTTTCCTGTGTCACTGATTTACTCCAACCATGGGGAAGACATTTCTCTGTACCTCTGTTCCCTGTATGTAAAAATGAGAGTTAATATATGCCTACCTCACAGAGGGACTGTGAGGATTAGTTTGTACAAAGTTATTGATTAGAATATTTTTTTTCTGAATATGCCTTCAGCCTTATCTTTGGAATCCTTTGGAAAGGATTACTGCAAAAAAATCCTATGATCCATAGGATGAGTGAAGAGAACCAAAATGAAACAGTTTCTGATCAGCTGTGATATTTATCAGATAATTATCAGACATGATCTGAGTGAATGAATTTGTGGCCACTTTGAAATTGAAGTGAGGTCCTCTGTGTTCCCCATTACAGTCCTAAATTCTGTTGGCTTTTTTCATCTTTCTGCCTTTGTTTCCTAGAGATTTTAGTGTCAGGATGAAGAAGGGATTGCAGATGAATGCAGCATGGAAGAGATCAAAATCCATTTGGTAATAGAAGATTATTTGGGTGCACTCCAGTAACAGGGAAGAGTGAAAAGGAAGGGAACAACAAATGGAGCAAAGAGATACTTTTCTGGCAGAAGTAAATCATGGCACTTATTTTACTCTAAGCATATATTAGTTTACATGCCTTAAAGCTTATAAAAACACTTTAAAGCTGGTGTGACTGAGAGCAAAGCTCATGTAGTGCTGGCATGAAGGAAACTACATCTGCATTTGTTGATCCAAACTGTGATTTGGGCTTGATCAGTGATGCTAACATTAAACTCCTTTGGGCTGAAATAGAGTGTGGGGGAAAGCCACAGCGTGGGGAGGGAGCAGTGGGAAGGGCACTCTGCATGTTTAGCTTATACTGTGTATTTTCTCTTGTCCATCATACACCCTGATTCATGACCCGTTTTATGGAATGGACCTGTGTCCTGACTATAGATACGTGCTACTGTCCATCTGCCCTAGAGGGTGCTGTGCATTTCAGTGGAACGCACATGTTGGGAAATCACAAGAACACGTTTAGGAAGTTACAGTTACAACAAGTTCAGAATTGGAGCACTTCGTGACTTTCTTACAGCGCACAGATTACCAAGAAGCGGCAGTATAAACTGGCGTACAGCAAACTCTCTGGCACAAAATTTCCACAGAAAAGTACCACTTTGAATAAATAACTTCAGGGGGGAGGGAGTGGGGTGATTCTCCAGCTGTTTTGTGTCAAGTTTAACGTGGCAATTTATATTGTTCCTTGTATGTTGCTAAATAAAACGTACCAAACATTTTATACTTCTGTTTTTGACTGAGTGAAATAAACTGAAATAATTACTTGTGATGCTGAATTTTGGCTGCTGGTAGGACATTGCATCCACGTACCTTTGTCTGGAATGACTGCTCTGGCTCGCTACGAAAATAAAGTGAGCAGGAGAAGAGCCACAGTCGTGGGATTAAAATGAAACCTCACTGACTGCTAAACGAGTTTTGCTACAGCCAAGTCATGGATTAGAAAGTGCTGGGAGGAGACAGGATCCATCCCCATCCGGACTACATCCCCCGGCAGCCTGCGCGCCGCCCCGCCGGCCTGTCCGTACCTGCGGCGCGCAGGTGGGCGCGGTGGCTGCCGGGGCTGGTAGTCCCTGGGGAGGGAGGGGAAGGGCAGAGCAGGGCACGGCATTCCGGCCGGGCGGGGTGCGAGCCATGGACAAGCTGAAGCGGGTGCTGAGCGGCCGCGACGCGGAGGAGCCGAGCGGCCTGGCCGAGGTAGCGCTGCCGCTGCTGGGCGGGGGTCCCGGCCGCCCCTCCCCGGTGCGCTCGGCGGTGGCGGAGCCGCCCCCGCGGGGAAGGCGGCGGGGGCGCGGGCGGGCGGTGCCGCGGGGGCTCCGGCAGCGCTGTCCCGGCGCCTCGGCATCCCCCGCTTCCCGGGGGACGCACGGGAGGCTGCCCGGACAGGACACGGCGCGGCGGCTGAGAGGAAGTTTTCGCGCTCGGTGGGAGGCAAGAGCCGCAAGTAAACAAGTTTCGCTTTTGTTTTCCGCCTCGTTTCCAGGTTATCGATGCGACTTCGTTAGGCTGGGGCACTCGAGTGAAAGGCTTCATTGCGTGTTTTGCGATCGGATGCCTGTGCTCGATCTTGGTAAGGACTCTCCCCAATATTTGAGTTTCAGGAGCCCAGATAATTACCAGCCTTGCTGTGTTGCTTGATTTTTCCGAGTCTGCGGAGACGTCTGAGTCGGTTCCAGTTAGATGCAATACACTGACTCTTAATAAGAGTTCCAATAAATGTAATTTACTTTTGTATGCGTGATTCTGCAGTTTGGTTTGAAGTTTTCCTAAGATTTCTTTTGTGATGTGACACTTCTTGGATATATATTTGTTTCAATTTAAACTCTGTTAATTTTTTCCCCCTTTCTCTAAATGTTCATTTTTAGGGCAGTTGTCTGCTATGGATACCAAAGAAAGGGCTGGTGCTCTTTGCAGTGTTTTATACCCTGGGGAATATTGCATCTATTGGGAGGTAACAATCTTTATATATCACTTCCCTAACACAGATGAGAAACAAAAGCAGAATGATAGTGCATGAGTGGTAGAAACTGCTGCATTTGTGAGAGAAAATTTGCTTTTGTTGTATTTTCCAGAACAGCATTTCCCCAGTAGTGTACTGAAATGGTAAAGAAAATTTTGTTTATTGTTATTAGTTATGCATTCAAGGTAAAAGTTGCTCATCAGTAAACAAGAGTCATACTCATGCTGTAAGCATTGAGGTTTTTTGATTTTGTTAGTTCCTCCTCCTCCAGATAAAAATAATTCTTCACCGGTTTGCATTTGGAAGTGTTCTGTGTGTTTTGGTGAGTATTTTTGGGGCACTCTGTCTGTCAGGGTATGTGGTAAGACTTCATGGCCGTTGAGGTTCCTGAAGCAAAGCCCTGCATACTCTGTGACAGGCCCAGCTTCCTGTGATTGTGGAAACTTAGCATGATGCAAGAAAGCATAAATAATGGAATTGGAAGTAATATGCTAATGAGGCAGAATAATATATTTTATGAGGCAGAAATATCACTTTAGATAAAACTTTCACCTTGTATAATTCATCCAGTGTCCATCACCAGGGCTCTAAATGAGACTGCAGATCTGGTAAGGGATCAGAGAATGGATCCAGGTTTGAAAACAGCCCTTTATGTAGAGGAATTGAGCTGGATTACCTGGCAATCCATGCAGAGCCTCTGTGGATGGTGTTCTTGAAAAGCAGATTTAAAAAGCATTTTTGAAAAGCAGGTTAGAAAAGCATCTGTCAAGGATGATCTGATTGGATCTGACCCTGACCTGTGCAGAACTTGATAGTTCTGCTCTGTTTATGTTAATTTTAAGTGAACAAGTGTGAATAAAATTGTAAATACCTTGCACAAAGAAAACCAGGCACGGATTTTGTCTCATTGTGTAATCCCGTTTCTTTTGTTACGCAGCACTGATTGCCATAACAACAGAGTGCACTGATGCCCCTATGGCAGCAGATAATTTAATCTTGCCGAGTTTCACTTTTGCCTTTCTCATTTCCGTGTTCATCTCGGGCTGTTTCTCACAGCACGATGTTTCTAATGGGACCAGTGAAACAACTGAAGCGGATGTTTGAGCCCACGCGTTTGATCGCTACTATTGTTATGCTGGTAAGTATCCAAGGAGCTGCTTTTAACCCATACAAACCTGGCACCGGTTTTCATTGTGAAGTCCTTTCGTATCCATTGATCCAGCTGTGTCTCAGGGGTGTGTCTGGGTGTGCTTTTCCGGTTTGTGTTTCTTTTGTCTTTTCTTAAAATGTCAAACACTGCGCATCTGCTGTAGTGGCAAGGTAAGTGCAGCACCAGAAAAGCACCTCTCTGTCAGGCAAGGCTGAGCTGAAGCCAGGTTGTTTTGCTAAATGAGCGTTCAGGGTCTGTGACTGGTGTGTGTGAACCATGCACATGCGTTTTTAGGGTGCTTGAGGTCACAACATCACATTGATGTGCTGCCTAAGAAATGAACGATGGGAAACTAGTATTTTAAAAGTTGTCCTATGGATGTTGCTAGATGTTTTATTTTGCATAATTTTGTCTTTTTATATTCTGTCTGATGACCTTGAAAGAGCTGTGTAGGTATTTCTACCTTGATAAAATCATCTCTTCATGACAAAGCAGCTGGGGAAATTGTGTGCCTTGATCACCTTGCATTAGGGATCATCAGAGCTGGCTGATAGCTTCAGGTTTTGAAACTTATATGACAGAATGAAATTGCAAATTCAACGTTCAGTGAAGTCACCCTTGGAATTATTTTATTTTCAGAAGATGGAAATTACAGCAAACCTTGTGCTGTGTGTGTTTCTGTGTCTGAAATTTGCTGCTAAGTTTCAGACTGACTCTTCTTTGAAGTACTCTTCTTTTGTCTCTGCAGCTTTCCCATTTTCTCCTGGCAAGTCAAAAATCAGAAAGGTGGTTTAAAACTTGCATGAAACACCCGTTTTCAGTCTGAATGTCTTCAGAGTGTTTGCTTGGCATCAGCACTTCCCAGTTTCTCTTTACACATCCAGAGATGCTGCAGAGCTTGAGATATTGGCTGTGAATGCTTGCAGATCCAAGCAAGAAACTACTGTGTGGTGTCTTGTGTGTGTGTGTGTGTTTTGCATGCATTCAGGGTGCCTGGAGTCAGGGGAATTCCTGGAATGTTGTTCACTGGGATAAAGCCAGTCATTAGATGTGTGATGCAGTATTTATACCAATATACAAATCACCACCTTAAAACTAATGGAAGAACTGCATTTATTTATTCCTGGTTCAGCTCAAGTGTAGGATTTCTTTGGCAATGCATGTCTTAGTGTCTGAATATGCAGTACTATATGTTTTCTTTTTCCATTCTAGCAGGAAAACGCACATTATAATCTCTAGCAGCACAATGGTTCATGGGTATCTAAAGGCTCTTAGATGCTGATAATTCATCTTCCTTCATCAACATCTATCATAGAGAAATGAGCTGTCATGTCTTAATTGAAAATGGAAACTAATAGCAGGCTTCTGTTAAAACTGAGTGTTAAAGCAGAAAATAATCCTGCTGCCCCAAGATTTTACCTGCAGTAAAGAAAGACAGACACAGTGCACACACTCTGAAAAGAGAAAAAGTGCTGGTTTGAATGACTGTGCCTTACTTAAATACATACACGTGAGAGCTACTGAGCAATAGCCCAAAGTTCTTGGAAGTGTACTACAGTTTCAATTGGTGAGCCTTTAAGTAATGGCATAACTTCAACCCTGTGGTAACCATGTAATCGTCAGGAGCTATGCAGAAGCAGAAGGACTAAGAGTGGTAACTGAAAAGTGTTTGAAAAGTCTTACTCATGCAAAGTGCTGAAATGTGGTGTGTGCCTGTGACACCAAGAAGTGTGTGGGATGGAGTAGGGACCTGCAAAAGAGCTGCAGGAACCGCTTCCTCTTGCTCCTTTGCAGCCATAAAATCACTTTCTGGGGATACCAGGCTGATGTTTCCTTATTGCTTTAATTCACTTCAGAAATGTAATAGTGAGAGCATTTTAAATAAGAGGAACTTTTAAATATGAAGAACTCTTATGATGCAGGATTGAATAAAACTGTGAAATGATGTAATTCATTTCTGTCTCTGTGAAGGACCCCATTAAAGTGTTGCAGTATCTATAGAAACTGGACTTGCTTCTGTTTTTAATTAAAATAATTTGTTTTCTTCTAGTTGTGCCTCATACTAACACTGTGTTCTGCTTTCTGGGTGAGTACTGGAGTCCTATATGTGTGTACAACTGGAGTTAATATAACTGGAGTATATTCTAAAAGTAAGATTCTTACACTGTTGTCTCTGCTGTGTTTCCTCTCCCCTCCAGTGGCGTAAGGCAGGACTCGCACTGCTTTTCTGCATCTTACAGTTTTTTGCCATGGCATGGTGAGTGATTTCCTCCCTTCACTCTCCACTTTCTGTTGCACCTGACATCAGTAGCTGAACTGTGAGTGGATTTTGACTTTGAGTTAGAGGGAAGGAAAATTTTTTCCTTGTCAGTCCCTTAGATTCAAGACAATGCATCAGTGAGGGGCTGACCTGTTCCCAGTTCTTTGTCTCTCACACCTCTACTGAAGCCTGGGAGACAGACCTCAGGGCTCCTTTTCTAGAGGAAATTCCTTTGATTTCTCTGAGCTTGATCTGAGCTTCGTTTTTTTCTTTCTCTTTTAAATCACTTTGTTGCCTACTATGTGGTGTTCCTCTTTTACACTCTCCTGAATTTGTCTTGTACAGAGACCCAGTTATGCCAATCAAATTGTCAGTATTCCTCATGTTAACATATGATCTGTGGAAGGTCACCCAAGGAGTGCACAAACTGATATGGACACCTAGCCAGCCCTCAGCAGTAATCTTGCCTGCCTGTAGGTGTTGGAGCATGAAGAATATTGGATGCAGGACAGTTGTGTTTAAAATGCTTTCACAACATCCCCCTCTGTTTTGCCATAGTGTTTCATACCCTGGCTGGGCTAAGATGGCTTGCAAGGATACTCCTTCCTGTTACTCACAAACTCAAAGCTTCATTTTGGTTATGTAACTTGGAGTTTAGAATATATGGGGGGTTGTTCTTGTAAATCTACATGACTAATAAAATCTGACATGAAAAGTAATTCTCAAAATCTTCCTTCTCAGGTACAGCATTTCCTTCATACCATATGCAAGGTAAGCTTCCCTACTTTCCTACTCTTTGTCATGTTGAGGTTTAATCATACAGAAGATTAGTTTAGAGAAGCAATGTGTGGCTTTAGAAGGTTTTCCATGGTGCAGAAATACAAGTAGTTAAATCTGAAAATGAAAATAAGCATCTTCTCTAGTGGGATAACACAAATGGAGAAAATGAGAGGGCTTCCCATAGGAATATGTAAGCCTGCTGACCAGATGCTGAGCATAAGGCTTGCCTTTGGAATGCCTGAATGTTGGTCCAAAATGCTGCTAGACAGGTGTATTCTTCTGTGTCCCTTCTGTCCTGTTGTCCCCCATGAGCACTGTTCTGTGTGAGCACACAGTTCTCTCTCCTGCCCCACCCTTCTGCAGTGCCCTGCCTCAATGCAGCCTTGCAGGTGTCACTTCCACAGCAGGTGGGCACTGAGCAGACCTGCTCATCTCTAAGGCATTTGTGCAGTCATGCAAATCACACTAATGCAATTAATGCATGGTCAGCTGATCTCTGCAGTGCTCAGTGCAGTGGGATAGCAGCATGGAATGACTCATATCAAATGATGTAACTGAGGTGACTCTGACTCTTGTGTTTTTTTCTTTCTCCTGCCTGTAGGGATGCTGTGAAGAAATGTGTTTCAGTCTGTCTGTCCTAACAGGAACACTGGATGCCTCACAAAGTTCTAGGAAGTTCTAGGTAGAACTGTGTTGAGATCACCATGTTGTGTAGTTTCCTACTTCTGACCACGTGCCTTTCAGCTGCTTGTTAGAAGCTCCTTGTGTTACACCCAGCGTGCTTGGGTTTGTAAGCAATGGTGTCTGTGGGACAGGGGGCTTGTGATCAAATGAAATTCTGTCTGGCAGAAGAACTGGGCAGAGCTCCACAATTTGTTATGATGATTCTTGCATAAACTTATGTGTTTGGTTTTGCAAAAGTTTCAAAGTAAAACGTGAGGTCTGTAAAGTGCAGACCTTGGCTCTGATGGGACTGTGTCAGTTCTGGAGTTGAAAAATGATTTCTTACCAACAACTTGGGATTTTTTAAAATAGCCTTATGTCACTTAATCTTTGCACTGTTTGCCTTGGATAATTGAATATTGGTATTGTTTCTTTTCCTGTCTCTCTTGCAAAATTTTAGGTCTGGAGACTTCTAAAAGATGTAATTCTAAAGTCAAACACGGTTGTGAACTAACCATGAAATGTTTGCATCTTTAATGAAGTATTTAATTCTCAGTCTATACTGTTAGTCTTTCCTTAAAATACATGAAAGGGACATTTTCATCTGAAAAAACTTGTTCCTGTAGGAAAAGCACTTGTGAAATAAGGTCCATTGATGTTTTCAGCCACCAAGAACCTGAGTTCTTTTCCTTGCTCATGGTTGCATGGTAGGAATCTGACATTTTTCATGTAAGTGAGGTGCTTCTCTTCTCCTCCAGCTGTAGCATAAGAGCAAGACAAAGGGCATGGTAGGCAAGCAATAAAGGAATTTATGTATGTCCTTTCTCAAAGGACAAACTGTCATTAGGTGGAAGTGGGCTATTGTTTTTAAGCAGTTTGATCCCTCAGTCAGGGAGAAGACATTTTCTTCTGAACTTGTAAATAAGGTAAAACTCCAACATTTCTCTTTGTTTCTTTGTAAGTGGAATCAGTTTACTTTCTGCTAAAACTCTTGGACACACCAGTGAACTTCTCTGCATGGAGGAGAAAGCACAATATTCTGTTGCTTGTCATAGCAAGGAAGGTGTGAAACAATCCTGCTGCAGCTCCAAACAAGTGCTGATTCGTCCCTATCCAGATTCCAAGGCCACTCTGTGTTCTCTTTATCTTCTGAGCTATGCATAATCATTTACTCCACAGCATTGCAGTGGTCATTTTAATACCTGAGCACAGATTCCTGCTTCTGCCATGTGAGAGAGTGTTTAACTGCTTTCCCCTTTCCTTTTACCAAACTCTCTTGCTGGAGCTGGTGTTTAAGATTATGCTTTTCCGGTGCACTCTAGTGGGAACTGAAGCATCTCTTCCTCAATCTACCAACAGTTTAGTTGTTTAAGAGCATTGTGTTTGTGTGGCAAGTGTATCCCTGACTTGTACCACAAAGATTTTAACGCAGGAAAAACCTAGATCTACTTGGCAGTAAAGTATAAGCTCACAGTGAAGGCAAATCATTCTGTGACTTCCAGAATGTTACTAAGAAATTAACTAATCCAGAATCTTAAATTGAAGTGTCCTCCTGATAATTTATAAAGCTCAGTGCCATCTAGCTGTTAGGACCCTCTAAAAAAATTAAGGACTCCCTTTTGCAGATGGTATGAAAGGGAGATTTTGGCAAGCATTCTGTGGATTCCAGGCAGCCAAAATTACTGTTGCAAAGACATTTGAATGGAAAATGGCACCTTGGAAAGATGGCACTGATTTTGGAATGAATCAATTATACAGGTTCAAGTGCTGTGTTCTGGTGCTTTTTTTACCTCCCAGGATTTAGGAGTTAGTGTTGAAATAACTCTGTTGATTACTCTTCTTGAAAAGAAGATTTGGTTAAATGCCCAAGAGAGATTGGGAATTAAAGAAAACTGATCTTCTTTTCCCTGGCTGCTCTAAGACAGGTGTCTATATGTGTCTGTTTTATCAGGGAGTAAGTTCAAAACCTAATTTGCATCTGTCAAAGGAGCTATGCCAGTCTTTTCTTAGGACTTTGGTAATGTTTACAGAATTCCTTTGTATCAGGGAAATTGAAATGCAACCCTAATGCCTTTTCTATTCCAATATTCCTTTAATTTTAGTGTCTCTGAAGGTCCCTGGAAAAAGCTACAAGCACAGTATCCATTTGTCCTTCCCCTCTCCAGCAAAGTTATGTTAACCCTGATCATCATTCCAGGTTCAGCAGCCACAATAATAGAATTTGATTTTTGGAGTTCTTTTTTTGATTACTTCAGATTAGGAGGAGTAAAAGCCTTTTGCTTATTCCTTGGTTAGCTTGGGCAGGGTTCTGGTAGCCTCTCTGGCAGTTCTTCTGGAAGAACAGTACAGTTGTGTATGGTGAATGTTAGTTTTTCAACTTGCAGAGTAGCTAACTAGAACCTTTTAGCTGGCTCTTTTGAACACAGCCAATTAGAAGTAGGAAATTTATGAAAATACCAGTAGATAGCACATAAATGGATTTTTTTTCCATTCCCCTTCTCCTCTCAGTGTAATTCCAGCTTCACAGCCTTTTATTCAGTAAGAACAAATCTTCATTTGACTGCACAGCACATGAGGCTAAACAATTGTGCCCTTAGAGGAAGGGAACCCAAGGGGAGATGGCAAGGATCACCAGAGTGCCACAGGGGTTTATGTTGCCCTTTGGTGTTGTATCCTGTTCCTGGGGACATCAGACAGTACGAGAGACTTGCCATATTCTTGCCAATATGTGAAACATACTCAGGGTTTGTCGCTTCATCTACAAGCGATTTTGATTTAAAATTGCTCTCCCAGAACAAAACTCTTTAGATTCTTACTCATTTTTAAGCAGTTGTGTTAAGGCTGTTGCCAAGTTTAACAGTAAAAGAAATTTCCACTTTATGGAAGTACTTTATTTTATATGATTTTTACATAACCAGGGAGTAAACTATATGAATAATCCCTCTTGAGTAGTTTTCAATCTGAGTTGGATTATACCATTATACCATTTTTTTTGGTCATGAAACCTACTTTGTGTTACGTTTTGGTATCATCAACTTTGGTTATCTGCTTGGCAGGAAGCATGGTGGGCATTTCTGAAGCTTTCTATCTCACTGTCCTTCAGGGCAGGAATGTTTGTTGTGTGCACTCTACTGCAAATAGAGACATTTGTGGTTTAAATCACAAAGCTCCTTCTTTCCCAAAGTCCTTGCTCTGTTGCCTACAGCACTTAACTGACACTAACTTAAGGCTGACTTCCCCAAGGAAACTTCTTTGATGTTGGGTGCCCCTCTCAGTAGGATTTGGTGTTCTACCAGGAAGTGCTTTTTGCCCAGCCTCACTGTTGACCAGCTCGTCCACTTTTTCCATGTTTTGCAGTACAGATAACGTAACCTCAACCAAGCAGCCTCAGCATACAGTTCTAGCAGAAAATTTGTATGTCCTGGATCAACTGGCTTTCCAGCTATATTAGAAAGGGAAATAGACAGGGTGGTAGTCATCTGTTCCCAAAGTACTGAGACTCTATACATTGAAATGTGGGATTTTTTTTCACTACTTCAAGGTTTTGCTCCGTTTTATGTGATGAAGTTGGTTATGAATACTGGTACTATCTGAAATGGTTCTACACTGATGATGTGAACTATTTCATCTTACTTAGTATTTACAGTAGAAAGGTTGTTCATGAACTATTACAAAAACCAAGGAGGAATTTTCTGCCACAAGTTGAAATTCTTTTCAGAAACCAGAAAAGGAAAGTGTGTTGGGCTCCATGTGTGCCTCCAACTTTCTGTGGATGGCTCTTGCTTTGTTCTGGTACTTAATCATGTTCATGAAAGTGAGATCACTGTGCTATTGTAAACTGAGGAGGAGCAGGATGTTTAAACACGTTTGTCTTAAATACTGATGTTTACAACCATAGCAAATAGTGACCATTTTGGAGAGGAAGCACAGAAATGGTGTATTGTCTTAAAACCACGTGCCTCGCTGTAATGTGACCACTGAATTTTTTAACAGCTGTGGAATAACTTTGTAAAATAAAAACCAAACTCAGAAATTCTCTGGAATGTTTTAAACTGTTACTGATTCTGTTTGCTGATGTGCTTTTTCTGTGTGTTTACACTGTTTGATTTCTACTTTGATAAATATCTTTTTTTCTGACTTAAAACTTTCTCTAATGAAGTGAAGCCCTTACAAGTGCTGTTTTTTTCCTTCAATAAAGTTATCACTGCATTAAATAAATTTTTCTTATGGTTAATGTTCTTAACATTATTTTGACTTTTTTAATGTTGCTGGTTCTCCAGATGATGCTGAAATTGCTGTGGGTAGTTTGTTTTCTTTTGTTTGTGTGTTTGGCTTTTAAAAAGTTATTGTCCTGCCCTCACTTCCTTTGCTGTGCACACAACTTGTATGGCTGGGGGGAGTTTTCGTGTCACCAATGTTCTGCAGCAGCTTCACCCAGCAGTTGCAGACACCTAGACAACTGGTTGGCACGAGTGGAGTTGTTAAGGTGAGGATGATATTTTTATTACTTCTTATTTATTTACCTCAAGAGTCAACCCAGATATGCCAACAAGCTATCCTTAGTCCACGCTAGAGAGGAAAATAATGCCTGGTGCTACTCTGTCAGCAAAGACAGCAGGAAGCAACATGCCTCTGAAATAAATATGCTCTGAGTGCTAATGTACACTCAATAAAATGTAAATGAAGTAAAATATCAATGAGTTATGATTGTGTGTCAAAAATAATTAGAGGCAATTATTTTATCTTTTTTTTTAACTTTCAAACAGCTGTTCTGTTTAAGTATGTGCCTAGTATGCACCCAAAGACTTGCTGTGGTCTAGTATTCATTGGCAGCGTATCAAGGCTGTGTGTACATCAGCCTGTTCAGGGTATGTTACACTTTCTCCTAATTGACAGGCAGGTGGTTTTTTTTCCCTGCAAGCGTGGTGGTGAGACTTGTGTGCTGTGGGAGACTGTTAAGTTCTCAATTACCTTTTTTTCCTTGTTTTTTTTGATTGTTCTAAGCAAGCTGTGTCTCACAGCTGACTCAACTGAAATTTCTGTCCTAGAGGAAACTCCAAAGTTGTGTTTGGAATACAAGCAGCGGTCTGTCTTCTGTAGTATAGAAACCTAGGGGGTAGCATTTTATCTTTTTGTAAAGCTTAGAGTGTCCCAGGAATGTCAGGAAAGCTGGATACATCTGTGTCATATCAAGACAACTGTGATACCTCAAAGGGCAATAAATCCTTTCTGTGTCTGATAGCTTAGAGGTATTTTGCTTGCCTAACTCAACCTCCTGCATAACAACAAAGCTATTGAACTTTGCCACTTCATTCTCATGCTGAGGTATTAATATTTGAATGATTAAAAAAAAAATGAAATTTTCACTTGAAATCCCTAAACAATGATCAGCTGCCCTAAAGTGCATTCTGTTGATGAATTACTTTGCTCCTTATAAAGTTGTGCTATAGCATCTAGTCCCTGAATCCCATTACCTTGCAAGATCACCAGCACTCAAATTCAGTGATAAGGCTTTTGGAAAGCTGCTGTAATGTCTGCCCCTTTCCCTTCTCCTTCTTCAAGGTCTGATTTGCAAGAGAAGGTATTTCATGGATGTGAGCCATTCAAAGGTGGGGGTTGATGGTTATTTCCATCCCTTGCGTGTACTTTCCATGCTGAGCTCAGCCTTGGTTGCAATACGTGTGGGGGTACAGGCTTGTAACTGCCCAGCCATGAAGCACTGGAGAGTCATAAAGGGAAAAAAATTCTGTTTCTCTCACTTTTCAAAAGAAAGCTGCTGGTGAATTAGAGATGGAACAGTCTAAGCTGCCAATCTTTGGGATTGCTATTTTAAGTTAGCCTGGTTGGAACCCTTTTAAGTTTCTCTTGCATTCCCTTGTGGCGTCTCTAAGAGAAGTAATTCCTGAGAATTCGTGCTTTAAAACCTCCGTGGGAATAAGTGTAAAGTAACCTATGTGTAGTGTAAAAATGGTACAATGAAAGTGTCGTCTGGTCAGCGTGGTTTCATTGCAGCTCTGAGGGGCTGCCATGCCCTAAAAGCTGGGGAAGTACTGAAAGCTGAAGAGGGGCTTTATACAAGGGCACATAGTGATGGGACAAGGGTGAACAGCTTCAAACTGGAAGAGGGGAGGTTTAGATTAAGGATTAGGAAGAAATCATTTACTGTGAGAGTAGTGAAGCACAGGAAGAGGTTGCCCAGAGATGCTCTTGATGCCCCATCCCTGGAAGTGTTCAAGGCCAGGCTGGATGGGGCTCTGAGCAACCTGGTCTAGCAGAAGGTGTCCCTGCCCATGGGAGTGGGCCTGGAACTAGATGATCTTGAAGGTCCCTTCCAACCCAAACCATTCTATGATGCAATATGTGGTGTGAAAAGAAAATATTTTATCGTGGGCATGTACTCCTGCGGTTTCTGGCTGTGTGTAACAGGATGTGTCAGGCTCACCACTTTTGAGACAATCAACTGCTTCAACGGAGTTATACTTGCATCTTGTTAACCCTCATAGTTAGCAGAAAGCTTTAGCCTACACATCCAGGTCGAAAGTGCATGTTTGGTTTGCCCAATAAACACTGGATGTATTACTTTTGTTCTGAGATGTTGTAAGTAAAACTTAAAGCTTCGTTTGAATCTCTTACTTTTTTTTATTATTTTCTGATCTTAAAGATGGGAACAGTAATAGTTTCTTCCTCTAGGTGATAATTCATGTCTGAAACTATCACTGAAGATCTTCAAGTAGAAAAAAACAAATTAGGGAAAAGTATAATTGTTCTTTAAAACAAACTAAGTTACGTTTATCACCAGCCTGACTACATATATTTAGTTTGCTGTCAATGTTTCAGTGAGGGGGCTACAGGAGTGGCTTCTCTGAGAAGCTGCCAGAAGCTTCCCATATGTTGATAGAGCCAAGGCCAGCTGGTTCCAGGATGAACCCACTGCTGGCCAGGCTGAGCCCACCAGCAGCAGTGGTAGCACCTCTGGGGTAATTTGAGGAGAAAAACCCCTTGCACTAATGCAGCCAAAGAGATGAGAGAGGATTTGTGAGAGGAACAGCTCTGCAGGCACTGGGGTCAGTGGAGGAGGGGCAGGAGGTGCTCCAGGCACCAGAGCAGAGATTCCCCTGCAGCCCATGGTGCTGACCATGGTGAGGCAGCTGTGACCCTGCAGCCCATGGAGGACCATGGGGATGCAGAGACCCATCTGCCAGAGCAGATGGATGCCCATAGGACGCTGTGACTTTGTGGGAAGCCCAAGCTGGAGCAGACTCCTGGACAGAGGGGCCCACTCCAGAGCAGGTTTGCTGGTAGGACTTGTCACCCTGCAGAGGACCCACACTGGAGCAGCCTGTTCCTGAAGGACTGCACTGCATGGAAATGACCCACACTGGAGCAGCCTGTTCCTGAAGGACTGCACTGCATGGAAATGACCCACACTAGAGCAGTATGTGAAAAACTGCAGGCTGGGGCAAGGACTGATGAAGAAGTTCATGGAGGACTGTTTTCCATGGGAGGTATCCCATGCTGGAGCACGGGAAGAGTGTAAGGAGTCCTTCCCCTGAGGTCACTGGCAGGGAAGACAAAGAGAAAATCAGAAGCAAAGTTAGGCCTGGGAAGAAATGAGGGGTGGAGGGAAGGTGTTTTAACATTTGGTTTTATTTCTTATTAGCTTACTCAGTTTTGATTAGTTATAAATTAATTTCCCCAAGTCAAGCCTGTTTTACTCGTGATGATAACTGGTGAGTGATCTCTCCCTGTTGTTATTTCAACCTATGAGCCTTTTGTAATATTTTCTCTGCCCTTGCCCAGCTGAGGATGGGAGAGACAGAGCAATATCCACCCTTTGGTGGGTACCTGGCACCCATCCAGGGTCAACCCAGCACACTACATTAGGTTTTTTCTTTGCGTTTGGTATTTTTTTTTCCTTCTCTTTTTAAAATGCAGAAAGATTGCTGTGGAAAGCCTCCCCTGCTCTCTGGGCTCAGAATTAATCTCAGTTATAATCTCAGTTATAACATCAGACAGGGAGGTACCACTCGAACAAGCTGCCTGCCTCATGCTAAAAACATACCCCGTGGAAGTTATTGAAACTGTCCCCTCACCCTGACATTAATGAAAAGGCTAATCTTCTTTAAGTCTCTTCTAGCCTAGCAATCTCTTAAGGGGCTGGATACATGATTAAAAAACAGAAGGAAAGCAGCTGTCTTTTTATCCTTTCTTAATTATTCCGTGGTAGTTGATAGGTGTTGATTTCCTGGGAGTGTCATGGTGATGGAGGTTACATTTCCCTGTGTTGTTGGGACTCAGTGTTCAGAGGGGGGTTAGCTGAATGCTGCAGTGGGAGCTTTGGAGATGGAAAGAGTGAGTCTTATTTACTGCAATTTCATCTGATGATGAAGGGCTGCCTTTTCTTTGCAAACATGCAGCTAAAGGCCAAAAAACAGCTATCCAATGTCAAGGCAAGAGAGGCCTCTTTAATTAGCTTTTTTCTTGTTTGCCTTTTTTCCCCCTTCCTTCTGTGTACCTCACCAGCTGGTGGCCAGGGGCATTTAAGAAAGAGCTTAATTAGAAAGTCAAAAATAACCCCCTGCTTTTTCATGCTGTAACTTGGTGAGTGAAGTCCAATAAGCATTGCAGGATTGCTCTGATTGTTCTTTCACTGCTCTCCCCATTCGTCATCGCTTCATTTAAAATATGAGTTACTAAATTCTTATTAGTGAACTGGAGATAATTGTGAGTGTTGTGCTTGCATTTTGAGCTGGTCCTGCCTGGCTATGAGCCACAAGGAGTCTGATCCCTGCTTGGAAGTGCCCAGCTCTCCCAGCTGGATTTCAGGGAAAGCTTACAACATTGCAGGTTTTGTAGGGGCGTTTT
Source organism: Eopsaltria australis (assembly GCA_034509425.1). NCBI lineage: Eukaryota > Metazoa > Chordata > Aves > Passeriformes > Petroicidae > Eopsaltria > Eopsaltria australis. The sequence continues at coordinate 416,758 of JAVTVJ010000359.1, read as the reverse complement.
CTGTTCCTTCTGCTGCCCCTGAGGATTTGTTTGTCTAATTAAATGGGTGACAAGTGCAAGAGGGGCAATAAACACTCTTCTGTCCTTCATGTGTCCCACTTGCAGTGACACCGGCTGTCAGTCACCAGGAACACCTACTGTGCTGCTCTGTAAGTCCAGCTATCTTTACTTCAAATGTCAGGCTCAGGGAAATTTAACTTCCAGCCCAAGAAATAACCCACATCTGAGAAAGGATTGTTTTCCATGCCCTGGCAATACCTACAGCCAGTGACATTAATCTGTTTGGGCCTCAGTTTCTGCAGCTGTAGACTTGGAAAAATTAATCTTGTAAGAAAATAAAAGAAAGAAAGGTTGTTTGGAAAGCATTCCTTATATGAGTGATAACCATAAGCACACAAGTGTTACCCGTTTCTGGGATCTGAAAGTGCATTTTACTGCCATGTAGGATGCAAGTTTTAGTATGAAACTCCAAAGAAAACACATTCATGCTTCTCCCTTAGGGTATGCTAGCTGTAAAATAATCCAGTCTTATTGATGAAAAGCTCTCTTCCCAACCCATGACTGGAACAGGTCCATTATCCATTCCTTCCATATACCCTCCCTTCTCTACAGCTCAGCCCCAGGAGTGCTTTGGGCAAGCAGTGCACTCCAAGCAGGAGGTCTCTTTGTTTTGCTTTATGGCAGCCTCCATTTCCAATCCATCCTTGTTGAGCGCATTCTTTCCCTCTACTGATGCACCAGTGTCTCCTGGTGAGAGAGTTTCACTTCCTCCTTTGGAAACCCTTCCGCCAATGTGAACTGTTGTTGCTTTTGTGCATGCTTTTGGTTTCCTTTAAGTTCTAAGCATCTTGAGGAAGGTAGATTGGATCTGATTTTTGGAGGCTCTAGTCCAGTATCACTTCACTTGAAGCTCTGCAGGAGAGATGGGCAGTGAGTACTTCTGAAAGCCAGGCTGCTTCTTTTTTTGTCTATAGAAAGAACTGTGTGTTCTTTCTGAACTACTGGAATATTATTACTTTTATGAGCTGTTGTCTCTTTACCTGCCTTAACTTTGAATCTCCTGATTTCTGAGCAACTCTGTCTAAAAAGGCTGTATGGAAATAGGGTTTCAGCTAAAAAAAATCCCAGAACAACATGTATCTGTTTTAGAACTTACTGAAAACCTGAAGATGTTGAATTGAAATTCACGGCACTTCAACCACCCCCAATTTCTCTGTCTATTTGCATCTGTAGTATAATAAAATTTAGAACTGTCTCAAATAGTCTCCTATGCATTTCCTATGCCATTTGATCACATGCATGGAAAAATTAGAGTAGTAACTTTTCTCTCCTCTTTGAGTATTTGGAAAGGGGAACTCAAACATATTCCATTTACACCAGCATACCTGAGATGCAATTATTTTTCTGAATGTAAAGTGGTACCCTTCCAGGTACCTAAATATCCTATAGATTTTGAAGTACATTGCATTGAACATTTAGCTGTTCAGCAGTGAAAGTGGGCTGTTTATCAACTAGAAGTTGCTATCTGACACCTGCTAATGTAACTCACAACCTGAGTTTACTTATAAAATAATCTAGATATTTTTGTTACGAGCTCACACTTAAAAGAAGAAGAGGGGAAGAGGTGTCAGAGTGTGAAATTTAAAAGCAGCATAGAATTATAGAATGATTTGGGTTGGAAGGGTGCCAAATATGGTGCCATCAAGCTCTGGCCATTGTTATTTAGGTGGAGGGTACCTCAGTTTTTTCAAAGGCAAGGTCTGTTGAGCCTTGTCAAATGATGGATTTAACTTAAATTCTGCTTTATAAAGTCTGCCATATTCTTTCTTGTCTGTAAAAATCCCAGCAGTGATCCACCAAGTCATTCTGTCTTTCTAAAAGAGACAGAAGAACAGAAATTCAACAGGGACTATTGAATTGAAAGAATGCAAAGTTCTCAATAAAAAGACAGAAAATGTATTTCTCTAAAAACGACCTCTAGCACCACATTTTCATAATTAAGCCCCTGGCTATGTCATGTCCAACAGACCAGAAATTTTAAGATGCTATCAGAGATAGATGTATCAGGAGAAGTTAGTCACTCAAACATTTGTTACATACCAAAGCCCAGTGTTTACAGGTCACTGTTATTCCTGGGGCTTCCACTTAACCCCCCAGCAAGGGACTGAACCCACATCTCTGATCTCCTTGGCTGAATGCTGAAATTGCTGGAGTCCTCAGTAAAATGGTGGCTTGTTTGTGGAGGGCATGCGTTGTTGGATCAGGCTTGTCAGAGAAGATCTCAGCATGAGGTGAGAGAGAATGACTTTCTGGGGATGTTGAGGGAGCTTTTGTATGAGATAGACCTTGAGTTGTTCAGCAGTGCCAGGCCCCAGGCAGTTAAGCTGATACCAGCCCCAGAAGTGTGCAGTCTGTCCCTGGAAATGCAGCTAGAGGGGCGTTCAGTCAGCAGTAAGATGCAGCAGTGGTTCTGTGAATGACAGCGGGACCAAGGGATGGACACAAATCCATCAACAATGGGGCATAGGGATGCCACCTTCTCCTTGTGCATTGAAACCTCAGTGCTCTTACTGTTATGCTTTGATTTAGGAACATAGAGGAATGAGGTTAATGCATTTATGCAACATTCATGCTGAAAATACTTTAAGACAACCTTTTCTGTGTAACTACCTTGACTCTTCCCAGCTCCTTCAGTTAGAGTCCGCACCAGCGTGAATGCAATTTCCATGCATTGTTTCAGTCTGGAAATGAAACAATTTTCATTAATGGAAACCTGGTTCTCAAGCAGAACAATTAGACCCACTTCAGGTTGAAAAAAGATAAAAGCATGCTAATTTGGATGGAGGACTCTTCTTTCAAGGCAGCCAATTGAGTCATCAGCCAGCCACCCACCTGACTGTCTAACAGGTAATTAGGAGATAGTCCTCTTTTTGTGTGGAGCGTGTGCGTAAACCTCCACACACTGGTGTCACTGCCCATTGGGACTTCCAGGGGAAAGAGCCAGGCAGTGGCAAAAGAGTGAGCAGAGCACGTTTGTCGGACAGTGCCCAATGAACTGACTTCTTTTTTTATTTAGCTTACTATTTTTGTCTTTTCAACAGCTACCTGAAGTTTCTGGCAGTAAAGCTGCCATGGCAGACCTGGGCTGCAAGAAACCCAGCGACTGCACCGTCTCCAGGCTCCTCAGCGTGGTGGAGAGCGAGCTCCGGGCTGGGAGAGACAAAGGCGACCCCACGGAGAAGCAGCTCCAGGTTGTCTTGGAGGATGCAACGCTCTGGCAGAGATTCAGAGAAGTCACTAATGAGATGATCGTGACCAAGAATGGCAGGTGAGTGATCTGCTCAGCACTGCGGGCTCAGTGGAGGTGACAGCCAGGGGGGTTAAGCTCTATAATAATAAACTGTGTGTGCAGACTCGAGAGAGAACAGCAATGAGCACACCAGAGTTTTAGGGGACTGCAGCCTTGCAGTCCACTGAAACCAGTGTATGAACAAGATGGGGTGACCCTGCTTCTTTTTGGTCACTGGCAAACCATTCCTCCTATGAAACATGTTGGAAAAATATATTGACTGATTTGTGATTGCACAAAAAGGATCTTTTGCAAGGGAATAGATGGTACCTCTCAAAACCTTTGGAATGACTTCTTATGCTAATAATCATTTCCTATATGAACAAGTCCTCACCTGTAGACTTCAAATTACTGCACAGAAGCAGATTGGTGCTGTTAACCCCAGCTGCAGTTCCCATCCCTCTGGCCTTGGGTACCACCAGCTTGTATGGGCACCCTGTACCTGAATGGGTGCAATAAAAATGCCCTGCTTGCTCTGTGTGTATGTGTAGTCTGAATTTCATGGTCCCACAGCTCTTGCTGGAGCCATTAGAAACAGGTGTGGAAAATTGTTTAACGTATACAGTTTCAGAAGGACAAAATATTGTGGTATAAATGGATCACATGTCTTACTATTTGGGGAATACAGAAAGGCTCAGGAAAAGTGAAAAATCTGGCGAGAAGGAAGCTAATTCTGAATCAAGCACTGGCTTGAAGAAGGCTCTCCACAAAGGCTCTGCTCCGAACTGGGCTGACAGCAGACTGCAGCCCATAACAGACAAGCAGCTATCAGAATAAGATTTGCCAGCACATTGGTACTAAGGTTTTTATTTAATTTATCTTTACCAGCCCTCTTCTGCCCCCCCACCCCACCCTCTCCCTCAACATGCACAGGTTTTGTGAGATCTCTCAGGAGATCCACATAGGAGAGAGGAATTAAGAGATGGAGAGAAAGATTTACTCATGTGGTGTGACTTTCATCAATTTTGCAGATTTGATTTAGCAGAATTTGTGGAAGAAATTACTGGTGTCTGTAGCTTGATGAGCGACATAGGTGAAAGCAATAAAAATGAAAAATCTAGTCTGTTGGCTCAGCAAGGTGATTCTGCAGAGAGAACAGTTACCTTCCCAAAGTACCAGCTCTTGGTGTAACAGAACCTGTTGCCATTCTGACTCCTCCTAATAACCTATACTGATAGAAATCTGCTGCTGAGATTCTCTTTATATCGTGAAGCTGCTTTTGATTCATTTAAATTGCTTTGAAAACTGCTATTAGGCTACAGCAAACTTCTAAGTGGACTTTCACTTGGTGTACAGTAGCTTAAACTGGCTCCTTAGCAGCATAAGTGACTAAAAGTGAGGTAAGATGGGTTCGCGTCTGATTAATTAAATTGGTACAAAGAATCACACCTTACCAAGAGGGTTTTTTCAGTTTCTTTCCTCACAGCTAATGAAAATCATGATTTCACGGTGATACTAGTTCTTTCTGAAATGTCAGGGTGAGTGCGTAGATAAAATCTTTTTATAATGTTGATAAGAGAATCTTTCGTTATCTGAATATGCCTGGGTACTTTTTATTTCATTGCGGAAGCTGCCTCTTTCTTTTATTTTAACTTCTCCTTGTCAGCCTGATTCTACTTTTCCTATAGCCATTCACATCTCTAGAAATGTCAGTGGAGGCAGGAACAGGTTCTTTATGATCAAACTACAGCAATCTCAAAAAATTACAGAAGTATGTCACACTGCCATTTGCATTAATCCTTTTAACATAGTTATCGTAGCCTCGGAGACTATGAAAAAAGATCTCTGCATTTCTGAAACTATCTTTCATCAAAATACACATCAGCACACTAAAACAAAGAAAATACAGACTGTGGTCTGCAGCAAAGCACCCTGAACAACACCATGCTATTCTAAAGGAGACAAACTTGAGACAGTTTCCTATGAGTGCTGAGTTTTTCTCAGGTTCAGGATTCTTCAGTAATTGTCTCCAGAGAGATTCTCAGTAGAAAAAATATTGATCTTATTCTGTTGCTGCTAAATCTGAGTGCAACTAAATCATTCTTGCTGAAGGAGAGATGAATGCTTTTGAAAACTGTTCTAAAATGAAAGAGACGAGCAAGCTTGAACTTTAGTGTGTGAAAACTAAAACAGTTGGTGTGGCTAGACACATTGTTAGCAAAGCTCAGAAATTAAACAGAAACCTGATATGGAGCATCCCAGAGAATGCAAGTCTAATTGATTAGTAATCCTCAAGTGTCAAATTCTAGTATGCACAATTGTATCTGCTCTGAGTCATCTCTAATTGGTACCGAGGGTCCCAAAATGTCACAGTTAGATGGACCAACTTCAGTGTTAATATATAGATATGTCTTTGTGGCTACATCATACTTCATTATAATAATCACCTGCCCTAGCAATATGCCAAGGGGAGATAGATATATTCTGAACAGAATAGACATCTTTAAAATTAAACCACGTGCTATATCACAAAATACATCCCAATGGGTGCAGCTGATACAGTGGGAAACCATGTCCTATTTTACTCAGCCCTATTGTATTCAATTGACACTTCAATATCAAATGCATTACTCTGGCTGAGTAGGTTTCCTCTCTGTGTTTATACTGTGTTAGCCAGTCAGTATCCTGAGACTTTGCAATCCCTGGTATTGCCTGGAGACAGGAAGATGCCACAGTTCCCCTCTGCATATGGGGAGAGTCCATAGGGATCAGTGCAGGCAGTCATGAGTGGGGGTGAAAGAAGCCCTTTCCAGGCTTAAATGCTAAAGCAACTTTACTGGTTACTGCACATTCAAGTTTGATATCAAACATCTTCCCACTCAAGGTCTGTACTGTGGAGTAATTGTAGCAGATTTACTCTAAATAAATTGAAGAGGCTGAAGTGCTCAGCTATTGCAGTGATGGAGGTCACGTGTGCACCTACCTGATCATTGAAACAAACATTCTGACTGAAACAAATGTGGAGAAATCACAATTTGCCATGCTAAAAGACAGATTTAAACAGTCAAGCCCCTTAATCAGCAGAACATGTTAGGTGGTAAGTCTTCCATCATTAGAGTCTGTACAGTCAAAACATGCTGGTCCAAGCAAGGCAGGGATGAACTGGGAGTGAAGCTGGTTAACATGGGGAAGTGCTCTAACCTTAGTGCTACAGGAGGTTAAAATTGATGGTGACTGTATTCCCTTCTGGAATTGGTCTATAGGTCCTTTGGGTATAAACTTGAACCTCTCAAATAAAAAGGCAGAGCAGCCTGCCTGCACTGTGGGCAGAGGAATTACCAATCTGCATGTAACACAAATAGCTCTGAGAAATCTAGTGAAATTAAATTTTCATGTGGATTAATTTTCCCCTCTAATTCAATTTCAGCTATGTATCTAAATGTGTTGCTTTGAACATTGACTGAGGGAGAGCTAAGCGTTGGAAGGAGCAATGCATCCATACTTTTTAACACATCCCAGTTTGGTAGCTGGTGCATCCTGATCAGAAATACTTGTGTAGCATATAAATCCTTGACTAGGCTTCTATTTAATCAGAAAGGTCATGGTTCACAGTACCTTGGAGACCAGTGACAAGTGTTGTTCCACAGGGGTCAGTACTGGGACTAGAGCTTTTCAAAGCCTTTGTAGGTGGCAGGGGTGCACCCTCAGCAAGTTTGCCAGCAAGCCCCTGCTGTGTGCTCTGGTTGACATGAGGAGGGATATCATCCAAAGGGATCTGGACAGACTTGAGAGCTGGGCCCGTGCAAACCTCATAAACGGAACTTTACAGTTCCGCATTAAGATACAGGCTGGGTGGAGAATGGGCTCAGGGCAGTCCGGAGGACAAGGACTCAGGAGTGTTGGTGGACAAGAAGCACAACACGACCCAGCAATGTGCACTGACAGCCCAGAAAGCCAAACTCATCCTGGGCTGCATCTAAAGCAGCGCAGCCAGCAGGGCCAGGGAGGGGATTCTCACCCTCTCCTCCACTCTGGTGAGACCCCACCTGGAGTGCTGCATCCAGATCTGGGGTCTCCAGTATAGGAAGAACATCGACCTGTTGGAGCAAGTGTGGAGGAGAGAACCTCTCCTATGAGGAAAAGATGAGATAGTTGAGGTTGTTCAGCCCGGAGAGGAGAGACACCTTATAGCAGCCTCCCAGTACCTAAAGGGGGCTACAAGAGAGCTGGAGGGGGACTTTTTGTAAGGATATGGAGTGATACAAGGGACAGTGAGGCACTGGAAAAGGTTGCCCTGAGAAGCTGTGAATACCTCATTCCTGGAGGTGCTCAAGGCCAGATTGAATGGGGCTCAGAGCAACCTGGTCTGGTGAAAGCTGTTGGGGACACCAATCCAGGGACTGGGACAAGATGATCTTTAAGGTCCCTTCCAACCCAAATCATTCTATGATATCTTCTTCAATACTGCACTGACCTGTATCAGCAAGTATTAATATTAGATGAAAAAGCTAAAATTTCTCAAATTCTTTCTTCTCCTGTCAGCAGAAGGTGCTGAATGTATGCAGCAAAAACTATACAGGTATCCAGAAAGATGAGTGGGATGTCATAGGAGACTGATTGTTAGCAATTTGCATTTGGGTGTCACTAGAGAGTATGACTGCAGGGGCAGAGACTTCCAGTGTCCTTTGAGACAGCCTGGAGTTTCAGCTCCCTTCTTATGTATTTTGGATATCTTGTACAGCTACCTAAGCCTAGAGAGCTACCTTACCTTAGCCCCATGGCCACGGGCCTCAGGCCATTCCTCTGGTTGCTTGGTGTACTCTCTCTGTACCCATAGAGAAAAGGAGCTCAAAGATTCATTGGCCTGTCCATAAAAACGTGGCATGGAGAAATGGCAGTTGCCAGGAGAGGTCAGTACGGAGGTGTCTGGGGCAGGGAGGCCAGTTACTCATGGAAGAGGAATGTGGGTGGTGATACGTAACAGCAATTACATGTATTCCTTGACAAGCTAAGAAGCTTAATGGATACCTTTGCTGGGAGACACCTCTGTTCTGATGTCCACACATTATTCCCATGTTCTGGAAGTGTTGGAGCCCTACTAACTCTATTGTTGCAAAATTTCAGGCACTGAGGTGCTAATTCAGAGCTGTGTGGCATCAATCACAAGCACTGGGACAGACAGACAACCACTGAAAGTCAAGCTGTGTGCTTCTGAAAATCTTCTTTATAAAATAAAGGAATAATAGTAAAAGGGGATTGAGAAAAGGTGATATTGGACCTTTAGGCACAAAAGGAGCATTTTCCCGAAACTGAACAAAGGCAGGATTTCAGTTTTAAACACACAAGGTGGTGGAAGGCTGGACAGAAGCTTAGAGCTTGCATGTAAAATTAAGTAAAAGCAAAAGGACATGGTCAAGCTGATGAGGTCAGGGAATATGGAAATATGGAACCAAATGACTGGAGAAACTGCCAAGTGCAAGGTCTGATGGCAAGGGTGGATTGAAGGAAGGGAGGATGTTCTTTTATACTGAACCAGTCAGTGAGCATCTGGAAACAAACATGCTGAGGAGAGTCTTCCAAGACCAGTTTCCAGCGGTGTCTCCCTCTTTTGTTTCCCTGGCCAGGCGGATGTTCCCCGTTTTGAAGATCAGCGTGTCAGGCTTGGATCCAAACGCCATGTACTCCTTCCTGCTGGACTTTGCTCCAACTGACGGCCACCGCTGGAAGTACGTCAATGGAGAGTGGGTGCCAGCTGGGAAACCAGAGCCACCAAACCACAGCTGCGTCTACATCCACCCAGATTCTCCCAACTTTGGGGCCCACTGGATGAAAGCTGCCATTTCCTTCAGCAAAGTCAAACTCACCAACAAGCTCAATGGGAGTGGGCAGGTATGGCCTGATGTTTCCACATCACCTCTTGGCTTCAATTGCAAGCACCTACCAATCAAGAAATATCAAGGGTGCATTTATGTAATTATAGAAGCCCTTACAGGCCTCTTCACCCACAGATGCCAATTATTCTCTGGAGGCCAAATGTAAACAGGGATAAACAGGCCTTAATTGGCACTTTCAGATTTTAATGGACTTCTTGATGTTAAGAGAGACAGAGTGCTGTGGTTTACTTAATCGTCAGGGGTCTTTTCAGAGTTGGTCTTGTGTGCTGGGGTTTTTTACATTGGACTTCAGAGAAAGGGGGGAAAAATGGCCACGGGTATTAGGTTTTTGTTGTGTTCCCCAATGTTGTTTGGTGTAAGTGGATGTTGGCAGGAGTCAGATGGCAGAATAAAAGGCTGCTCCTAAATGAAATAATTACTACGTCTGCTTCTGCATCATGATAATTATCAATATTCTATTGAATCAGCTTTGGCCTTTGGAAAGAAACCACATGTACCAGAAATAAGTGACTTTCTCTTTGAACCCCTTAAAAATGCAAACAGGAAAATTAGTTTTGTTTCATATTTTATTTTTGATGATGCATCTAAAGGCAAAATATTGCACAAGACCTTTTGTTCGCTTGTTTGTTTTGTACAAAACTCCTTGTTTGGATGATCCTTGTCGGCCCAGAATCAATTTCTTTCATGTAAATGTTATACATTCTCAATCTGTTATTTCCATTAGGTTTGTGAGGTACCTCTGTAAGCTTAGTACTCTAATGAGGCAGGAAATTATCTCAGGTTTTACAGATTGGAGAACAGGAAGATGATCTATGTGGAACCGGCACACAAGAATCATTGTACAGCATAGAACAGGATCTGAATTTGCAAATGCCTGTCTTGATCCAGGATCTCAGAAAAGTCAATAGCCTCAGAAAAATATGCATGGGGGGGAAAAAGCTACAGCAAATTTGGAGGGTCAAAGAGTCCCTGGGGAGAAAAACAGGGGAACACTGTAAATATATATCTATACGATGGAGAGGAAAACAGTGGAAAACAGGGGAGGAAAATCCATGTGAGAAACAGAAGGCAAACAAAAGTTACTAAATAACAAATGACTGAAGCGCCACTTGTTTTCTTTTGAAATCTTGACCACAGTGTTAAAGTAAACCATGTTCCCACTCTGTGTTTCAGCTGCCCCTTCTGTGATGGTATTAGAAAGTAACTGATGACTATCAGTGCTTTTATGCTAATAGTTCTTTCTTATAAATATTTATGTATGTATATATACATCACTTTGCAAAGTACAAATTTTTAAAAAAATATATTTTTATTGTACAAGAACCAATTCTGTCACAGAGCCAGAGGGTGGCTGTGAGGTACCAGAGTGGCACTGCGGGCTGTCTCTCTGTTTTGTTTCCTGCAGATAATGCTGAACTCCCTGCACAAATACGAGCCCCAGGTACACATAGTTCGCGTGGGAGGCCCCCACCGGATGGTGATGAACTGCTCCTTCCCCGAGACCCAGTTCATAGCAGTGACTGCCTACCAGAATGAAGAGGTAGGCGGGGGCCTACTGTGCTCTGCTCACTGATGAGATCTCGTAGAAGCTGATTAACTACAAGACCAGCACGCCTTTTTCTTGTTTCCCCACCTGTCCCATGCAGTGTAATACTCCATCCAGTCTAATACTCCGTCATTCCTCTGTGGTAGAACATTGACTAATCTAGTGTCTGGCTCCAGTACTAAGCCAGGTTTAGTTTAATATCCTGCCACAGCTGTTCCAGACTGGTCCATCTGTCCCAGCATCCCAATACTTTACTGGAGAAAAAAAAAGCCAAACAGCCCTACAACCAAGCTCAATATCTTTCTCCAGCAAGAACTGATTATAATGATAACCCTGTCTCTCCATGTTCCCTACAATGCATACAACTGCAGAACAACACAATACTCCATGGGAAAATTTCTGCACTTGAGGGATGCTTTGGATTGTAAGAATTGCTAACTCCTATGCCAGATCCCTTAGCTAATGTTGCCACAGATTTTATTTGTACTTGATAGGAATTCAGTGTTTAAACCCTCTTGAAATGGTTCACCATTCCACTGGATTTACCAGACCAGCTCATGCCAGGCTGCCCCAACTGGTGTTTTGCCTGTGGCACTGATCAGTACACAGCAAAGCCGTCTCCTACCCAGCCCTGGAAAACATCAAGTGCGGGGATATATTTTAGGCTAACCCAGGCAGTTCCACTCAGATTACTCTGGAAGATGTTTTGTCAAGTTCCTATTTCAAATTGCCTTCACTAACATGCCTTGTTTTCTGTAAACTCAAGATAACAGCTCTCAAAATCAAGTATAATCCCTTTGCCAAAGCCTTCCTGGATGCAAAGGAAAGGTGAGTTCATCTTTTGTTTTTTTGATTCAGTACCTTTTTGCTGCTGATATGGTTAGAACTGTGACAGTACCATATGAAAGATAAATTACATAACCAAATCTTGTTTCTGCTGTCTTAAATTCAGAGTCATTCGAATGACATTATAGGGGAGGCTGTATAATTATTACAATAGGTGCTCAATTGGGTGAATATGCTCTTGGGGGTCCTGGCACTTATCTCCGTCTGCACAGAAATCCTGAAATGAGATGGTGTGAGCTTCACCAGTAGTGTTATACCCTGCATATGTTTACCACAGTGTACTTGCACTCCGGTGAATTCCATAGTTTGATAGGTCAGGCAATAAAAATGTTAACTCCAGGCGTTAAAAAGCATAGCTGAAGTGAAATTACAGTGTAACTGTAACACTGCTGTTATTCAGTCTGTGTGATAATATATGATATGATGTGTTTATTAAAAGTAAGATGTCAGAGATGCTTCCTTCAGAAATTAATTGTAGTTTATCTTGTGAAATTTTACTTGCATCACCCAAGTTAATGCAGAGAGGCACCTGAATGATGCATTCCAGCCCACCATTTCTAATGAATTTTGTTTGGACCTGCTTTATCTTCTGACATGGAAGTGTCCCATGTGCCTGAAGGAGAATCTGTATTTCCTTTCATTGCTCTCACCACTTAAGAAGCTGCTGTGTCTCAGTGTCAGGGTTTCCAGCTGGGGAAGGAGGAATGCTGCCTTCAGCTTGACTGCAAGCAGGAGTGGTGCCCACAAGTAGATTTAGAATTCCAGGTTCAGCCCCCAAATATGGCACAAACTTAGGAACATTTTTTATGTCATCAAACATAAGCTCCTGTTTCCTGTATGGCAGAATGTAGTACAGTCTACTGCTGCCTAGAAATTGGTTACAGAAGAGGGATTTTCCTCCTTTTTTACTCACTTCTCCAATTTTTTACTAAATAGTTCTGGTTATAACTTCTGCAATTTCTCAATGAGAACATTTACCACTAAGTATTTTCCTTTTCAGAAACCATTCTAAGGACGCTCCAGAGACAGTCTCTGAAGGTCAACATATGACATATTCTCACTGTAAGGTTTTTATTCATGTCAGCTGCAAGTTTTGTGAGATATGATGGGTGCTGGGAACCTGAGCCTTGTTTAACTGGCTCATACTGGTCACTTACTGACTACAGAATTCTGTTCATAGAAAGGAACTCTTAAAAAAAAGAAAAAGAAAAAGAAGACTGAAGAGACTTCAGAGTAGGAAATAATGTGAGAGGTCCTGCAGAGGGATAATTTTCCATATAATCCAGTTTTTCAATATTAAAATGAATCTAGAATCAAGATGATATATGACATTTTTGGGGTTCTTACCCCTTTGTTTTTGTATTTGTGAATATTTTTGTCACCTATAAAATTACCTTTCATAGGTAAACAGGTAAAAAAATGAAGGGGAGCAGAGATTGCATTTGTTTTATGGGTAGTTCTTCTTTCATTTGTTCTTTAATGTTGGTGACATTTTCTGGTTGTTTTCGGGTCTTGTTTTTAGAGTTGGTGGGTTGGGAGGGGGGTGGAGGGTTGCTATTTTTTTGTCACTTTTTTTCCAAACCAGTATCTTGGAATCAGCTTGGTATTTCTGACGCACAGCTGATTCCGCAAGAAGGCTGGTTATTTCTTGATTGTATTGCAGCATTTTAATGCAGCAATAGTAATAGTTTTGTTCTCTCTTTTCCCTCAAAGTGGGTGGCTGGTTGATTTCCAACCCAGATCCGATGTGTGCCTCGGGAAGCTCTAATTACCAGTACGGTGGACCTTTGCCTCTGCCTGCTCCGCAGGCTCCCCACAGCTGCGAGAGGTACTCAGCCCTGCGAGGCCACCGGGCTGCTCCATACCCACCCTCCTACGTGCAGAGGAATCACTCCCCTACAGGTACTGCTGGAGCACTGCTTTGCTGCCTCTGCCTGCCTGCCCCTTGCCTTAGCTTAGCACAAACACCGGAGCAAGCCCAAGCTGAGGCTAGGAAAGGGCACGGTGAGTCTGTAACAACCTGCACAGAACCCTTCACGCACCCAGGGTGACTGAGACACCAAAACAAGAAGTACCAGGAGCTGGGTGCACAGTTAATGATAAACAGGAATGTATGGTCTTGCTTCAACTACAGCTTCCAGTTACACAAAAAGAGCATCGCACGTCTTCTTTCAATGTTCTGCCATGACACAGTTAAGTTCTCAAGTCAAAGCAGCTCTCAGGTAGGAGCTGATGTGAGGTGAAGGCATTTTCGCATTGCCAGCACATCCTTTGAGTCCCTTTCACTTTCTAGATCTGACTGCAGAGTTCTAGAAACTGATTCTACTTTGATCAGAAGCAGTGGATCAGAAAGAAGAGATAAAGTAATCTGCTTGCTAATTATCATTTAGCCAGAATTCCTGTTTAATGGAAGTATTTATCATAGAATGGTTTGGCTTGAAAGGGGCCTTAAAGATCATCTTGTTCCAACCCCCCTGCCACGGGTATGGACACCTTCCACTAGACCAAGCTGCCCAAAGCCCCATCCAGTATGGCCTTGAAAATTTCCAGGGATGGGGCAATATTTATAAAACTTTATTAAGTATTTAAGCTCAAATTATAAGGAAATCTATATCAAAACATTGCCAGATATATGTCAGTTACTAATGCAAAACTATTAGTCAGACTTGCAGAAATGCATATCTTATGTCTGTCATTCTGTACCTTCTCATATATCACAGCTGGGATTGCAATGGCACCTTGCTACTCTCTAAATGAATGTCGGAATTTTGTCCTTTTACTGTGGTTGGGACTTTTGTCCTTTTACCTGTGGTTGGGGACCTCATGATCAGCTTGCTGCCTTAAGCCTGTCTGTGTTTTGCTGTCTTAAGACAATGTCTCTGCAATAGTCACTGAGGATTTGTTTGTTGCTTTTTTTCCATCCCCAAAGTTAATTTATTGGAGAGCTCCAGCAATAACCTTCAGGTATTCTCAGGACATGACAGCTGGACTTTGCCATCCTCTCCACATGCTAATTTGCTCTCAGTGCCACACACGAAGGGAGGTGCCAGCCCTGGACCCAGGTAAGGTTACGGGCATGCTGCTGGCATGAGGAGCACTGAGGCTTCTAGGACTGCCCCTGGTGATTTGCCCTTTGTTCCAACCTTTCATCAGAGTCCAGGATTTGAAATGTGTCCTAAGTGCCCCATTCAAGATTCCTGGGCAGATCTTTCTGCCTTCTTCTGCTCTTAAATCTATGGGAGCTTCATTTTTCCCCAGCACTGCTGAAAACCAGGATCTTGGAACAGCCACAGAGAACTCTGGTCTCTATAATCTGTGAGATTTTAAAAACTAAGTTATTTTTCTTGATATATTTCTCACTATTATCCTGCATGAAATGAGGATCCTATTCCAGCAGTAGATGGAATTTAGACCTAGAGAATCAAATAATTATCAAATATTTTCCCTTCTTTTCCCCAGATAAATGCAATAATTTCTTGTCTTACTTAGATATCAGGAAAATCAGCTGCAATTTCAAATGCACTGTTATCTGATTGAGTAGGTTTTCTTCTCAGTGTTTATACCATAGCAGCTAGGCAGTATCCTGAGACATTGTGACCTCTCTCTCTAGAAACTTCCGACTTAATTCCTGAGATGGGAAGAAGAGAAGTCACAGAGGCACATAAAAAGACCCTTAAATTTTGGAACTTCACATATACTTGTACATTTCTTTCCATGTCTCCGTCCAAGGTCACCAGGTGTGTGATAGCTGCTGGTGATTTTTCACTTAAGATCTTCAAGGCTGATCTAGTTTGGTAACTTGATTTGAATAGCTGCCTTTGAAGAGATAATGAAATTGACTTTACTGTGGCAAGTTGTATGGGAGCTAAATGCTTTGAAATAAATAATTCAATCTGTGCTGCTTGTTTTCCAGCCACTACCCTTGCCTGTGGACGGTGAGCAACAGTGCTGTAAATGTTGCCAACCCAGGAAGTGAGGTGAACAGCAGCCCTCCAAGCATGTTTTTAAGGGGTAATGTCCCCTTACCTGCTGCATCCTCAGTGCAAATCCCTCTGCAGGGAATGGTGTCTGGCAGCATGGAAGCACAAGGGGAAGGCACTCTCACCAGACTATCTGACTCTGCATGGACATCAGCACACTCCTTTTAATGGACAAGCAGCTCCCAAGGGAAGCTCAGCCAACCAAGTCTGACACAAATGGCAAATGATCCTCAAGGAGTGCAGTGCAGAGCAGAACATACGGAGGAAAAGGACTTCATCACTTCCCATAATGTACCTTTTGTGTGCCAGCTAAGCCAAAATGCAAAGGCAGGAAATATAGGAACTAGCTCATTACTGCAATTTTATGCATCATTCAGGATGATGTCCAGAAAGTATCTTTTTAGTTAGCTTTGCTTCTGTATCACATTAAAAATGGTCAGAGACGTGGGACTAGGTGAAGCAGACACGGCAGCTGGATATTCGCATGTCATTTTAGAAGCTCTTTCTGTAACTAACAGCCAAGCCCAAGGAAAATTGTGAGCAAGTTTGCAGCTGGCCATTTGAAGGGACAGCACTGCTTTAAAGGCTTTCTGAATCTCTTAATAAAGGTTTTCACAATACATGAAACTAAGCCCCTCAGGGGATGAAATGAGTGGCATCCTAATGCCACCTGCATACAGCATCCTCTGCCCCCTTCCCTTCTCCAGCTGCTGCTTGCTGTGTGTGTGCCATGGGGACAGTGGGCACACTCAAGCTGCAAAAGTGGCTGCATTGTAGCAGCAGGGTGAAGGGCAGCTAGTTTAGCATTTAGAGTCTGATGTTATAGTCTTTGAAATGGAAAGTTCCAATGTTTACAATATTTTTGAAAGAGTGGAAGGAAAAGAATAAAAAAAAATTCAGCTTGCATTTCCACTTTGCTTCAGATATACAGTACAAATAAACTATGAATACACAGTGTATTATCTCCTCAGTGCCCTTCCAAGGTGTAAACACACACACAGTATTTCTCACCTAAGAACCTCTGAGCGATTTAAAGCAGCTCTGCCAGAAGCAAGTTGACAGAACAGGAATTTTCTATTCCTTGTCCAGTTACAGCGTGTAAGCTCCTGGGCATGGTATTTCATGTCTTCACACCTGTTTCCCTTCTCAGTTTGTCTGCTACAACTTCCTTTTTCAGGCTACTGCTTTTCCCATCCTGTGTGAGCGTGCAACATTTAGCACGGTGGACGCCTGATTCTGTCTGGGATTTCTAATGCCTACTGAGATGCAAATAACAACAGCCACCCCACAGCCTCCCTTGTCCTTTCATGTATCTCCTCAGGCAAGTCCTATCAAATTCTCAGAGAAGAGTGCTGCTGTTTGATCTCTGTAAAGAAAAAACTGCAAGCTAACTCATGTAGATCTGTCCCTGTATTATGAAATGCCCAGCAGCAATTCAGGTCTGCTCAGAGTCATGTGGATTGAGAGGGGAAAATCCTCAGCATAGAAGAGGATTCTCTAAAGTTCCTGTGAGCTGATGTGTCTGCTTCTGTTAGATACAGAAACATTCCTTTTGTGAATACTCATTTATTGCATACAGACTCCGAGAGCAACATCCTATTTTGGATGGAAGTTACAGACAGCAGCAAGAGGAGCCTTTCGATTCAGGTTGTCAAATATGCACCTATCTGGTGAACTCAGCAAGCTTCTGTTTGATATTCTATTACCTGGCCTGGAACCATCCCCTTAAGTTGCTCTGTGTTATGCATTTCCATGCCTTCCCCATCTGGCTTTTCAGATCTGCTACAGGCATGTGCCAGAATGTACTCAGTAACACTCTTAGTTTTGCTGACTTGTGCTGCAATCCCCTAAGATCAGAGTAATGAAGTTGCTTTGGATATACATTCTTATTAATAGAGGTATTGGTCAAACAAGAGTTAATAGAAAGCAAAAAGCTCTGCATCCTTCTATCAGTCTAATCCTTGTCATTCTGACTGCAAATTGGTCTCCCACTTCTCTGACAAAAGCTTGGTGATAAGTTTTTCAATGTTATGTTTCTCGACCTTGCAGCAGGAAATGTAAGTAGATGTTTCTCTCAAAAATAACTCTGCTTTACAGATGAGGTTTATTAATTAACTTATGCTACCCTCTTCTGGCTGTTCAGCTCCCCACAGACACACCACACACAGAGTCTATATAAAGATGCTAAAAAGCAGGCAAGTAGTGACTTCTCTGTGTTCCAG
Source organism: Eopsaltria australis (assembly GCA_034509425.1). NCBI lineage: Eukaryota > Metazoa > Chordata > Aves > Passeriformes > Petroicidae > Eopsaltria > Eopsaltria australis. The sequence goes on along the minus strand of JAVTVJ010000359.1, from coordinate 398,981 downwards.
GACTTCCTTCATGGCTAATGACTTGAATAATTTCTTATCCCATATACTGCATTACAGTAATACAAGACTGATTATAAGGTGTTACTCAAACTGCATTTTTATTTCACAAATAAATAGTCTAGGGGTACATCTAATTAGCTTTCCTGATAGTTCCATGCGATTAAAGGAATTGAAAAATGATCAAAATAACCAGGCAAAGTAATTTTTCTTTCTTTTCACTGTAAAAGCAACCATGACTCATGTCACAGGAGGGAAAAAGTTCCAAGATCTCAGAACAGAGCTAAGTCTTTGTCATTGCAAATAAACTGATTTAGCCCAAGCCTGAGAAACGACATGGAAAGATAAAATACCCTTGGTTTGCTCACTGCTCTTGGTCCCATCTCAGTACAAGCTGGTGTTTGTAGCCCAAAGCCCTGGGCTTGAGGACAGCAGGGAGTATGCTGATCTTGGGTTTTGTGTTGGGGAGTCCTGCAAGGAACACAGTGGGACGTGATTCTTATGGATTCCTTTCAACTTGAGATCCGTGATTCTGATCTATGATTTTGCAGCTTTCATAAATGATTTGGGAACTGCTATCTGGTTTGGACAGATTACTTCTAAGCAGCGGAAGCACTGGAGAAAGCTTTTGCTAGCTGTTCACAAGAAAAGCTGCTGTTCTAACTTCACAGATCTCCTTTCCCAGCACAATGGACTTCCCTACAGTGCAGTATCAGGCTGGGATCCTGGCTGCACTGTTCTCCTGTGGGAGGCAGATTCCCTTAAACTGTGTATAAAACTGTACCCCTCCTAATAAACCATTACTGTGGATTTGGCTTTGCTTCAACAGCGCTCTTGTTTCTCAGCAGATTTCTGCTTGCCATTAAAATCCATACAATGATAATTTCTGAATGAGTATTTCCCTAGTTGTTGTAAGCAGTAACTGAAATGGCAGCATGAAAAGAGAGCAAAGAGTCCTCTCCCCAGTTTTTACAAGTTTTGACAAAATCACTTCCTGACTTTGTGGAAAAGAAATACACTAAAAGACTGGAATAGCTCTTTTGAGGTCTTCAGGGTAGATACACCACATGGTATTAATGATAGCTTGTAATTTTTAACCTGATTTGATCACAGAGCCTACACGGTAGGGTTTTGTGCTGCCAGAAGCAATGCTGGCTGCATGGCTGGTACCCCTCAGGCCACAGCCAAGAGGCCAGGGCTTGGGAACACAGCTCCGTGCAAATCTCCATGGTATTAGAGGAAAGAACCCTTTGTTTTCAATTTCTGCAGGGCTTTAGCACTGTACCCAGCTACTAAATGTGAGGTTGCAGGGTATTTTGTGCAACACCTCATTTAAGTGTATTAAAAAAGAAGTGGAAGGAAATGGTTAACGAAGGCAGAAGAGCTACAAGGTAAAAAATGCAAGATGTCAGGACAACCTGGCTGTCTCTGATGCCGCAGGTCCTGCCCCATGGTGTGCAGCTGTCACTAGGCCTCGGTGTCCCTGTGCCGGGAGCCGGGCAAGGTGGCAGGGAGCCTGTCCTTAAACCCTTCCCGGGGGCTCCAGCGGCCGCTGGATCAGGGCTCCCCTCAGCCTTCCCTCAGCCTTCCCTCAGCCTTCCCTCAGCCTTCCTGCCTCTCCCGCCGGCCTGAGGAGGTGCCTCTTTTCTCAGGCTGCTCCCTCGCAGTTCATTTCCCTGGCACTGGGACACGGATCTTCCAGGAAGGCAAGAAAGCCCTTGTTTGTTCCCAAGGCTGTTCCCAAGGAAGCGTGGAGCAGCTTTTCCCTCAGAGCCCTCAGCTCCCCAGTCAGCTTCCTTTGTAAGCCCCAATGGAAGGCTGGTGCCTGCCCGTCTCTGGGCGCTGTGGTGGCTGCGCTCAGCAGCCCGCACGGCCTCATCCCAAAAAATCCCCCCTCTCTCCTGTGCCTCTTTGGGAGATGGGCCAAGAGAGGGGCTTAACATGCAGCTACAGGTATTCTCTTCTGTGACTGTGGAGTTTTAGGGGAACGTCCCTATGCTCCTCGATAGGCAGAAAACCGGAGGGCAGATAAACACCGCCTTCCTGATTCCCCAGCCCAGATGTTTCCTGTGAGCCAGCCCCGGGTGCCCATCAGCACAGACACCCATGGCCCCATCAGTTTAAGCTTAACTGCTACTGTTTGTCCACACTGGATGCTCGGCTCAGCACACAGATGTAGTTTTGTCATTAAGCTGGTTCTGAGTTCTCATCCTTGGGCAGATCCTCTGCACAGCTCAGTTTGGTTCTGTGTTTCTGTTTACTCTTAAAATGAGCACGGTAACAACTGCTAATATTTAACCATTTTTATATTTTAGCCATTTATACCGGTTACACAAGTATGTAGGTTAAAAATAAACCTTCTAAATTTAACACACTTGTACAAAAACACCGTTTCTGCCTAATAGTTGTAGCTGTTGTGTGTCAAAATCTGGTAGGCCTACACCAACAATAAATTAAAGGCCTTACCACAGAGATGCTAATGCTTGCTATGTGGTTTGAAAGTGTCTCATTTTAAGAAGTTATCAAAACATAAATGATGAGTGATTTTTATGGTGAGTTCAAGGAGACCTTATTTTTTTAAATGAAGAATTAATGGAACTAGGGGAGGATAAGAATTGTATGGACTGAACACCTATAGTTCTCATAGGCTTTCTGTAGGACTTTGTATACAGCCTCGTAGGTCAGGTGCCTGAACATCTTTTTATTGTCTCAGGGGCAGTGTTGCATCAAACATCTCAGTTTCTTATCTGAAAACTGGGCATTTTGCCTTCCTCTCAACCTCTGTAGTGGAAGATCTGTGGGGTAGGAGTTCCCCTTACTGCCCATACAGAACAGACAAAATGAGGCCTTGTCTTGCTGAGGCCTTTTGGTGTAGTCTTACACGTAAAAATTACATATCCTTGAGTGTTTGGATGTGTATCACCAGCTGAGGCAGAATCAGTAGCACTGTGGTCTTAATACTCTAAAACGTGTAAGTTGTGCTCTAAACAAGACATCCTTGCTGTTCCCAGAACACAACTTGACTTCAAGAAGGAAGCAATGTGTCCAAGTAATTGCTGTGGTGAATGATGCCCCTGAAAATGTTTTAGAAATCTGTTTGCCAGGCTGTACGTTGCAGTGAAATCGAGGTAAAGCTGTCTTCTGTTGTTCTAGGTTGCTCTGGGAAAAATCAGGGAAGCTTCCACCTCACCTTTATTTTTGTGACAAACCTCATACTGAGGTCAGGTGCAGCCCTGGACCAGGACAAACTGTGGGCTTTGTGGATAGCACAGGGTGTCATCACCAGGAGTGGAAAATACTGTGAGGATGGCCAGGTCTGGAGTTCATGTCCCCATGTCACTGTGATCTCTGTGGCTGTAGCTGGCACAAGGGTCCCAGAAAAGGAGTGAAGAGTCAAATTATACAGGCACAGTGTGCTTGCTGGCTGCTGCAACCTGTACTTATTGGATTTTGCTATCAGATTGCTTTTCAGAGAGGATGTGGTAAAATACAAAACCATAACTTCTGGTGATGAGACATTTACAAAGCATCTCATTTAAAACACAAAAATACAGTGTAACCTTTGCTTTTGTCAGATCCCTGGGTTCACTAATAAGCCTTAGTTATCCTGACCAGCCACACCTGGAGCCTCCACCCACACGCCTGGAGCCTTACTTGAGCTCAGCCCGAGAGCATTAGCTCCTAGCTGAGCTATTTTAGGGAGTATGCGCTCTGACTTTTGTCTTGAGTTGGTGTTGGATGTTCCTGGATCTGATGCTTGCTGGGCTGTTGGTAGGATGTATTTTCCATCCCAGTCTTGCCCTGCCTGCTGGGCTTAGCTGTGGTGGGTTTGTGCCCTGCTGCTGAGAATCCTGCCTACACTGGGGCAGCCTTTGCCTCCCCATCCTCTGCTGCTGCTGCCCCTGGCAGGTTTGTAGCAGTTTAATTTCTGTCTCGCTTTTATGTAATCCCTGCCGGTGAATGAGGAGGTTAGCAGGGCAGTCTTGATTGTGTCATGACCAGTTTCAAATGTGTGGCTTTGTCTCTGTTATGGGTATGACACTTGAAGCTGCAGAAGGGTGACACAGTTAAAATGTCCCTGGTCGTTGTGGGGTGTTGGCTGAAGGCTTCTGTTGTAGCTGCTGCTAAAAGGCCCAAGAGAGGGCTGTCCTGGGAAAGTGCAGTTTTACTGTTCAGATTTATACTTTGCTTGGTAAAGAGATTGTTCCTCACTTACACGGTGGCACCTGTGGAGTGTTGGTGCTCTCAGAGCCAGGTCTCTAGGGGAGCAGAGGAGAAAGAGGTATAAACCTGTTTAACATCTCTGTGTTGCCTCTACTTGTTTGAACTGCCTGTTCAGGCTCTGAACCCTTCTAAAAATGAACAGTCTCTCCCCGTATTTTTTCTTTGTTTTCTCAATGTTTTTGAGAAAAACAGTAGGACTTTTAGCCACCAATGTAATGACACATAACTGCAGCGTCTTAAATTTGCATTTATTAATAATGTGGCAAATTGGGTGTGTATGCAAAGAGGTGAAGATTTTTCATGGTTAATGTGTTGTTGCTATTGCTATGAAGTGCTGGTTTTGTCAAAATAAAAATTTTCTTTTTGGGATAAGTCTATTTTCATTGATCTAATTTAATTATTTTGGAGAGGTTACAGTTGCTTAAAATGTTCAGAAGGGGGGCTGAATGGTACTGTTGCAGCTTAAGCTGACTTTCACTTTGGAATTCAGAATTGTTATGGCTTAAAAAATTAAACAAGAGAAACTTACTTTGAGCTTACTGAACTCCTTAAATGGAGATCTTTGACATAATTTCTTTCTGGATTTGTCTTATACTCTCTGTCAATTTGGAATATGGAGTCTTCCAGATCATCCTTTTGGGGCAGGAAAGACATGAACAAATGTTACTTCTGCCAGAACTGTATGATCTGGTAAGAATAAAGTGGGATTGTCCCCTTATTTTTTCAAGTAACTACACAGTCTAATTAGGAAGGACAAAAATCCATGGATTTAAGTTTTTGGAAGAACTGTTTTAGAAACTATAGTTGGGCCAACTTGAAAGAAAGACTGAAGCGTATATACAGATCTTCAAGTATTTATGCATTAAGTTTCTTCCTTTTTCCAGCAAGGGCAGTGAAAACAGTTTAAAAATTATTAAATAAAGTCATTTTCTGTAGAGCTAATCCTTTGTTCAGAAGCAAAAAAAAAAACCAACTAAAACAACAAGCCAAAACCAATCGCCATGAAAAAATAAATCAACACCAGAAAATCCAAATCAAACCAAAAAGCTTTTGAAAAAAGTCTGCCTTTTTTTTGTTTATATATACCATTCCAGATGGTTATGACCTTGCTCTTTGGATGCTGTATCTCTGAATGTCTTATGCTCTCTTCTGCTCCTTAGTTGTTCCTTAGGGCAGTGTGAAATACAGAATCTGCCCCTTGCCCAGAGGACTAAGCCATCGTCAAACCAGAAGTGTGGTGGTTTAACCAAGGGTGGGTGTGAGTGTGAAGCCCTGCTCTGTTTGAGGTGACTGTGTAACTTGGCAGAAGGGCCGAGCTGACTGTGGTGTGGGGATCAGGGAACCAAGTTGTTCTGAGGCAGGCTTTCAGTTACTATGGAATTCCACTGTGCAGTGGAAAGGGTTTCACCAGCTGAGCATTTTATTTTGAAACTCTGAAGTCTCCAGGCCCATCAGTTTTAGCCCTAGGACAAGCTGTGTGCATGTGTGCCCGTGGATAATGTGTGTGTGTAACCCTTCCCCTAACAGCAGCTGGCAGACAGGAAACTGGACATGTTCTCTATCTGATGTGTTTCAGTGTCCTCAGGTCCTTGCTGTCTCCTCCTATAGAAGTTCCTTTCTACCCAAGTAAATACCCAGGCAAAAAAATCCATTTGTGTAACATATGCTGGTCAAGTGTACTAATTTTGCCCTGGAAAGTCTAGTGTCCAAAAGGGACGTGTTGCTTATCTATTCTGTCGGCTTGCAGTAAAACGTTTTGTCAAGATTTGTTCAACTCTTTGGTTTGAGTTGCCTTGAGCAGTTCTTGTGTTTGTTTGTCTTTGTTTTGTTTTGCTTCTTATATTGCTTATAGCAAGAAATTTAGATTCTGGAGCCTTTAAATGTGTACAATGATTTTTCTCTTAGAAAGGTTGATATAAATAGACAATCAACATAGGAATGTAGAAAGGTCAGGGAGCTCCAGGAGCATGCTCTGTTCCCCTGGCATTGTAAGGAAAACATAATTCATTTTATAAACTAATCAAGATTTCGTGGAATATTAATTTAGGCTTAGGATCCAGTAGGTCATGGAGAAGAGGCTGACATTTAGAAAGCTTATTTCCAGCTTAAATGTGTTTATGGCTAATTCATAAATATTAGTTCTTGAACTGGTGCTATCTTTTTGCTGAAATTATTAATTTCTTCTTTCATTTTTTATATGGTTTTGGGTTTTTTGGCTGTGTTTTTTTTTTAATTGCTGTACTTGGCAACACTTCACAAATTGCTTTCTGAAGACAGTTTTACACTACGTCTCATTTGGTCTTTCTTCTGCTGAAGGAGGAGATGCTTGTTTTTCCCTCAGCTGCACATTCCTGCTACTCCCTTTGATCAGCCTCTCCATGCTGCTGCAGCAGAGTGAGCTGTGTGGACTTGTGATCTCCCTCACAAGTACCTCTTAATGCCAGGGTACTGTGGGACTGGGGCAAGTGGGACTCCTTTCCGATGGGCATCTGCTGTCAGAGCAAATTAAAAGTGTTTTGTAATTACAATCCCAGCATTAATTTTCCTGCCCAACCAAGAAAAGGTTTAGTTTTATTTCACCTCCTTCTGAAGTATTTTTTCTCTTGCTGTGTTCATCCTAGTGCACTTTTCTGTGCTGACTCAGTTGAAATTCATCCATCCTGAACTTGGTAAGCAGAGCTGTCTGCAGTATTTCAGAGTCATTCTTACTGGTGTCTTGTATAGTGCTACCTTTTTCCTCTGGAAATACTTCAGATTCACCCTGTGATCATGTTTGCCTCTCTCATAGAAGGTAAGCTTCCATTTTGGGCAACACTGATGCATGAGGAATGACCTTTATTTCCCCTTGCTGCTGAGGGGAACCTATTATTTGGGGCTCCTGGTAGCTTTTACAGTATTATATGAACCAGCTTGCTTACTGCTGTAAGGTTTTGCTAAATTGTTGGTGCTTCCACAAAGCTGGAGCAGAGGAAAACCTTGAATAAGGGAGCAGGTGCACTGTTAGCTACAAGGGGTGAAATCCTGGTGGCACTTGCACTGACTTAACAGATGTGCAATAGGAGTCAATAGAGCACTTGTCCTTTCACCCAATGTCTGACTGACTTTAATCAGGACCTTACATAAAATCTGATGTCTGACTGCTGAACATGTGATTCATCCCTAATTTCAGTATGGAAGTAGGAAAACAGAGGTGGAAGAAAAGGAGTGGGAAGTAGGAAACTCATCCTCCACAGTGTGCTTTATACCTGATGAAATATCAGCCAGTGTTCACCTAGGTGATACAGAAAGCTTAACCATTGCCTCCCATGTTGTAAGGAACCAGGTGATGTGTGAAATAAACTTGACCTGAAGAAACGAGAGAGGGGATCCAGTCTCCTGCCCTAAATAACTAATTAAAAGCTATCATCTTGCATCCGACAGCAAGGGCAGCTGCCTAATTGGATGTTAAAAATATGCCTGCCAATCTTTGTAAAGTACCTGTTTGCATGGCAGTGAGAACTGGTACTTTGGCCTTTGTACAGGGTGTTAAAAACCGAGGGCTGATATCTGAGATAATGTCTGAATGTGTAATGGCTGCTTCCTCTCGCTGCATAGGCTCTGCATCCCCGGCTTCTGACTCATGCTGAGGTCCCAGATTTTCAGCAGAAAGCCAGCTCATTTTTACACTCCTGCAGAATTCTATCCTGACTCTGCAGAAGCCTTGTTTACAGGATAGCTGTATGTTTCTGTTGGGTTTTTTCCTGGTGTTACTTTCTTTAATCAGGAAGGGTTAAAGCTGGTGCACAGGTCAGTGATCTGAAAGTGTCATTGCATGGCACAGCCTCCTGCAAAATGTGCTCCTCCAGAGCAGGGGACTTCTTGTCTGTGATTGCCTGTTAGTGCCAGCAGCTCAGATTTGCCTTTCAGAAAGAAGAAAGAAAGCAAAAATAAGGTGTGGGTGAGGAGGAAGGACCAATTCAAAGCACAGCCACAGACACCTCTGTTTGGGGTGGCATTTTTTCCCTTTCTGTCTGGAAGTGAGTTGCTGATATAATTTTTTTTCTTCCCAAGCCAGCAGATGGTGTTAGATGGCTATTTAATGACTCGCATGGGACAGAAAGATCCTGCTGATAGAGCTGGGAGGCTGCAAGAAAAAACAGTTTTGCAGGGATATTCAGTGAATCTGAAAGCTGTGATAGGCTCCTGTTTTAAGCATCTGTGTGTATGCTTTCAGCTTACTACTACTAGGGGGTGGGGAGCTTCAGCTGTAGTACTTGATTTAAAATGAGGTTTCTGAGACATCTCTCATACTTTTCCCTCTAAAGGTTTAGGTGTGCTTGAGTGCAATGGAGCAGAATGAATATAGCCAATGGCCCTCACTGAGCACTTTGGTGTTGGGGGGTGTATGAATTATTTTGGTATTTATTTTTTAATTGGATTTTTTCTTGCATGCACCTTAAATGGAAGAGTGAAGTGGTGCAAACTCTCTGAAAGTGCACTCCTGTGACAGAGGTATTTCCTAAATCCCAGTGTCCATACAAAGGAAATAAGTGAGGTGGAATGAATAAGATATGAGCTCAGCAGGTTGTCCACTGTCCAGCCAGGCTAAAACATGACATCAGTTTCTGACTGCTTTGGGGTGATGAATGCACTGGGCCTTGATCAAGCTCCTAGAGAATAAGTGTTTGTCTGTACTGACCTGGATCTGTTACAGATGATACTACATCAGGAAACTGATGTCTGAAAGTTATGAGTACCTCTGGGTAGAAAAAAAAAAATCAACTTGGATAGATACAGATACAAATGGGCTGCAATTTGCTGCCATTTAGGAAAGATCTTAGGGGTATTGTGGATGTTTCATAGATTGTGTAGTGAGCACACAGAAGTTAAAGTCAAGAGCTGTAGAGAAATGTAGTCAAACATCTGTTCTGTGGCTGTATAAGTCAGTGGAGTAACCCACCTCTTGAACACTGTAGCCAGTTCTAGCAACTGTCTTAAAAAGTTTTTAGAAGAGCAAGAAAAAATGTGGAAGAGCACATAACTAATTGGACACTTCACCCTGCAAGAGAAGGGACTGGGGTAGGATATGGGAGAATGCTATAAATGATATGCTAAAGATGAGCAGGGAAAGATTTCTGCTATTTATTGAAATGTATTTGGAGGAAACGCCCTAAAGCTGCATGTGGATTTTTTTTGTTTGTTTGGGGTTTTTAAAGCCTGCTGGTACTCATAGTGCATAAGAAAATTGTGGAGCTTGTTTCCACTTGATTTTTCTTTCTTCTCAGTGGAATTGGAGAAATAAATGCCTCTAAAAAACGTTGGGCAAATTCAGAAGACCCATTGTTGGCTGTGAAGCATGAATGCAGGTTCTGGCAATACGAGATAAGAGGGGTCAGCCTGCAAGCTCCCTTTCTAATCTTTTGCCAAGCCTAGTGTTTGCTGGTAATTTCTGATGGATTTGTTCAATGTTACTCTGAGTGGCAAGTGGAAATGGGATTACAAACTTGTGAAGGACTTCCTTTCCTGTGAGATGATGCATATTTAAGTGATGGATTTAAGAGGTGGGGCTCTGTAGGTGTTACTGTAAGCCTAGAGGTATCTCCTGCACTTTGTGACTTAGCTGCTTAGAGAGCTCAGCCTGCATCTGGTTCTGCCTTTCAAGCAGCCTTCAGCCTGAGCCCTAGGGCTGGGCCAAGGATGCTGGTAAGAGCCACCTTAACATCAAACATTAAACAGGCCGACACAAAAAAATCATCAGCACAAAAGTCTTAACATGCCAATGAAGGAAATAATTCACACAATCCCAGGAAATTTGTTTTTATGAAGTGACAGCTTTTAATGGTGGCATAATGTAGTCTACTTGTTAGACTTGTTCCCAAGCAGTGACTGAAAATAGCATGCAGTGGGGTATACAAATGTCCTGGATAGAGGCACAAGAAATGAAAGAAAGATACAGTAGCATGACTTGTCTGTTAATAGACTGCAGGGCTGCTGGGTTTCAATAAGATTTTTTTTTTTTTTAGAAGTTATTTCTCTGACAGGATGGGGCTGTTTTCTGTCCTGTAAATCCACACCCAGCAATTAGAATAATTTATATTATGCTATTTAATCTTAGAGCATCCTAAAGCAATTTACAGCCTACTGTCCACAAAGAGAGCCTTATCAATATCGGATCTGGGAAGCTGAGTCATCCCTAAGTGTTGGAAATCATGTTCATTCCTGCCTGCAGAGGGAACCCCCCATCTGCCCCAAGCAGAAAAACACCCTCCAAGAAGCCCTCCTACCTGTATTCTAGTATTCCTGGCCAGCTTGCAGAATCCTTTAGGGGAGCGAGGGTTGTGACCTTGCCACATGCCCTGAGCTTTCACTGGGGTTTTGCTTTCCATGTCTATCCTTGTGTTGGGTTGCTCAAAGACAAAGAAAAACCCATGTAAGGAAAGACTTCAGGTTACTGCATCTCAAAGGCCTTACTGGTTAGAAGAAGAATGTTGTGGCTGGTAGTACTGCCTTGATATCTGATACATGTGCAATTCTGCATTGTGGATCTAATGTACAGTGTGTAATGCACTGTGCTTGGGCATTAAAGCTCCTTAGGATTGTTTACCTTTGAAAATTTTCTTAACTGCTTTCATCTCTTCTAGTTTATGTCCATAGATGCTGTCCTCGGTGGAAATAGACTCATCCTCACATTTGCAGACAATAATTCTTTTAAGTTAGAGGGGTCTGGTTGGGTTTTTTTCATCCTGCTAGTGTCAGTTTAGCTTGTCAGGTTCTGAGGCAGCTGTGTGTCCCCACACTGTGTGGGCTGAAGGGGAGCAGAGGCTCTCAAAATGGCCCTTGGCAGCCAAGAGGGTGCAAGTTCATAAATAACTGTTGCTGTGGTAACACATCAACACTGTCCCTGCGCTGAGTTTTCACTGGTAGGTGCTAACACTTAAAATTGTTAACGTGGACTGGGAGTGGTGGTGGTGGCAGAGAGCTGCAAAATGGGATTAACCACTTGAGGTGTGTTAAGCAAAAACATTCAGTGCTTGTCTAGATGGCTCTGAAGATTTGTGAGGGGATAACACAGCTTTTGGTGGGTTTGGGCTCTTTAGTGGTCCAGACAGAAAATGTGGGTATACAAATGCAATTGCAGATACGTCCTCAGGCTTTCCTTTGTCTTCATATTGATAGTCTTTGCAAAAAGTCCAGGGGCTGATATGAGAAATTGGCGCTCTTCAGATGTTTTCAAAATCCTCCTTTCCTTGCCAATGACCACTAACCAAATACTGTTGAAAATCTACAGTGGCATTGTCCACACTGAGGCCAAGTTGTCAAAATCTTTGGGATGGCTTTAGCACAAGTTCAGTGATAGTGAAAGAACAAATTGAAGCATTACTTAAGAATCTAATTATCTTCTTTTTTCTCCCAGTTATGCTTTTTGAAAACAACTTGTTCTATTTTTAGAGGCCATCTACAAATAATATTTTTAATCTTGCATGTATTAATATTTTCTCTGGAGTGAAAGAACAGCATGCATTATTTAAATGGGCCTGTGTGTTTGTTTGTGTTTTGGTCTTCATTATCAAATCAAATTGAGTGAGATTAATTTATTTGTATTTACAGTCAGTTTTATTTTCTGGTGTGTATGCACTAACTCTGTCCCTAAATAATCTTCCTGGGAGGACAAAAGGTTTATTTTGTCTTTTTTTTCGGGATGTGTTCTTGTTTGTTTGGTCTTTTTTTCCCTTTTTATATGAAAAATATGCTTGTTATTTCTAATCATATAGCAGCTCTGGAGCTTGAAAGGTCTGTTTTTTCTAATATATCTCCTATTTTCAGAATTAATTAAATCATATATGCTTTGGTTTATATGAAATATCTTTTTTTCTGGCAGTAGCTTTGCATTTCATGACTTATAAGCCTGGGTTTAAAAAGAAGTCTTTTAATAACCTATCTTCTCACTACTACTTTATCTTTTCTCGCACAAAATGTTTAGTTAATATAAAACATGATGACTTCTTCTGTATTTCTTGATGGTGTCTTAAGATATTTATTCTTGTACTGTGCATGCAGGGTCACATTAATGTACCTTAAATGACCATATTTTACCTGATTATTTAGTACAGGGCTTTCAGAAGTTCCAGATATGGCAATTGTTATATGACATTGGATCTTGTTCTATTTTTATGAAATGCTGATCTTCTGTGAACTTTTGACACCAGCAGATTTTCCTTGAAGAATTTTACATCCCCCCTGTATTTCCTTATGATACATATCTCAAACTTAACCTGATCTTATTTTCCATAGTAAAGCAGTGTTCCTGTCTGGTTTAGGTGATTCAGGAAATGCTTGTCTGCCATCGGTGTGAAATAACTGCAATAACTCAACAGCCTCACAGTGATTTGGTGTCTGAGAATGATTGATAGTGGTGTTTCTCAGCAAACATGGGCAGTGTAAGCCTGTGGAGCTCCTCTGTGACCATTATTGAAGAACACATACATTTTGGATGTGCATCTGGGTCAGCATGTAGCCTTGCAACATAGTTCTTAAATTGATTCACTCCATATTTGAGCCAAATGTTGTTCTGAAATGATTGGAACAGATGGGAATTACCTTTCCTGCAAATGTGTGATGCAGCCTGCCAGTTCAAAACCTTCTGAACTTTGACCAGGTCAGAAAATCTGTTGTGCTAATTTGGTTTTGGCTGCTTCAAAGGTAGAGCATCAGCTGAGGGATCTCTTAATGCTGTTGAGGACTGAGTGGCAAGAACTAATAGTATTTTTTCACCTGTGCTACAGGAAGCTAAAGTATTTCTCCCCACTTTTTTTTCTCAACTGAGACAAAAGGATGCAGCTTCATTCTAGAAATCAGTAAGGTAACAAAGATAATAAGGAAAGCTTCTTGCTGCTGTAACCATGTCCCTGTAGAAGGCTCAGTCTTTGAGACTTCAGCTTTGCAGTCTTCCTTCTGTTCTGCCCTCAGGCCTGGAATTATACCCAACATGTTAAGGGTATTTAAACCATGAAATGAAGTTTGGGTAAATTGCAAAATGCTTGATGAATTCAGGAAGGGAGCCAGAACTCACTTTGTCCTTCTCTGGTATCTTAACACAAATAAGAAAACTACTGTTAACAGCTGGAATTAGTTTTTATGTGAGTGGAAAGTCCCATATTCCTCCCTGCTTTCTCTTCCCCCCCCAGCCCTGGAGAAGAACAGGACAGCAGCACTCCAATTAGTGGGTTAGAATTTGTCCTGGTCTTCCTGTGATTTCCTGTGTGGATGTTCAAAGCCATGTAAATGACCCCAGAAAAAGGTGTCTGTACTGAAGATGGAGTTTATATGCACAGTAATATTAAAACCATACCAGTGTAGTCCTGCTGGAAAATTCTCCCTTGTAGGGGAGCCTGATGGCTGTCGTACTTTGGAGTTTGATCTGAAAGGTCGCACTAGGCTTATGCTTTGCATGGTCAGTAAAATAGTCCAGTGCTTTCATATGAGATCCAAAAAGCTCAGAAACTCATATCGTCTCTTCACCTGTTTATGCTAAAGTGCTGGACATAAAAGACCAAACTATTTCATGTTTTGCAAGGCTTTCAGTCACTTCTTTCTTTTTTCACCTCCTTACTGAGTGGCTGAAGGGTCTGCTGCCATTCCCGCTCTTCAATAACTGCTCTAGCTCAGGAATACTCAGCCTTTCTCATAACACAGACATATTTTCACAAGTCCATCCTCCCAGACCTGCAGGTGCTATCTGACAGGAACCTTTAGGGACATTTTTCCTAAGAAGAACCTTGGGCTTCATTCTTGTGGCTTCTCTGCTCTGTTTGTAGGGCAGGCTTGGGCCACAGCTCTTTATAAAAGCAGCTGCTTTCCTTGCCTTCCAACAGTATATTCCTTATGCTCTGCTGGTTGGAGACCTCAGAGCAGATTGGTTGGTTTTTGTTTTGAAATTGTCACTGAGCTTAGATATGAGATGGGCTGGAATGCCTTGCTGAAAGCATTTTTCTGGTGGGATGGCTGAAATTTTAATCCTTGTTGCTGTTCTTTGTCTTGCTGCTCTGTGTGACTTGGTTTCATAATTTGATTACTGCACGATGCTGGAGAAGGAAAGAAACAGAATGTTGTTCCTGTGAGAGTTGCAACAGTTAAGAGGTCGCCAGCAAAAATGTCAGTCTGCATGGTCAAAACTGCAAAATTTTTTGAAAGATGGTAGCAAGAATTGGTTTTGTGTAGAGAAGCCATAACTCCCAAGGCAATTTTAAATTAATGAGTCATGGTCTTGTTCTTACACAGTGATATGATATCCACATATAAAGAACAGAAATTAAAAGGATATCTGACTGTTCCCCCCTAGAAAAACTCAGGAGAAAAGAACAGCTTACCCCATCTACCATTTCACAAACAGATGCCTAAACATTGTACCTAAGCTGATGCTTGAATTTCAAAGCCAGTCTGGGGGGTAAACTAAGGCAAACTGCCGCCTGCTGAAAAGGCATGTATGCCTACTGGATTGCTTCAAAAACTTAAAAAAAGAAAAAATGGGGAGGGGGGGGTGAGAGAAAGCCTTTTATGTCTTAGCTTCAAGTTGCCATCAGATTGCTGCTGTGCTCTAAGTCAGTGTAAGTCAGTGCAGAAGTTCTTGTCTTAGAGAACTTACTTGCACTTGGATGCAAGTCCCCTGTCAGATTATATGCTGGTGGGTAAGTGATTTGTAAATCATTCAGGCTTTCATGTGACTTCTCTTCTTCCCGTCTTGGGAACTGAGTCAAAAGAGTTTCTAGAGAGGGAGACCACAAAATCTGTCCTCTCCATTCAGTCCTTGAATGGCTCTGAAGAGTAGCACCTCAAGCTGATGTAAGTAGATAATAGAAAGGAGAGCTGCATGGGAGGTTCTAAGGTCAGATGTTCTAAGCTTCAAGTGTGTGCACTATCTGACCACACCAGTCAAGGGTGTCAACATTATAAATCAGCTTGGCAAATATGAGTCTTGTCTCTGCTTGCAGCAGAAATGCTGCCGTGGCTGACTTTCCCTTTTTTGTCTCATGGGGAAGTTTGCCTTATCGGCAGCTTTTGCATTCCTGTAGACAAGTGGATGGCAGGGCCATTCATTATGCTGACACAACAGCATCAGACTCTTCCCAGTAGCCATTTTAAGCTGCCTTAGGGAATAAGTTAATTAAAAAAGAAGATTTGAAAACAAAGGGTATCAGATGAACTTTATTGGAAGTATTAAGTGAGCTCTATGATACCCACAGAGTTGACAAGTGCTCAGATTTCCTTGTTTCAGCAGAGTTAACCTAGCATCCACCCCTTTTAACCCAGAAGTTTGGTAGAGAAGGGTTAACTGATACGTGTTGGGGACTTGAGTATTGCTTAACTACTAAGTATCAAGCCATCTGCAACTCTGTCTTTGCACGTAAGAAGTGAGGAATGGGGTATTTCCGAGATGAGCTGCCTTGCCTGGGGTCGTTTGGTCAAGGCTGGAGGGGAGAGGTTGGGCGGAGAAGCATTAACGCTTTGGGGCTCTTGCATCTGTGCACTGGGCTGTGCCAGCTCCCACTTCAGAGCGTGAATTTAAATTATGGAGCATCTGACAGTGATGATGAACATTGTGCCTTAACGTCTGGGAGAGGATATTGTTTTATTTATAGGTATTGGTTAGTGGAAAATGGTAGCAGGGTAATTTGTTAACTACGCCTGTCTGGTAGCGGTATGAAAGTTGAATCAAACGAAGTGTTTGCTCCTTTCTGCCCTTCTGCCCCAACTCTTATTTCTCCTCCTGTGAATCCCAGGACTAGCACATTCAAAATGCAAATACCCTTTGATAGGAGTTTCTGTGACTTTGTTGCATTATGTGTGCAGCTCCTGCTTTCAGGGGACCTTCACACAGCCAAAATTGATCAGCAGCCGGAGGAGGAAAGCAGCCGTTGCCGTGGCAACCGGTGATGACTCACCCCGGGTAGCAGGCAGCAAAAGCTGTGAGGCTGCAGTAATTTTCCAGATGCTTAATCCAGCTCTCGGGGCTTTTTTTTTTTTTCTCTTGCTGACAGGCAGAAATCCTCCTCTGCCTTTCTTTGCTCAGAGACCCACGCAGCCTGCAGCCATACGTGATCAGAGTAGTCCTTTGTGGTGCTCACCCAGGATGGCGTCATAGAGACGTGTCTGGGTGATGTAGATAAGCTACTCCACCGATTGAACTATAGCCCCTAAACGTGGTAAAAATAGAACTGTAAACTGCCCGTCTGCAAAAATACCCCCGTGTGTCATTGGCTGCACTCAATTCCTATCTCCCAACTAGCATCACGTTTACTGTAACTACAGCTATGAAATATTAAATCAGTTCATCTTGTTTCTTTTCAGTAATGAGGCTGTCCCTGTGCTGCATACAGAATGTGCTAAAAAGAGAAAAGTGAACTGCGTTCAGCACATGCATTTCCATGAATTAGCTTCTCATTTCTATGACCTACTAATTTTTATGCACAAATTTCAGTCTGCATGTAATGAAATAGAGCAGGTTAAGAGACTTACCCAGGAGAAGGGCAGTAAAAGGAGCAATGCCTTCCATGTCACTCAGGGGATGCCTGTCTTGGGGTTTTCCTAAAATGACGACATTGTAATGCAGGCCTTGTCCCAGGAGGGGCACTTTTATGAATGTCTGTGTAGTTATTTACCTGCTCTGGTGGTGATGTGGAGTTCTTTGTGATTGCCATAGGATGATGAAGAATCTGAGTGTAACTAGATTAAAAGTAGCTTCAGCTTGTTTATGTAGAAGGTACACATTCCTCCCCAGAGCCAGAGGAGCAATTAGCACAGAGTGGTGGTGGAATTTGGTTTCCCTGTTCAAGTGAGTTCATCTGGCTGTGGGGAAAACAAAGCTGCTCTGCAGCATGTGAGGAAATTAGGGAAAAATAGCAGCAGAACTGTGTTTGCTTCACACAGGGGACAAAAAGTACTGATGCTGCCAGCTGCTGTCTCATGCAATCCGTGGAAGGCAGATGGCTTTCTGTGGGTGAATCAAGTGAGGCCATCAACTCCTTCTTCCACAATGCAGCCTCTTGCTTGCAAGCCCTCATTAAAGGTTTGTCAGAGTGTGCAGCTGAACCAAGCTGCTGCATTGCTGACAGGCTCTGCAGAGTGTTGCTGGCTGAAGTTAAAGCCATGTAAAGCGTCCAAGTCTGAGACATGAGAAAGGTGTCTGTGATGTCTGTTTTCTGCTTCTTGTGGTTGCTATCTGCTAATAAGTACCTGTATGACATGAATATGTATTGTCTTGAGTCTTTGTCACGTGTTAGTAGGTGGGATGTGTAAGCATTTAATGAGTGTGCTGTGACTGCTGTTCAAGGGAAACCAGTTTGAAAGATCACCAGTGGAGGCTCCTCTTGTTCTTGTGAGATCCTGAGTTGTTTCTTGGTGTGCAGCTGCTCCTAACTGTGGCCAGGTCTTGGATATCCAAAGGGAGATCAACTCAATGATCAATGCCTAATACCGCAACCTTGTTTAGGTTACAATATCTGGTTTAGGACACTAACTCTGTTTAACTTCATATCCTTGCTTGAGAATTAAATATGCTATGCACTGGTGAATTTGCTAGAAAGGTGTCCTTTCCAGGAGCAGACTGTTTTGGAAATAAAAAAAATATGAAAGCCAAATAGGGGATTTTTGGTTGATTCATCTCACCCCTCAAGATGGGGAGCATTTGCTACCTGGGAGGCATCACATATGGTAAAAATACTGTTAGTCAGATCTGCAATTTCAGCAGCCTAGCTGTACTAGTTTGATTATAATGTGTGTTATTAATGTATTTTAATGTATTTTAATGTATTTTAATGTATTTTAATGTATTTTAAGTTGGCACCCAAAGTTCTGTGGTTCTAGCAAAATCCTTACGTGAAATCATCAAATCATCGATTGTATTAAGTTCATATATATTATTTTGTGTGTTCTGTCTTTGGAAAAGAAAGTTTGATGCTGTTGTGTTCACTATTGATAAGGATATTTTGACTTGCTAATGCATTTTGTTATCAGTTAGACTTCAGTATATTGCCTGAAGTCTCATGGAATGGCATCTGCTATGCTGACTGTAGGTAACAGCATTTGTAATTAGATGTATGCTGGTTTCTTGGGTAGTTTGTTTGCAGAATCAAATTCTGGACAGTAGCTGGCTAAGGCCACTGTACCCCACAAAGGTCCCCAAGGACTCTTAGGCCTGTGAAATGATTTGATAAGGGATAGAAGCCTTACTTCTTTACAAGGTAGTGATGTATTTCCAGATACCTCTTTGCTCTTGTAAGAAATAATTACTAATAATTGCAACTGGATAAAACCTTTAATAATCAGGGCTGGTTGGGATAATAATGGGATGGTTGGTGTTGATGCACAAATCATACACTATTAGCCTTGCTGCTTCTCAAAATATGCAAAATTGCACATTTAAAATCTTTCCCCTTCTCAATATTTTCTTCCTGAAGGCCTTTTTTACTGGGGGTACTCTCTTCCAAGTCTACTTGCTGGATATCCTGTACTATGGAAGCCTTATGATGTAGAAAGCAGCTCCCATCTCCCTTTCAAAGTCATCCAGTGCAGTACCAGAATCAGAGAAAAACACTGCTGAAGCTGACAAAGACATCTCATCTCTCTTCTCTATCCCATGCTATGGATGAGGTAAGGCATCTAGCCTTGCATGCAAGCAAAAGATCCAACCTGCATGTCAAAATCTGCCTGCCATGGACTCCCAGCTGTGCAATGGCTTGGCTTCCTGGATTGCAGCAACAAATATCAACATTTGGAAATCAAAACAAGCTTTGCTGGTGGTGTGTGGAGTAAGAGAGGTGTCAAGAAGATGTGTTCAGTGGAGGCACACAGAATGGCAGAGTTCCACACATGTATATGTGATTTCTGAGCCAGCTGACAGCCTGAAGGTGCTGCAGCAGGAGCACCATCCATCATTGCTGTGAGCTGAGCTGGTATCCCACTGCTGGTATCCCACTGAGCCAGTCAGCTCTGCAACTACAAAGGAGTGGCATCACAGCTCTGTGGGAAATCAGTAGAAAAATCAGTATCTGCCCTTGACTTCACAAAGCTCCAGTCTCAGTTTTCTCCCTGGAAGTGCTGTACAAATGGGTTTTATTTTTGCTTATCTTAAAAGACATGTGGCTTTATGTTAGTTTACAGGAAAGAAATATTCAAGCATTGGGAACAGTGTGAACTAAATCCCAGGTTCTAAACAACTGAGCTTACATTTTAATTTGGATTTTCAAATTGCCTGTTCTCCTAATATTGTGCTCCTTAAAACCCTCTGATCCAAGTTATTGTTAACAGAAAATAGGAATCTTATGTCTTTGGGATATGAGGCTCTGGGGAAACTTAAAGCCAGGTTTATCATACCTCATGTTGCCCTATATGAACAAGGGAGAGAAAAACTTGGTTCTCATCTTGGTTGGTGCTTGGCACCTCTGTAGGGAAATCCCCAATCAGAAGCCATTTTCTGCTAATTCAGTTTTGGCATTTGGATGACTGTCCTTTGAAAACAATATTGTAGGCTGTTGAAGAGAGAATACAGTCATCCCACTAATGAGATTTATAAATTTGTTTGCCTTCATTTTCCTCCATAATATTTCCTGGTAGTAAGATGTATTACTTTGATAGGCTTGCAGGGGAAGCAATAGAAATGCTACTTTCTCAAACCTTAAAAGCCACAGCTACTGAGTTTTTGGGAGAGGTGCTAGATCTCCTCAAGTAGGTGCTGTAGAGTGTCTAGGCAAATCCTAGTGGATGTGGCCACTGCATCACCTCTGAATAGCTCTAAGACTCCTCACAGTGCTGTGAAGTTATGCCCTATTTGCACAATATCTTCTAGTACCAGCATGATCAGTGAGAAGGTGGGTCCAGCATTACTGGGTGAAGGCAGAGAAAATCGAAGTCCTGTAGCATTCCTGGGCTCCTTGTTGTTCATGGGATTTATTTTTGTCCGTTGTGCTTCTTTAAAGACACCTACCCGAATTTCCTTTGTTAGGGATGCATGGAGCTGTCTGTTAGTAAATCTCCTGTATAAGAGACACAGAAGAAGCTGTTTGTAGTCAAGGTCCTGTGATACTAAAATTTCTGAAGCAATTAATGATGAAGAATCTAATACTTTAGATCATTTGTTATTGCACTCAAATTAAATCTCTATTTTGTGGGGGGAAAGCGAACCCAAACTGTCTGTATTTTCCATGGGATAGAAATCTCCTTTCTTTGCTTCATGAAATAGTTGCAGTTCAGTCTAGCAGCACTCTGGTTTATTATCTCTCTCGTTTTTTTTAATACTGTGTTCACAGTCAGTTCTTTTTATCTCTCCACCGTGTGTCCCAAATATCTATGCCACTCCTGGGCACTGATTCAGAATTGAGTGCCATCTCCTATCTTTTGTGTTGTTCCCTAAGGTGTGGTGAGATTTCTCTGCAAATCTGTCTCTGAAGTTTGGGCCAAGTCTGCTTTGCCTAGATAAGAATTATCAGTGGTGAATGCAGTTGTCTTTAACAGTGAGCAAAATTATCTTTAGCTTCCTTCCTGTGCCGGCTCCTCATACATTTTTCACCCATGAGCACTGCAGAATTTCCTCTGCTCAGCAGCTGTGTCACCTCTGAAGCTAAACGATCACCAGCATGACTGGGTGGTTTCCTGGGCACAGGCTTCAAGTCAGGAAAGAGACTGGAGGTCTCTTGATTGTTCTCCACCCTCTCTTTTATTTTCCTTATTTTTCCCCATGCCTTCATTATTATGGTACTTGTGTCAGTGCCTCCTTTGGCTTTGCAGATGAGTTTGCTTAAGACCTCTTCTGTGCATCTCTAGTACAGCACAAAGAGATTTGAATCACCTGTCAGTGCAAAGAGCTTAGGTGAAGACCAATGTATTTTAATAGCAGCCCTTTATTCTGACCTTTTTAACAGGTCACCTGTGTATATAATCTCCTCACTTGTACATTGTGTAACAACATCCTGTCACTCACTTGTCTGAAGCTTTTGCTGCCAAAGAGTATTTGGCACCTTTTGCTAGCACTACATTCTCCATAATACCTTCTTTATTTTAAAAAGCACTTACATTTTGCAGACTGACAACCACTGCCTTGGGATTCCTGGGAGCATCAGTAGAGACAAAGAATTTTCTTCCCCCACAGAATCCAATTTTCTTTCTTTTTTTTCCCCTATGATGTGCCATTTGAAGACACTGGATCTAAACCCCTTTATTTTAGGAGAGGGCAAAAAAAAGTAGAAATAAGCTTTCAAAAGAGGTTTCTACTTTGCAGCTTTCACCTAATGAAAAGGATGAATTTTTTAAGGCTACTACTGTAGAAATTAATTATGTTGTAGAAATACACCACACTGTCCTCCTACAAAATACTTCAATGCTTCCATTTTACTTGAGTGTCAACTGAGGGCTAGAGAGCCTTTTGTTGTCCTGAAGAGAGAGTATTAAAGCAGCCCTTGAAGTGTTTTCAGTTTGGAGGGTCACAGCCCGAGGCTGCATTCCTATTTACCTTGGGTTTTTTCCCAAGTTCTGCAGCCCTTGGCAAACTGGGAAAGGCAATGCCAGATCACACAGGAGCTTCTCTTTTGCTGAGTAACTGGGGATGAAACTTCCCCATGCATATAATAATTTTTCTAATACCCGAAGGCCACTGTCCTTCAGCTCATTGAGAGTGTGAGATAATTACATGGGCACTGTTATGATGAAGCATGAGCTTGCTTTATCCTCTATCTTTACTAATACAGTTCCATCAACTTTAGTAAACATTCTTGAGACTGCTATCTATGGCACTTGTAACTCTTGGTCTGGGTTTGTTTTTTAATTTACTTTGGAGTGGCAGTTCTTTTCAATGAGAATTTATGCCTTTTTCTGACATGTTATCTGTTAAGTATAATTAAAAAAATAAACAATAGGGTGAAATCACTGTTATTTGAAGAACCAGCATTGCACAGATTCCAGAGCTTTCTGCTCTTGCATGAAAGATTTATATGTATTTAACAAAGCTGGCCAGGATTTAACCAATGCTGTTACCACAAAGGTGGAAAAGCAATGGTTTCCTACTTGAGCACAGAGAACAACTCATGGTGATTTAAATCTTCTTCTGCATGCTGAGGGATGACAAAATGTTGGGTACTTCTTAGATGATAGTCTCTTTATTCCTACATATGTCGAAATTACGGCAAATCATGCACAGAGTGTACTATACAATATGTCTGCACTTGCTAAATAAAATGGTGTGACCATGCCTGGAATGTGGGCGTGCGTGAGCTCAATGAGCCCTCTGCCGTGTAGGTGAGGAAAAGCGCAAGTCATGGCCTTAAGGAATAGCGCTTGGATGCAGAATGCTCCATTCCTGTACTCAGCAGTGAAGGAAAGCCCATACAGTTTCCTCCTTGAGATGATTGCACTCAGGACTGCTACAAGGGGTTTGGTGGGGTGAGAAAAACAGTTTTCCTCAGGGTATCTTACTTTGAGGCTATAGCTTTTCATGTGGTGTACAGGGAGGGTCACAAGCCTGAACTTTTTGGACTTTCCCTGCTGCTGTAGCAGTGTGTGGTTCCTGGGAGGGATTTTGGATGATGTGACCAGGAGGTTGTCAGGGTGCTGCTGCTTCCAAATGGATGGGCACCCCCAGCCTCCCCTTACAGCTGCCTCTTGCTTGTAGGAAGGTGATGATCTACACAAAGTGAAAGGCTTGGAGGATTCCTAATGGGCACCAAAGCATTTTAACCATTTAGTAGTGTTGGCTCAGCCCCCAGGTTTCATCTGACAGGCTTTCCTGCTGTATCCTAAAAGAGTAAGGCCTTGATACCATTTTCAGTCCCCTGCTGAAAGGTGCTTTTAATTATGAGCTGCCAGAGCTTGTAAATTTGGCAGCTGTCATTAAGGGCAGATAGTTTCTGGACCCAGGCCATCTAATCACATTCTCACTGCTAACAAAGCAGAGGGAACCATCAACTCCTGTTTTTTGGATTGTTAAAAATTAATTAGTCTCTCAAATGAAAACTAACTAAATTCACTCTGGGATTAAGGCAATCAAGGACAGTCCTTGACAAAAAATTCCCAGGCTTCAGTTGGAAATGCAAATGGTAGCTAATTCCACTACATTTTCTTAGAACCTAGGAAAAAAAAAGTGCCAGAAACAGCTGCAACTTAGAAATGTCAGTGGAAATGGTATTCTTTATTTATTGTATCATTAATTTGATCACAGGTGCAGGGATTGGGTTACTCACTAACATGGGATATTTAGTATAGACCTTCAGGAAAAAATGTTCCAGTATGAGATGCAGCAATGTTGGGAAGTTATAAAGTGTTTGATATTGGAGGTGTTTTAAAATTATCATACTAACGTGTTGGAGATTATCATGATAAACTTGATCTTGTCAGAGAAAACATATGGACCAGCTGACTTGGAGAGCTCCCCTTCAGCTGTATTTTTGCAACAGGCAGTCTCCCTTTTTAAGATAAATTTGGCTGTGTTGATGTGCGACCATTAGTACCTGGCAGGTACAGAAATGGCTTTAAATAGCCAGGAAAAGAGAGCTAGGAGGCCTAGGTTCTATTCCTGCTCTGCAAGTTGACTGTGGACAAATCCTTTTGTTTTCTAAGTAAACCTTCTGCACCTTATTTCTATCTAACTACAGATTCATTGGTGTGGGGCTGAATATCAGTATGTGTTTGCAGAGCATTGAACAGAGCACAGATCCAGTCCTCCTTGGGGCTGTAAAATTATGATGTTGATTCCTAGTTTCACTTACAGGTGAGGGAAGACTAAAAGGCAGAAATTTGAACATTTGAAATGGTGTGTCTTAAGCTAGGTCACTGTTATTACTAACAGGGTGTGATTCAAAACATTGGTAGCTGCTTCTGAGAGCGGGTTGTGCATGAAAAAGTGGAGCCAACAAGATGGGCAAATCCTGGCCTTGTAAAGTGGTGTCATGGTTTAGGAATGGTATTCTCAATTTAGTACTCTCACTGAAAAAAAATCATGCACTGCTTCTTCTCTTCTGCTCCTCCAATTAGAGGCACAAAGGGGAAAGGTTGAAATAAGAAAAATTTACTGTAAACAGAAATGAGGTAAGAAAATGAACAGTAACAGCAACAATATTAATAGCAAAAGGAAAGAAATTATTCACAAGGAAAAACACCTAATAATAGATAATGTAGATGGCTCCCTCCACCTCCTTTTCTCTACAAGAAGGAACCCTTTACCCCCAGAAGAGTCCCTTTCCCCTGCCCCTGGCGATGATGTGAGGTGGTATAGAATAACCTCCTTTTACCAGCTATGCCCCCTTCTGGCTACTGCAAAAAATTTACCCTGTCCTGTTCAGAACCACGACAAATGGTTGTATTTGGCTGTGTTTCATCCCATGAGGGACTAAGAGATGTTGTAATGCTGGCAAATGGCTAGTGAGTAATCAAGATGTAGAGGTTTTAAAGTTACTGGGATGGACTCAGCCTGCAGGTTTAAGTCCTGAGTTATTCTGGGTATGTGCTTTGTGCCTTTCCTCTGGCCTACTGACTAGATCTGGATCTTTTGTTTTGGTTAAGAGGGGAAATGGTCACTTTGAACTTTGCTCCTGACATTTGTTTAGTGAGAACAGTAATCATGTCCTCCCTATGCTTTTGCCTAGTATTCTACATTTTGTCCTCCTGATGAGCAGATTGGATAGTGGGGAGGGAGATGGGAACAAAGCAACACCTTTCCTTTAAACAGTTCCACTGTTCATATTCTTTGTGCCTTTGCTCTGCTGAGCGTACATGCATTGAAGTGCATTCCAGGTGCCATGAACATGGTGCCCAATTGTATCACAAAATTAGCATTTGAGTAGTTTGGGTTTCTTACAATAGCAGTTTCTACTTTATAATACACACCAGCAGGAAGAAGTTCAATGAGTGTTTTGATTTTTCTCACCATAATGCCTGACGTTCAACCCTTGTTAGTTTTCTTTCTATTCTTCACATGTGTCCTGCCAGTGTGACACAGGTCTGTACCTTTCTTCAGTCCTGAAACACGAGTGCTGTACAAACGAGGGGTAGAATCAAGAAGGTTTCCTTGGTTCTGCCTGCCACTGCAGAGGCTGGAGCAAAATATCTCATCTCTGTAGGGGAAAAACTGGGATTAATTAGCACTGCTTCTCAAGGAAATAGGTTCAACTTCACTGCACAGGGTGGCTGAAAACAACCCAGCAGTGGGAAGTTTTGCTTCTGGCTATGAGAGAGCTCAAAACACTGAGGCTCTTGCCTGTTCTCCCTGTAGGTGTTTGGCATGTCTTTGCCTGCCAGCTCTCTGCTTCCAGCCCTGCTGGGATACCAGCAGCTGGGAGAAAGCTCTTTCCCAGGGGAAAGAGGAGATACTATTCGTTGCTCTGCTTAGAGACTTCTGCCTGGCTTTTTTTTTTTAGTCCATTTGTGTATAAAGTCAAATACCCTAAATAAGCATAGATAAATCAATTCAAGCATGCATTAATATGTTTTTACTCAAGTACTGCCCTAAAAAGGGGGTAAATTTGTGGACTGGAATCTTACTGGGTTTTATTTGCTCCAAAGTTAAATGAGATCTTTATTCTTACTATTAATGGCACAATTCCTTCTTAGAGAATATTTTCTTCTAAAACACATTGTGCTATGGAGTCTTTGAGAACTGAGTACCTCAGTGAAGTATTCAGAGATCTATGAATGATTCTTTTTTGAAGGTTACTTAAATATCTTGGAATACTGATATGCCCCCACCTGGCTTAGATGATGAAAACATTGAGTGTAGATGTGATTTGATGTAATGTTGACATTTCCTTGCAAGACCCCTTTTAACTGTAGCTTCTTTAACAATGGTGTAGCTATATTGGGATGCCAGAACATGATAGAGAAGTGGGATGGAACAAGAAGGTTCCTTTTAAAGTCAAGGAAGCACATATAAACCTCATCCACAAATGCCAGTAGATCTGTGCAATTTGACAGATCTTTATTATATGCGATTGATGACATCCCTTATTTTATCAGTCAGCAACAGTACCCTGCTGATAACACTTCTGCTCTTAGTAGTGGAGAGGATGGTAATTAATAAATCATCAGGTATGAGGCAGACCTCAAGATGATGCATGTAGCAGAAAAATCTACAGTCAGAAAGACCAAAGTTATTTCTGGTTGTTCATTAAACAGATGGGCTTAAAAATAAAATGCTCAGTGTGATTGTTAAAAGAGCACAGTCAGAGTGGGACCAGCCAGCTTAGGTATTACAAAGACTCCTGTGTTGATTTTTGTGATGCAAATATAGCAAAGGCAAGCAGCCATTAGAAAATAGCAGGAATGACTAGGAAAAGCCATTTTTAACACTGAGTATTTCTGGAAACTATCTTTCTGTACCTTGGAAGAAGAGAAGATATGTATAAGTTAGCCAGCTATTATCCTGCTATTACCATCTGGCCACCAACTCCAAGTAACTATCTGAAATAATGGAATGGTTCTGGGTCGTGATAGCTGTCAGGGAGATCTTGGCTGTAGGACAGATGTATTACTGCCTCTGTTATTGGGTCATTGGGTGTTATCTTTTTCTCTGGGTGACCCTGCAGGAGACTTCAGAAACTGTGGAAGACAGAGGGAATTAATCTTTTCTTGGTACCTGGGATGGAAACTACCAAACCCTTCATTGTAAAAAGCTTTCAAGAAAGTGTTATGTTTGATAGAGATGCCTTTAAAAATGCACTTTTTCTACTTAACCCCCATCCACCCCCACCTCCCCACCCCCCCACCCCCCACCCTGTAGGAACCTGATGCTTCTCTACCATGTGTGTTCATTCTATGAGTAGAAACCTGGGAGGTTTTTTTTGTAATTACCTCCTCTGCAAACTCAGGCTCTGGCTCTGTGTGATAAACCCCATGACAGAAAGGAACATGATTGTGTTCCGTCCACACAAAAAAAAGGGTTGAACTAGTACAGACTCTGCCAGTTGAAGTTTGGTTGGAAAATGTCAAAGGGGCAGTTTCATCTCATAGATTTTATGCTATGTCATTTTATCTCTTCTTCTGTAGCTGGGATAAAAGAATAAAGCTGTTTGACAGCGTCACTTGTTCTGCACTGGTTCAAACTGCATCTGTGCCTAAAACTGGTCTGCTGTGGGTTGGAAAAGCCCTTCCTCTCAAAAGAGGTTTGCTAAGGATACAATTCCATGTATACTTATTTTAGTGCTGGTGCAATGTAAACAAAGTCCTGGGATTCAGCTTCTCTCCACTTTAAACAATCATCAGATTTTAGTCTGGCACAGTTGAGATCTACCACATCTGAGGCAGAGATGGGAAATGGAGAGAAGAGAAGAATGATAAAGGGCAGGAACAAGCATGAATCTTTTAAATCAGCTTTTTAAATCAGAGAAATAATGGAACACAGCTTTGGTCTCAGAGGGATGTGTAGTCAAAGAAATCAAGACTGGGACTTGATGAACAAATCTGCTGATGTGAGCAGATGTATGTGTGCTTCTTCAGAGCTGAGTTGCCTCTGTGTGGTCAATAGGAACAGAAAACAAACTCAGGACAGTCAAACCAACACATTTGGAAGTAACTTTTTTGAGGGAGAAGAAATAAGAAAATTATATCTTTTGGGGGTAATGTTTTGTTTTGTTTTTTTACATTGATCTTTATAATGAAGCTCTGACACTTCAGTTTCAACATTAATCACTGAACATCAGTATGCATTCCCTGTTTGAGTTCTTATCACTATCTGATCTCACTGTGAAAACCCCAACCCTACAAAACTGGGATTCTGAAAACTTGCTTACTGCCTTTGGGATATATTCTACCTGTATGTCTGGATGCAGAGCAGACAGACTCTGGGTCCTCTCTGAGGAATGAGATGAAGAGGGAAGGACACTGCAGGCAGGCTGGATGGTCCTGGTCTTCCCTTTGGAAACGTGTGCCTGATTCCAGAATGGCAAGAGGATGATGTCAGGCTGGGCTTTCTCCTCTACTCCTAATTGATGGGTGTAAGATTATCCAAACGTGTTACTATTGCTGCATCCTTTCTAACACCAAATTGTCCGTTTTACTTTTCAACTTTTCTCTTGTGTTTACAGCACTTCAGTACTTGTATTTGTATTTGTGGTGTGGCACTGTTGTAGAAGTGTGATTTCATAAATTCTTGATCTTCCCTCCTGGTGGTAAAAATGGACAACACTGTGCTTGGTGAGATCAAGCCGCAAACAGTATTGCTGCAGGCATGAATAAACAGAGATGGGATCAGCAGTGTGGCTGTGCAAGTGAGGTAGAGAAATAAATATGGTTGTTGCTGCAGGAAGACATTTGTGTCTGAAATGTGTAAAGAAATGAAGTCATTGTGGCCCTGTATTGTAAATTCTTAATGCTTCTGGCCACATAAGTGTAAATGTCAGTGCTCTGCTGAGAAGATGGGCTATGTGTCGAAAAAAAACTTTCCCTTGCCTGTCCCCTGTACCCAGATCAAAGGTGCCAAAACCATCACATATGTTTGAAGAACCACCATCAGAAAACTGAGACTGTCAGTTTTGGGGTTGTTTTTTGTTTGTTTGTTTTTTAGTTCTATGAAATTTCCAGGAAAATGAACAGTTGTGTCCCATCATTTAGTCAGTGAAGCCTTAATGTGCTAATGTAAGTAATCACATTAAGATGTAAATCCTTTGTGTACCGAGTGAGACACATTTTCCAGAAGTAATAGCTGTTTACAGACTGGTCATAACAGGAAAGTGGATCCTGGTGTTTTGAAAACTGCTATGGTTCTGAGTTTATTTGTGATTTCTTTCTCCATCCTTCTTCAATGTATTTTGGTTTTGTGCTTTCTAGTGTAGAGTCCTTAATTTTCTTCCCTGGGAAAAAAAATTCCAGTACTTGTTTAAAAAATTAGAGAAGCTCTCTTTCAGTATTAGTGTGTGCTCTTAAAACTGGTCAAATGTTTGTTAGAAAGTATTAGTGGTAGTTGACAGACATAGTTTGTCTTCTCTACTATACTAGAGATCTTTCTAGAAAACCTGGGAGGCATAAGAAGGGCTTTAATTGGTTTAGTGCTTGACAATGTCTTTTCTGAGTAAAAATAGTCTTATTTTAGAAGTGAGTGAACTGGATAGAACAATATAGGGGGTTGGTAAGTCACTTTGGTTGTGTAGAGAAGCTGAGCAGAGAAGCGTCACTCATTTGTAGATTTTAATTCTCTATTTCCTTGCTTACTGTTCTTTGTGATGGGATGTGTAGTCCAGATTCCTTGTTTGTGAAGAAGCAGCTGAGTGAGATGTTGGTCTGAACTCTCCAGGGTAGTCTCTCTTCACTGTTCATACTCTGGCATGCAAGTATTTCTTGGCCTGGTTGATTTCTTCGTGCAGGCAATCTCCAGGCTAGTAGCTGATATTCCTGCAGGCACTGCTGCTTGCTGGGCACCAAAGAGGGACAGGCTGAGAGCAGCCTGGGGCTGGGAGCAGGGGAGTTGGTGGGGTGCCCCAGGAAGAGCCCTCGACTGGCAAAAGGTCTTCTCCACTTACAGCTTATTCTCTTTCTCCAGCTGATGCTGGGGCAGGGATTGAGTTGAAGATCCCTGTTTGCTCTCAATAGGTCAGAGCGCAAATGTATCTGTAATAAAACAATTTCCAAGCTGTTCCCTGTGTAAATCAATATGAACTTTGCTACTTGCATGGCCACAGGCTCTTTCTTTATAGAAGTAAGAGAAGAGCATACAGTGGTCCTTCAGCCCATCTGTGCCTTGCCATTTGCCTCTCTGGAAAGGCAATGCTGGACTATGAGTATTCCTGATCTTTCAAATTATTTATGTTCACCCAGAGGTGAGGTTTTCCAGGCAACTCCAACACTGGAAGCTTCACAGGTATAAGGCATGGTTTCTTATTATGTTTGAAGAACAGGAAGCACAATGGGATGGCTCTCTGTGTGTGTATGAACAATGACATTTTGTGGGTTCAGATATCAGCAGAGGTCTGGGTGCATGACATGGAGCAAGGGAAAGGTTTGTCTTTCCTGGTGTGGAGCATGTCTCGAAGTGGGGAGCCATCGAGAAGGAATGGGAATGTAATATTTGGAGCTGCTGTCAGGATCAAATGCCTGCTTTGTTTGCTCCTTCTGTCGCTGTAATGAGCTAATGGGTGTGCCTGGGCAGTGAGATAACAAGGCTGTGCAGCAGGATTGGGTTCACAAGTGTCACTTGATATTTTGGCTTATCTGATCTCCTGAAAGGATAGCCCTGCTTTTCTGTGGGCAGCAGGAGCTGGATGTTATACAACATTCTAATTGCACTAAGCAATGAAAATACTGCAGGCCTGCATATCTTAATGGATGTCATTTCCTGCTTTTTACAGAGTTTGTCACACCTAGAAAAATGGTTCTGAGGAATGATGTCTTGCTTATTAAGGTGTGTTTTCACATGGAGCAGATGGACAGGCTGTTGAAAGCCCACCAGAATGCTCTTGTGGGGAGTTTTTCATCCAGCCTTTCTCACTGGGCATTTGTAAGCTTAATTAGAGTGAATAGATGGTAGTAGTGCTTTAATAGTCATGAGGAATAGCTCCATCCCCCTGTGGAAATGAGGGTTCTGTCACAGGGATTGTTGACCTGGTGACCTGCTGCTTGAAATGTGGCTTATTTACTTTCAGTTTGCTTTCTGTGGTCTGGCAGTGTTGCTTGAGTGGGATCCCTGCTCTGTGTCCCCTGAATGCTCAGTCTCTGCAGTGGCCAAGTTTTAGACCCATTGCAAGCTTGCTAGAAGTTCTTGTGGCATTGTCTCCAAGTCTGAAGAGGACACAAAACATGAATGGAGCTTCATGTGCTCTTTGTACAAGGAAACAAATCTGTTTCTGAGAAGCATCACGCTTGGATCTGTTCCTGGAAAGTCACATGGACTTGTGTGCACTTGCTGTCCCCAAACAAGGGGAAGTTTACAAAATGTAAAAGAAAGATCCTAAGACATTGAAGTACTTCTCGGTCTAATCCCCTTGTTTCTGAACAAGTGTTTTATGATGCTGTAGAATATGCTAGCCTGAGGGTCCCCTCTGTAGTAGTTTCTGAATGATGTTTGCTGTTCTATTTCTATTTTTTTTTTTGTTTTTTTTGTTTTGAGAGGTTTGTGAAAGCAATGGGAGCCTTCCTCTTTCTGACTGGCAGTTAGTACATGTTTTACCTTTCCTAACTGAAGGTAATCTTTACATGTAAATGTGGACTTCATTAGACTCTGCTTTGTAGGAGAAAAGCTGATCAAGGAATATTAGACTACTGGATTACTTTATTCTTCCTTGGAATGCTGAATGATGGAATACTCTTCTTTTGCAGGCTACAGCTACTTCTTTTGTTTACTTTTGCTGCGTTGATAGTCTTTAACTAACGGGGATGTGCAGTGAATGAGCTGGGTACTTCTCATGCTTAGTTCAAGTAAGAGATAAGGGTCTCTAGGGAATTTAACCACTGCAATGAAATCCCATTCCTGCCTGCCTCCTAGGCTGGTGTGAGGGAGGAGGGAAGGTGTCTATTCAAGATACAAGGCACCTGGGTTGTATGAGAGTACATTTTATTTCCAGTCATGACAACTATGTATGTGCTGTGTCCCTTATTTTATTGATGGGAACCTGAAGCACATACTGTCACATTTCCAAAGGAATTCAGAGAGGTTGCTTATGGTTTTGTACGTGGGTTTTGATCTGTTCTTCACTTCCTTTTCTACATTAAAATAACTGAAGTTGAACAACTTGTCTTGTGGAAATATGGCTGAAAACTTTTCTGTAATTTTAGGTATCTGAATGCAGAAAAATCTCCCAGAAGCAGACTTTCAAAGGTCATGCAGGGAGTTTGTGAATTGAACCTGATTATGAGGGAATGCAGAGCTGTATTTTGCTACCTGATCATCCTCCTGCATTTTCATTTTCCAACCCAGGTGATGTGGTAAGTGCAGAAGGAAAAGGAAGTGGCAAGAAAACAGTTTCAGTGGTACTTCTGTGGTGGCCAGCCCATCCTGCCCACTGCTTGACACAGTGCCAGTTTTCTGAGAGGGATGCACACTCCTCAGTGAGGCATGCTCTCATCAAAAGCAGCCAGAAGCACAGAGCTGTGCTGCAGACAATGCAGCTCTGCCTCTTCTAAACAAACCAGCCCAGGGTTTGCTGGACCATGTTACACCATACAGTTATCATAGCAGTGCAGCTGTTGGTGCAGAGTCCCCAGGGAAGCTGCTGGCATGAGAAGCCTCCCGAGCACCAGCAAGCCCACAGGATGCTGACAACAGGGTCTGCTGGTGCCTTTGCTGAAATGTAGCATACAGCTGAGGGTGTGGGTATGTGGGTTCCCTCTGACAAAACTATTGCATGGTTACAGCACAGAGGCTGATAACCTGGCAGTTTTTCAGTGTCAGAACTAAGTCATCACTTCCTTGGCTTATTTTAGTGGTCATTTTATGGCTGACCATGGGCAACAGTGTCATCTGGAAATGCAGTGTGGTATAAGCTGGGCTCTTGGTGATGAGGACAGATGATACAGTATCAAGCTAGAAGTAGCAGTAGTTGCTGTAAATACATCTCCTCCTCCACTGAGTGCACTGAAGGTTGTATTTAACAAGTGGGTATTTACCAGACAGCCCTGCTTATATCCCAGGTTGTGATTCAAGCTAGATGGTAGTGTTGCTTCTTGTTTTACAGCTGATTGCTCAGCACAGTTGTTGCACAGTGTATTAGGTGCCCCAGCCCTTTGTATTGCTCACAGCCTTCTCTTGCCTCCATAGCCTGCCTTACACAGGCATCCCCATGCCCTGGCCTTCAGGCTGCCATGACTCTGCTTTTGCAGAGCCTCTGGGGCATTATTTCCTTTCCCTTGCTATTTGTGTTATTCTCATGGCCTTGTACTCACAGCCTGAAGTCACAGTCACAGCTGTGAGCACCCATGCTGGGCTGCAGCTCTTGCTTTTACATCGGGGGGACCCAATGATGTGTGCACAGAGCTGGCACGCAGCACCTGCCCCTGCTCAGCCTATGCTCTGGTCTTTTCCTGTGGAAGAAGGATGGGGAGAAATTATCTGATGCACTGGAGGTGTGCTTGGTGAGGATGCTCATTTGGGGACACCATCACTTCTTATCCCAAATAGCCATGGGAGACTGTTTTCCCTTCCCCCTTCTAGTTCTGTCTATCTCCTCCTTTCCCCCCCCCCTCCCCCCCCCTTTTTTTTCCCCCTGAAAGGAGCTTTCACCACTACAGTTGATGTATAGAATCAGTTATTGATGCTGCCAACAAATCTTTTGTGAGTACACAGGTTGCACTGCTCTTTGTGAAGGTGCTCTTGTCCTGAGTAAATCAGTCCTTTAATATGATTAAATAACAGATTAAAGCATCTAATGTTAATGATGGAGGACACTGGAAATTACCTTTCTGTCTTCCAAGCACGGTTGTATAATAATTAAATAAAGTCTCTTCAGCTTTGAGTAGTGCTTGAGGCTGATTGTGTCCAGACCCAAGGAACTACTGCAGCCTGACATATGCTGAGAAGGACCTGGACTCTGTATTAGATTAATATTGTATGGCAGCTTGTTCACATAGGCTTTGATGAAGGTTAAAGTGATCTGGACCCTGCTTTCAAGCTGTGTGCCTGGGAGCAGGACACGAAGCAGCTACAGAGCTGTCATTTTGCTGATGCAGTTCCACACTGACCCAAACTGAAGTCGTAATAATCTCAAAAGAACTCGTCTGTGTCAGGCAGAGAGGGCTTTGTTCTCCACTGGTGTTATTAACCTGAAGAAACAATGGAGTCAGCGGTGCTGGAAATACTTATGCTTCCCTATTTCTAACTGACTGGGGACAATTGCTTAAATTAACTTTGTACCTTGCTTGCAAACCCTTTATTCCTATCCTAATTGTGCTGTGGCTTTTCTGCTTGTGAGGTAAAAGGGCTAATTTCATATGTGAGGAGCCTGCACACTGAAGGCACAGCTGCAGGGGTTTATTCCTGCTTATGTTGCCTTCCTGCAACTTCTGTGTGCCCTGGGTAAAGGCCAGGCTGTGCTGTGGCAGACACCAGCCCACCTGCACCTCTGCTTGCAGCTTGAGCACTTGACCTGCAGGGCAGCCTGATGTGTCACACAGAAAGCAAGGCTGTCTTATCTCGGGCTTGGTTTCTCTCTGTTTTGGTTTCCTCTGACATCCCAGTGGGAAATGCTTTTTGACTTGTACCTGATCTTATGGTTGGAGACTGTGAGGATGCATGAGTGTTTTTGAAGTGTTTAATGATCTATTGTTTTGCACATAAAGCCTATTTTTATTTCCTTTTTATCTTACTCTTTACCTTCAGAGGCCCAAAGGAAAGGATTAGTTGGCAAATGTGATGTGATAAATCCAGCATACATTTGTAGCAAGAGGTCTTGCTGTTAATGGGTCGGGGGATGAATAAGACTTGAAGGATGATAGTTTACAAATAGCATTACTGATGAAAATGCAGGTAAGGTCTATAAGCTCTAAGGATCCCCTGCAGATATATCAAAGTGTGGTGAGTTTGCATTGCCACTGTGAACTTGCTCTGGTTGGAATTTTCCTTCAGAGTTATGGCATCAAAACTGCAAAGAGAGATGCTTAGCAGGTCTTGCTGAAGCAGCTGGATGGAC
The DNA here is from genome assembly GCA_034509425.1 of Eopsaltria australis. Lineage (NCBI taxonomy): Eukaryota > Metazoa > Chordata > Aves > Passeriformes > Petroicidae > Eopsaltria > Eopsaltria australis. Next base: position 364,197 of record JAVTVJ010000359.1, on the reverse strand, counting down.
TTCCCTGCACCCTATTATTCAGTTCTGCCTTAAATTAAAGCGCACTAATTGGATAAAAACCCCCTGCAATTTAGGAATTGTCTGTATTCCACAAGATCCATTGATTCATTTAACTGGGTACCTTTCCTTCCTGAACAAAGCAGTGGGTGTGCTTGCTGTGTACCATACTTTGTAAAGTCATGATGGGAAAGTGAGTTTCTGGGTGTTGTGCCAGTTATAATGAATAACTCCAGGTGTATCTGAGGAAAGTGACTGCTCATTTTTTTACCCATTTTTAATTTTGTAGCACCTGGATTGTTGGATTAAGTCATGTCATGGTAAAGAGAGCTCTTCTTCCTCTCCTTCCACTTTCATAATGACTAATTTCTTATCTGGAAAGTGCCCAGGATAGCAATCATACACCTAATGTCATTCTGGTCATTTTGCTATCTGTACTGTAGGTGAATTTGTGGGTTGGTTTTTAGTTTTGTTTTGGTTTTATGTTTTGTTTTTATGTTTTGTTTTTGGAGTTTTTTTTAGAGTCTAGTCTATTTGGCTCTGTAACTTTTGAAACCAAGTGTAAAACCACATTTCTTTTTCAGAGACTCTTTGTTTCAGCTTTGTTATGTATGTTATATGCAGTAAAACAGACTGTCCAGGCAGCAGAATTGCAGGCCTTGGATGCAGGATCAGTTTAGGAAGAAGTTTTAGTTGTTATTCACAAGGCAATGAAATGACCATGCACAAGCTCTTTAATTAGTCTCAGTGCTATGAGGCAGTTGATATTCTTAGTGGAAATTACTGAATGCAGAGGCCATTTTGGAAAAACTCTCATGTAATAAGCTGTGGAATGGTGCAGAATTATGCTAACAGAATGAGCCTGAAATCTGAATGATTGCTCAGTCATAATGAATCTGTGAACCAGCCAAGTTCAGAATTGACATCGGATACTGCCTGTTTTATTATGGATGTGGAAGTCTTTTGAATGCCAGAAAAAGCTGTAGAGCCAAATTAATATTAAGTTACAAAATAAACACATGCCCAAAAAAAAAAAAGGGAAATGTTTAAGTCCTGACCCTCTTACATGTCAGACAGGGGAGTTATTCTGAAAGACTGTATGGAGCAACAGGAGGCAGGGGTTTGCAGGGGGAGAACCATGCAGTGTTAAGGCTGGTGGTGGGGAAGAAGGGGTAGCTATAAAACCCCAACATCCTGTGTGCAGAGGGGTTTGATTCCTCTCCTGTGTGCTGTGGTGTTAATGCAGAATGGGTGGTACTGCAAGTTCACACTGCTAAGTGGGGCATGAAGCTCTGGAGCTTTTCTGTCTGTCTCAAGTGTATGGGCTGCTCCTCTGCATATCAGTTGAGCATATACTAAGACCAAATCTGACAGAACATAGGAATATTTGCACAAAGTCAAATGCCCACCTAACCTAGTGCCTGTTTCTGACAATGAACAACAGTGAATTGCATGGGAAGTACAGGACCACAGCTCTATCATGGCTGGAACTTTCCCCAGGGTAGTGTCTCAGACCTGCCAATGAATTATATGTGTCCTAGTAATTCTGAGTTCTTTGAATTTGTCTAATTTCACCTCAAACCCACATGAACTCATATTGTCCATGGCATCCTGGAGTTGTCAGTCTGATGCTGCCAGTCTGGCTCTCCTTGTTGTGTTATAGTTGCTCGTCTCTACTGGTATATTCATTGTGTCAGTCCCTTTGGTTTCACTGCAGCTGATGCTGGATCCAACTGCCGCCTTCATGAGCTGAAGGTGAGATTGGATATGTTAAAACCTCAGCTTTCTCAGGAAACTCCTCTGCATCTTCCTGATAGTGGAGGTGGGGCATCTTGGTAGGTCCTGTACCTATGCCATGATAAGCCAAGCTGAGTCCTCATGGTCGGGACTATGCTGCACATTGTAATTTCCAAATTCTGCTTCTCTGTGATAATGTCAACTGTCATTGTGTGACCTTTTTGCTGTTTGGTTTGCAGTAATAATTGGAAATCTGTCTGAGACACCTCCTCTACCTGGCAGGTCCATCCAACATATCCTTCTCTGCCCATCAGAAATGCACATACAGTCATGGAGAGCTTAATCTCTTGCTGCAGACCCAGACCATGAGTTGCAGCATCAGGCTGATCTTGTATCACAGCCACTTGTCACCATTTCTGAATAGGAAAATCAAAGCTGACAGGTTACCATGGCAGGATGCAGTGTACCCTTGTGTGCTGTTGCCTCCAGAAGCAGGCGTGACTTGTCTGTTCTGACCTGAGGGAGGGATGCTTACAGTTTGGTTAATAATCTGACTTCCAGTAGTGTCTAAAAATTGCAATGAAGGACTAATGTGCTGTTATGTTGGTTGTTGTATATGAGAGAGCACAGCTAACTTTTGTGTTAAGTGACATTAAGTTTGTCTTTGGCACCAGCTCAAAGCTCTGCTGGTGCAGGGCTTGTCTCTGGTGCTAATGATTCATTCCTGCTGTCCTGCTAGTACAGAGTTTTCTTTTCAAATTGAGTTTTCTAGGTTACCTATGTAAAGTTCAGTGTTCAGAATTGGAACCAGAATTCACACACAGCTGGATCTTTTCCTTCAGTGGAGTTTGTGCCCAGATCATTAGGTAAATTAAACTTCAGGCTGACTTTATGCTGGCAGAACATTGTTATCCAACTTGGTCTCTGTCCAGAGTAGCAGGGGTAAAGTGTATTATCCTCCTATGCCTGCCTGCTATTTCCTTCCTTCCCAGGTGGGAGTAACCTTGTAAGGGACTCTGATTAGCACAGGTGGCTGTGTCTCTGTTGTTCCAGCCCTCCCAGCAGCCTGCTATGATCTCAACAGATGGAGTGGGCTTGGTGCTCCAGTGTTAGGAGCTGTAGAGGACATGCGTGTGCTTGGTGGAAGCAGCAGACTGAGTCACTTAAATATTTGTGGTGTTCTTCCTGTAGAAAAGATTAATGTCGAGATGAAAAGTGAAGAAAAAATTGCTACACTGCAGAAGTAACTGTGGTTTCCAGTGTGGAACTATTAACAGCTAAACTGTGAAGGCTGATTTGTGAAGGACAATAAAAGGAGGAATTCTGCTGAGCTCAGTTAAATGATGGCAACTCTTAGGCCATGATGAAAGCAAGCTGCTATGTAAAGTGGAGCACAAATTAAAGGGGAAAAAAAAGAGCGTACAAAATGCCAGCTGAACATTGCAGAAATGTTCTGGGCAGTGAGAGAGAGCCCCAACACTCTGGATTAATTGGTTTTGTGGTGAATAAAACAGGGCTATGCTGTGTTAGAACTTGATGGCTCTAGAGTGATGAAGAAGGGAGGAAATGTGGACTGTTCAGACCTCAGAGCTGGCTGTGCAAAGGCAGGTTCTTGATTCTCTGCTTTGGAGCAGGTGTGTGAAGAGCACCAGGTAGACACCAAAATTATTTGTCCTCAAGCATGTCCCTCTGTTTCTTTTTATGAAATTGGGCTCCTTTGGCTCTTTTGTGAATCTCCTTTTTCTTTTCTTATAGCCTGAGCCAGTTCTGGCTTGTATAACCTGCAGGCTTTTCCTCATTCCTGGAAACTTCTGAGAGGATTAATGTAAACTGGAGCCAGCTGCTCAGACTTTCTTCACATGACAGATTTGCTTGGAAGAGAAAGCGTATGATAAACTTTGGAAACAAATTCTGGAGATCTAGAGTCAGGTTACCCCACGCCTGCATCTCTGAGATGGCAAAGATCATACTCCTTTAGCTCAAACTCTGCTAGGAAATATCTCAGACTCCAGGTTCTTTGGAATAAAATCTGTTCATTCTCACAATTTAATCAGTACAGTCATATCAATTCACTGAGTGAAACAGGCTTTGCAACAGGTAATTTACGACCCAAGTGGAAATCAGCAGCAATACCAGTTAAGTCAAAAGGTTAGAAAGTTTGAAAGTGGTAGGAAAGTGAAATGAGACACAACTATTTAACAATGAAGTATCTATGATTTTTAAAGGTTTTTTTCCTTCTTGGTAAGCATCTTAGAGCAATACATGATATATCAAAAAATAACAAAATGCCAGAGGATAACGTGGTAAAATTTTGGAGCATTATGTGCAATTCTCCTCAGCACAGGGCAATCTTAATCTCATTCAAACACTTTCAAGTTTGTTGTTTTTTTTCCCATTCCCCTACTGCAGCCCATCACCTAGTTCACATAGTGTTGCCTTCAGTGTTTGGCTTCTTACTTCTGATTAAACAAAATAGAGGAGAAACCCAGATACATCTCCATGTATCCTTTTGGTCCCTTTATTGATTGCTACCAAGAAAGTACAGCATTCACAATCAGCTTCCATGCAGAGATCCTCAGTTAGATACATTTTAGAACATGTTTTCCTGGGGAACAGCAAAGCCAGTGAGTATTAACGAGCTCTGATTGTGCAAGTAGAGAGGCAGACCATGTATCCTGTGTGTGTCCTGGGGCTGTTGCACTAATCCATTGAGCAGAGTGGAACTGCTGTCTCCTTCAGGGGCCAATGTATGTTCTGTGGAAGTAGAGATAAAAATCACTTCAATCATGTCTCTATTTAAGGACTCAGGTTGAATTGGTGAACAAAATTTCTTTCATACCATCTGTGCAGAGCAGCTTTGTCTGAAGTAAGAGAACTGAGAACAAATTAGGATTTTATCGCTCATAAGTTTATTTAACTTTTTGCTGGTTTTTACAAAGTTACTGTATTGTCTACCACAGTCACATCCCATACCAATAGATTTTTAGTTTTTCTTGTCATATTCCTGGAATCTCTTATGCATAAAGTTTCTTCCACTTTCTGCCATTTCATCTGGACTTGGAGCCAAAATGCCACAGTTTCAGCCTGTGGAGGACTTTGAATGTCCTGCTGGTGAATTGGGCTTTTTCTTCAATTGTTCTGTAAAATGTTTTTCTAGGTTGTTTATTTTCTTTTTCCTAGAGGATGCTAGCACTTCATTAGGGATTGTACAGGTAACAGGTCCTGGGACTGTGTATCCCTCTACTCTTGTTAATGCCACAAAACTTTGCAGCTGGCCTTTGCCAACTGAGGAGAGAGTCTGGGGTACAAAGTATAGCAATACAAGGCTAAGTAAATATTTGTTTGCAGGAGGCTTCCCAACCAAACTGGGGCACCTGGAAGATAGTTCTACAAAGGGCTCTTATACCCTTCAAGTGTTCAGATACAACATAATTTGACTGTTCGCCATCTCTCACATTGCCAATTACTAATCACAGTAAAACTACAAAGCAGCTGTATTTCTGCAGCACTGTTGCTCTTTGTCTATTTATCCAGATGTCCCTGGAGTCAGTTTTGCTGCAGCTACTTACCTATGATGCCAGACAATGCTGGGGGGGTTTCAAAGATGTGTTAGAGGGGCCGGGAGGCTGGTGTTGTCTTGGTGATAGAACTTTTGTTGGTATTTGTAATCAGAAAGATAAAGTAATGATTGTGAGGATGGAGTGAGACTTTTGTGCTGAAGCAGTAAATTCATGACACAAAAATTTCCTGAAAGTAGAAAATTAAGGGACCTTGTTTCAGATGTAAATCACATATTCTTTGCAAATTTTTGATATCCATTTGCTTGAGAAGCTATGTGTTGTTGAGTTTTTAGAAACTTGAAGGTAGGTTTGTACCAAATGAAAAAGTAGGACTGTTCATCCCTTCTCCAGCTGAGATACAAGGCTGCTCTCTGTGTGCTGCATGTCTTCAAACATGGATTACAAGGTGATCACACTTGTCTGGAGCATGATTGCTGTTGTTTACCATCTTAGCACAGTCAATTCCAGTAGCAGAATCTGTGGTTTGGCCATAAATTAAATTATAAATAAACTTTTTCTTGTGCTGTTCCTGTGCACGCATGTGATGCTGTGAGTGCTGCATACAGTTGTGGAGAAAATGATGTGGGGTTTGTTTTTGTTTTGTTTCCTTTCTTGTTTGTTTGTATCCAAGAAACTCTGTTCCCTCTCAGTCCCAAGGCAAAGCAAAATAACAGATAAATATTTACTGGAATATTTTGAGCACTGTTGATAGAATTTTCTGGCAGTCCATTGAGACAGATATTTTTCATGGGATGTCAAAGACAAGGACATTTACTTAGGGTTCTAGTCTGGCTGCTTTTCCAGACCCTTAAAGCTGACCTTATAGCTTCTAGCTTTAAGTGTCTTTGTATTTCTTTATAGCTTCCTTAGCAGCTAGTAAAAACTAAGAGTCAGAGCAAATTTAAAATCTGATCAAAGGCTCAGAAGTCAAGAATAGCTGGCATTTTTTCTGAATTGTTGTACTATGTGCTTAATTTGTTCTATGTGAGGTTCTATTTTCCCCCCCTTCTTATGTCACAGCCTATAAGAAAGATTTGGTTGCTGGAAGGAATATGGTTGATTTTTAGTTCAACTAATGATCACCAAAGTAGAAAGGAAGTTGTTTCTTTCTCTTTGTTGTTCTGTTTCTCCTTCTGGTTAATTAGAGGAGATCACAGCAGAGCTTTGCTCCCATATTGATTTTCCAGTGGCTACAGAGTGATTTTTAATTTTTTTTCCCCATGAGTTTTTGGAATTTTTTTTTGGTGTGGTGTTTTTTTGCATTTTTGGTTGTTTGTTTTTGTTTTTGTTTGGTGTTTGTTTTTTGGGGTTTTTTTTGGGTTTTTTTTTGCCTGTGCTAACTTTTCCAGCCTTTCCCACATTAAAAATGCTCAGGAATGTGATGCAGGACAGCCAGAGCATGTCACAGGTCAGTGAGCCCCCAGCAGAGGCACAGATGTGCTCAGCAAAGAGCTGCATCTTTGGCCCCCGTCTTAGGGTGCAGCACCCAGGAGCTGACTTTGGCTCCTAAAAATCCGTCTCGTTTCAGCGGGATGTGAGCGCTCGGCATCCAGACTCCTCCACACCCACACCAAGTAACTCTCGCAGGATTAAGTACCCTTCCTTGTTGAGTGATTCCCCCTTGGAAACCTGGGGAAAGGTGTTTTTGAGGCGGGGTTGGCAGACACGCTCAGAGGGAGCTCCCTCTCCTGGCCGCGGGCTGGGCCGGGCTGTCCGAACACACCGAGCTGAAACCGGGCGTAGCTCAGCGCGGCAGGGCTGCCAGGGTCAGTGCCAACAATACTGAATAGAGAACACCCGAGCACCAACTTCTGTCTTCGCCCTATGCTGATAAAAATGCACAGCCACAGGATTGGGTTTCCCCTTTCTCCTTGCCTGCTCTTGTGGTTGCATCGCACTCTCGTGGCTTCCACTGCGCTTGAATTGATCTGTCTCCCGTTGCCCGGGCAGTGCCTCATCTTGTTGCTTTGTGATGAGAAGCATCACGATTCCTATCTCCTATTCCCTCCTACTCAGAACAAAAGAAAACATCTCTGCCATCTCCCCTTTTCCTGGCCATCTAGTCTTGCCATTCTGGGTTCTTTGTAGCTGTTATTCTTACAGAGACTTGGTGTCTGTAGAGTGTTCTATGAAACCAAATGGGCTGGGAGCAGACTGAGAGCATTTGTGCTGCTTAGCAGGGATCCTCAAGTGCAGTAACAGGTATCTGTTGAATTTGTCATGCTTTTGTCTTGCTGTCTATAACAGCAATCCCTACATAATTTTCAATTATTTGGGAGAGCAAAAGACTTGAGAGATAGCAATGGATTGATTTTTGAATACCACTAAAGCAAGTAATTTTCCTACTGTTTATCCCTGTTTTAAAGTAGTGAGGAGAGAAACAGTTGAAATGAGGATAGGGATGATAATTTCTGGCAGAATAAGAGTGGATCTCTTCTTTGAGTGTAAGGGAAAAAAAGGGGCATGTTGACTATTTTTGGTGGTCAAGATAAGTCTGCCCTCAGCTGTTGTGCTGGGCCTTAACTTGTCTGACAGGATAACTGAAGGCCCTGTACATATTTTGAAGCTTCTCTATGGCTTTGAGCATTGAGCAAAATGAGTATCAGCTGACATCCTGATGCTGAGAGAATGATACCTCTGGCAAGCATGATGTAGTAGGACCATAGTGCTAGACAGTTTTTCTCTGTGGATGGGCTTCTGGAATTATTGTGAAATATCATGGAGATAATGTAAGGTGGGGTAGCCACAAGAGCCACAAAAACAAACCAGTCTATGGCTTCAGTCTATTTGTTCAGGAAAAGAACTCTGTGGGACTCTGTAGCTCTTTCTTCCTTAAGTTTGTCATGATAAATGGATGAGCTGAAGAAACAACAAGGCATCCTTCAATGCAGTAAAACAACAGATCCTGGATGATAGAAGGGGAAGTGCTAAAATAAAGCTGCTGTATCCTACATAATGATGGGACTGTAACAAAAGTAATTTGCTAATCAGATCTAGAAAAAGGCTTTACTTTCTGGTGGCAAGCACTGACTGGTTAGGGCTTCCTGAGCTTGGGGGCTTGGTAAGAGGTGAGCTTCACATGAGAAGAGTGATATGGTTGTTTTCACAGCCTCTCTGAGGAAGTCCTGTTTCAAACATGTGACCACAGCACCCCTCACCTGGGAAACAAATGGGAAAGCTGAGCTGTGCTGAGCAACAGGAACCTGACTCCCACTCTTGGCTGTGTGTATGGGGTCCATATAGAGGGGATCATTTTTATATGAGCTTATGGAGTTACCCAGGGGAGATGAAAGTAACCCTTAAAGAAAAAGGCTGCTGCTCTGAGACTCTGAATTGAGAAAGAAAACCAGAAGAGGATAACAAAGGGTTGGATAGAAGGGGAGAAAAGTGACTCCAAGCTGCTTCTGTTGCTTATGCTGGGTGGCTTATTTAATCAAGCAAGTCTACCACAGATTATGCCCTTTCTTGATCTAAATATGAGCACTGCTAGCTAAAACCACTGTGCTGTTGAGCTTGCTCCTATCATGGCAAAAAAGTAGGATGATGCACGAAAAATAACTCACTTCAGTTGTATGTCTGGGAAAATTTTGGCTTCCTGCAGCGTTTTTCATTTGTTTGTCTCTTGAGATGCCTCTGTTCAGACATGAGATAGCTGGCAAGAAAACCTTATCCAGAATCGTGCTATGACAGCTTTGCACTAAGGTGGTGTTTAGTTTCATCTCTCTGGAAATGGATGGAGAATTGCAGAGAAATGACCCTCTAATTCAGAGCCACATTGTTTGGATACCTGCAACCTCAAAATACATTAATGTCTTTGTGGGTATCACTTCCTGTTAATTCCTTTCAATACAGTTCAGTCTAATTAGTCACCTACTGGACTTGCAGCTCTCCCACAGCAGAGCCAGCAGGACACAACAGGATAGACTTCTAATCTTTCATTTTTTCAGTTTTGCATCCTTCTCCATCACACCACATACTTGAAGGTAGCAGCTTGAATAGTCTTCAGCATGAAGCCAAGTTAACTGTGTGCTGACTCTGCAGGGTCTGGTCAGCAGAGCAATGTGGGTTTGGCCAGGGTTGCTCTGTATCCCCATTAGGACTATGGAGAAGGCATGACAGAGTAAGATAGGGAATTTAGCTAATCATGCTGTTTTGTTTCAGTTGATGAAAGCTGTTGAGGTTTGTTAGACACTCCAGCAGGCATTAAATATCTTGGCAGTGCAACGAGAGAAGAAATTTGACATGGATAAAGCTACAATAATGCCCATTGGCAAAAGTAATCCAAGTTTCTCCTCACTTGCCTGGGCTCTGAATTTGCTATCTGCTGTGAAGGCAGAGCATTTGGGTAGATGTCATCACAGATAGCTTAATGAAGCGTAGAACTGCAGTTCTAAAAGAGAACTGAGCCGCTTGAGTGTATGAAAAAATAATACAGTAACACAGAGGGAACTCTAATACATGGATATTCTGATAAAAAGTTAATTTTGAACTGTGTGCTCACCATTAATGCTGCGGTTGCTTCCTGCTGGGAACCAGAGCTCAGAGGGTCAAAAACAATTATCTACTTGCATGGATATTAAAAGTACCCCAGATTAAATGATATGAGAAATACTTAAAAGGCTGTTCCATCTGTGTTCTTCAGAGGCATAAGCTAACTCCTCTTTGAGGCAGGGAAGAAAGCATTAGGGACACGAGTATTGTTTCTCAGAGAGTTTTTGGTTTTTTTTAACATCTTTCCTTTGAAGCATTAGTAATGGCTGCTGCTGGTGGGACAGAACACCAGAAATGGACTCAGGTCTGACCCAACTGGGAAAAAAGTTATATTTCTGTCTCAAAATTAAAGTGCTCTGTTATATCAGTAAGCTCACAGATATTTGGTCATCCCTCCTCTAAAGAAATGTACTGTCATCTCATTAAATGCTAGATCTATAAAACTTTGTGCTGAGTTGGACACTATTTCATTCACCAGGAGATAGCTTCAGAAGTCTAAAAACTCACATGCAAGAGGTGAAGTTCTAAAAGAGTCTGGAAAACTCTGCATTTCTGACAAGAGCAGATTTTTGGCTACCAGGCTGCTCTTCTCAGGAGCAAGGCACAGCAGAGAATGTAAAAAGCATTTTGACCTCTAAAGGTGTGGAGTGCAAGGATGTCCCAGGAAATACAAGGAGAATCAAGGGCAAGCACTACATTTAGAGGTTGCATAATGCTCTTAATATTTACAGTGAGTGGTTTAAACACATTAAAATAGGAAATACAAACACTTTTAAAATGTAGTTCTCCTCTTACAAATGCACAGGATAGACTATACTGTGTTTTCATAAAGTGATCAAATGACACTGGGTTTTAAGTACTTTTCTCTTAATTTGCCTTTTCAGTGCCAGGTTACAACCCAAATGCTTTTTCCTGGAGCTATATAATTTGGAGCCATTATTGCACCAGATGGCATAACTTTGGTTTCTATTTTTTTCCCTCAATTTGCCAGTCTGGATTTGTTTGGTTGTTGTTTTGCAAGCATTATTGTGCTGGGAAAATGTTGTTCTGGCAATCTAATGGTATTATTCTCCTCCTTGCAGGCTATAGCAGTACAGGAAGAAGCAAAGTAAATTTCCAGGGAGCACACCTGGTGCCTGGGCATGGCCAGTCCTTGTGCTGCTCCTGATGCGTTATGGGACTGCTGTGTGACCAATTTGCATTGTAGGCCCTCAGACATCAAATTGAAGCCAATCATTTCACAAGGGCCCTTGGAGGCTCAAACCTTTCCCATCATAGATCTGAAGTCTGCTCCTGCAGAGTACCAAGGTGAACATGTCAGGTCTCTTTTGCTTTCAGCCTGGAGGTACCAGTGCTGTGCAAGTTGGTGCCAGTTGGGAATTTGAAACCTCATTTATCATTTCTTCAAAGTTTTGCCTGCATCCAGTTGTCTGGCTGGGTGCTCAGATGGCTTTGCCTCAAAGTTTGTGCAAAAAACTCTAGGGCAATATTGTGCACAAAAATCTCCTGCTAGGCTGTTCCCAAAGGGCCAGTGGGATTTGTTGGCTGGTGAGCATTTTCATTGAGGGGCACCACTAATGCCCGTGCTGTGTGGTACAGACCATCTACCCATCCTGTTCCTGAGACACTAGTCTGATGTATTTAGTTGTTATTTAGTTATTTTCTTTGAGGAGGGAAAGCATGAAGAAATTTGTTTTCCCAAAGTCTTTTTGTGTGCATTAATCACTTTAATTTACATGCTGCATGTTTTCTCAAAAGCAGCTGCATGGTATGTTCCTTGAGCCTAGGCCATCATTTGTTGAGGAAACAAATCAAAGCCTGACTAGATCCTCAGCTGATGAAAAATGGAATTGGAAGCTAGTCAGCTTTTGCTAGCCAAGGGCTTGACTCCTGCTCCTTAAGAGCCACCTTCTTCCTTTTTTTAGCATTTTTTATCATGGGAAGCAATTGTAGAGTAGAAGGTGAAAAGATATCCAAAACAGTTCTCAAGAGTGGCTCTTCCAAAATACAGTTGAAGGATGAGAAGGAAGTCTGAATAGTGTTTATATAGGGAAGCAATAAATCTTTGTCATGCAGCTATTGGCTATTTTACTGTAAAAGAGCAAGTACTTTGAAATCTGCTGCTGCCATGAGGAGTTTTTCTCCTCTAGGCAGGAATAGCTGTAGTCTTGTCACCATAGGGTGAGGGAGGCTCTGGCTATTTTCTCAATCATTCATAAGACACTGAGTACAGGATGCCCAGCACTGCATTCAAAGCTGCCCCTGCTGCAAGCAGTGCCTAGTCCTTAGTGACTCCCTCAAAGCAATTGAATTCTGAGTGGCTGCTGTTGTATTTGAAAAGAACATTTAATTGTTTGAGAGCATAATAGCATCAACCTTTATTGATTTGCAGTCTGTGCTCTGCACTTGCAGCAAACTGCTGTTTACAGCTGCCTGTGTGGTTAACCCATGGGAGTGGAGGTAAAGAGCCACAGCTCTGTCTCTGAACTTAGAAAGGAGTTAAACAGACATTAACCATGTGTTTTCTGCTGGGAGTCTTGGAAGATGAATGGGCTCTACTCAAGCAGTGTCTTGCAACTGCACATCATTGCCCCTGAGTCAGTAAGCTCACCAGTTTGCTACTGGGTGTTGATACAACCCAGCCTAGTACTTTTGAGTACTAGACTGAGCAGGTGCTGTAGTAACTTGGCTGGTCTCAGCATTACCTCTCTTCCTAGCACTGCCATGCTTATCTAGAAAATTTCAAGACACTGATTTCTAGGTTTCATTTCCTTTTCCTCATTGTAGAACTTGTGTCATTCAGGCCTGGTACCTCACAAGCTGTCCAGTATCCTCTGACCAAATGAATGATTTCCACCCCCCACCCCCCGCCCCTTCCTTATGCCCTTTAGCTCATGGGGAAAGAAAAGGCTGGCTTGACACATAGGCATCCACTGCAGACTTTTGGGGTGAGTTGCTGTGACCAGTGTAAAGGTTTGCCTGCATTATAGACCTTCAGCAGAGCCAGTCCTGATTATCTTGTGTTTATCATTCCCATTTGTAAAGTGCAAGGAGCCATCCTGCCACAGGTTATGAAGGCTCCAGAGGGAGTGACAGGAACAGGCCTTGGCCCAGCTGGAGGGCACCACTGATACTGATGGTGGAAGAACCTTGGTTACTCCTGCCTGATTTAGGGCTCATCTTTCCACAGAGACCAGTGTTTTTTATTTATGAAATCATTCCCCCAAGTTTATGTTTCAGGCCTGAGTATCTTGCTGCTTATGCCTTGTACCTTTTCTGCTAATCAGCAGAGGATTTTAGTTTCTGGAATTTGTATTGTCACTATAGTTCACTCAGACTATAACCTGTTCTCTTCATCATAGAGATGGAACCCAAAGGCAAATCCATGTGGACTGGGCACTAATGCTCACAGAAGTGTGTTCTTGTAGCAGAAGTGGCAGTCCAAGGAAGGTCTGAGTCTCACAAGTGAAAGTATGGCTTGCTAAAGAGCACAGTGGTCTTGTGGCCAGGAAACAGTGTTTGTTCATGGTGTGAAACACGTGGTAAGGTGGGGGAAAATATGTATGTGATGCTGCTTACTTGGAGGGGAAATGTTAGCAGAGGGGAGGGGTGGGTTGTGTGGGGGGAACATCTGTGTGAAGTGCAATGGTAGGAAAGGGTTTGCGTGTGAGGAGGGTCATGAGTCTCGTGTGAGTGAGGGAAAGAGTGGGCTTTGCTGGTGACAGCTTTATGTGCTTAATAATTCTTTGGCTTGCATAGGAGGAGAAATGTGGAGAGATGAGTGGTGTCATAGGGCTCTCCTGAGGTAATAAATAACCTGTGGTTTCAAGAGATGCGTCTATAGCTATGGGTGACCATCTGAATGGTTAGAGTGAAGAATGTGCCCACAGGTTCCATTTCCTTCTCTTTCATTAGTGTCTGGAGTTTTTGACAGTGGCCTTTCTGGTGAAGCATCATGAAGAGATTAGATACACTGACCCCAAGCCATACACCCTCCTTCCTTAGCATTTGAGCTGTAGAGCATAATCTCTAGAGTGTGGGGTTTCCAGAGCTTACAGCTCAACTTCCAAGAGGCTGCTATGTCTTTTATCTGGTGGTTATGAGCATTAGAGAACAAGTCATTCAGACAGTGTTTGAATGTTTAACTATTCCCAGTTTCTGAATCCTGTGACAGACTGCAGAGAACTCAAACATTTTGGCAAAAACCCTTCTGATTCTTCTGTCTTGCAGAGATTCTTTTTGTGGTACAGTTGATAGGGCTATGTTCTTACTCTAGGTCAGCTACACCTCACTGAATTTAGACAATGGTCTGTCAATGTGATTTACCTCCTTGTTTAGAGACATCTGCTTTACAGTTAATTATGTCATATCCAGAGTACAGTTCAAAAGCCAAGTCAGGTGCCATCAGTCTTTAAGTGTTACCTGAGGTCATCCTATCCCCGAAACTGCAGGATAAAAAGCAAACAGCAAATTTAATTGATGGTAACAGCAATGTTTGTTACAATTTCTTTATGAAGGAAGGTCCAAGCGTAAGTTAAGATGCCTGTAAGGTTTTATTTTTAATTGAAAATAAGCAAGTAATCTGTGCCTGTTCAGGTTAAATCTGGTAGCTTGCCAAGGAATGGCTTGTTCTTCCAAGGCTGCAGGCATACATGTTTACCTGGCAATGTATTCACAGGCATCTGTGCTACCTGGTGCTCTGTGCTATTTCTCACAGGTCCCCAAAACACAACCTGTGAATGCCAGCTTGCAAGCTGAAATTCTTCTAATTTCAGGCTGATAGCTCAGCTGAAAGAAATGGCTTTGCACTGAGAGGGGTGTTGGCACTCCATGGTGGTGAGCAAAGCTCAGGTGTACTGTTTAAAGATGGCTTATACAACACTACCAGCTTCTGCGTGGGGACTGCCATGACAACCCCTGTCTGCACCTGTGGCTTCTTTCTCGCTAACTTTTCAGCCTCTGGTTCCAAGTAGGTCTGTGACAAGCCCCTCAGCTTTTACCTGGTGTTGCAACCAGACCTTTTCAAAGCAGCAATAAACTGATATTGAGGTATTGGTACAGGCACTTGCAAGTCCTTATTTCTAAACCACCTTGCCAGGTCTGGGGGATAAGGGATTGATTTACAGTGAAGGTGAAGCAAAACTTACCAGATAATAGGGTACTTTCTGTTTTACTGATTTCTTTATGCTGAGGGACTGATACCTTCTGCTTCTGTTTCAGGTATAGTTAGTTATATAAAATTATATTGTAAATGGTTATTATTGTTGGCATGGAAGGCAAGGGAGCAGATGCAGGCTTTGTTTGCTCTGATTTTGAATTTAATTTTTGGCAAAGACAATTTTGTGTCTTTGATTGGTCACTTCTTTTCCATCTATTTGTTATAAAACCAGATAAATTAAAGTCTGTCAGCACAGAAGTTGAAGCAAAGGGGTCAAACCAGTGGATAAAAAGCCTAAGAGAATGAGATGAACTAGATATCAGATACATTATCACATCATAACTGATGGACGATATTTCCTGCCTTGAGATAGAAATGGATTGAGTTTCTTTGTCACATAAAGCATTGTCATCTTCTTAAGGCTAAGGTGGGATAAAGTGTGATTTAGTTCTTATGAGGAAAAACCCTTCTCCTCTTAGTCCCCAGGTTCTGCTCAGGAAGCAGGAGACCAGCAAAAGAGAAGGCTAGAAAATCCATTCTCAGGTTGCAACTGGAGTCAGTGAAAGAAAATAGATTTAGGACCAATTGAGCTGTCACTTGTGTGCACTTCTTTTTTGGTGTGGAGCAGGAATGAGATAAAGAATTAGTGGAATGAATACATGACAGTTTTTGGACTAGCAGCAAGCTTTTTAGAGCTTTGCTGCAAATAGCCTCAGTTGAATTTTGACCAGCTAAAATATTATTAAACTGGTTGTCTGTTCATCTGACTGCATCTTGGAAGTACATAACTCATAACTATAAGGTGTTTTGTGAATTTCTTGTTGGTGCATTCCCACTGGAAAGGTAAGTGGTTCTCTATGAGCATTTCTGTTTATAGTAATATATTCTGCACTGTAGAAAGGTAAAGGGAAGGCAGATTGCATTTGGCTCATTAAGCCACATTTAGACCCACAATGAATTGTCTCAATTTTGTGCTATCTTAAGCACAAAAGAAGGGTAAGTCTTGTAATAAGTTTTTCCATATTCAGTCTTGTCATAGGCTTTTTGACATACTGCTTATGGTGTGCCTAAGATGTGTTTTTTGTACCTGTTTGTCCTCTCTCTGTGAATGCTCAGCTGTGTCTGTTTGGTGTTTCAAGCCTATTTCAATTCAAACTAATGACTTCAGAGGATATTACCTAGGCCCACAGGAGGGTTTGCTGTATTTAAATCAATTGGCTTCAGTAACCAGAAGGAGAATAAGTATGGAGCATAGATCCAGTATAAGAGCAGGTATAGAAGGTCGTTACTTTCTTTTAGGGACTGCACACTGGGAACTTTTTGCTTTTGGTAAAACTATTCCTTTGAAAGCCCCAATTTGAAAAATTCCTGAGAGTACCTCCGAAATTAAATGGGATTTACCATCTTACACTGAACAGCTTAGCATCCTGTAATGAAACACAATTAAAATTTGTCCTTTAGGAGCATTCTATAACTTCAACCTGTACAGTATGGACAAGGACTAGCTTAGAAATATCTAACCATGATGCACAGCTAAACATTGCTGAAAATCTGACCCAGACCTGGGTTATCACCTCAGAGGCTCTTCCAAGTCTAGAAATTTCTTTCATTTTCATTTGCTGAAACAGTTAAAAGGTGAGCTGACTCTGAAATAGATGCCACATGTCAATGGCAGTTTCTGCAGATGAATAACAAAGCTCTTTAGGAGTACTAAAAGTAGACATAAACTGTAGTTGGGAAGAGTCAATCCCTAGTAGTCAATCTATAAATAAGCAAGCTATTAACTAGTGTGATAGGGTTATAATCTTTCATGTATCTTAAGCACTTTGGAAAGCAGAGATAACATGATGTGGATGTTAAAACCATGAACTAGGAAGTGAGGACTTATGACACGTGGTTTAGGTGACTTGCAGTAATCACAGCCATAGGTTTTTGGGACCTTGCAGAACAGTGGTACTGTTTTCAGCCTTCACCAGTTTCAAAATGTAGTCAGATAAGATGGGTGGGGCATTTTAAAATACAATCCTACCACTAGATGGGGGAAATAGTTATCCTGACAGTACTTTACAGTCCCTCTTATTAGAAAGAAAACAAAAAAAGCTTTACTGTATATGCTTGTTCTATACCCAGTACTCTGCTTTTAAGCACAGTTGGTCTGACACAGTGTGAGTGCCTGCAGTCTGAGAAGGTCACTTGGACTCCATATATGAAAGAGAACAATAGACAGATCAGCAGTTCATTTTCCATTTTCTCTTTTCCTAAAGTAGATCTCTAAACAGATAGACAGCTGAATGGCATTGTAAAAGTGCTTATTTTCCCTGTCCTGGACTATAAAGGGATCCTAAGTGGTCTCTCATCTCAGAAGCATCTTCATTGTAGGTGTCAAAAAGTGCATGAAGGAAGCCCCACACCTTTTTTTCCACTCTGCAGGTGCTGTCTTTCACAATCTTCCTTTCTGGAAAAGCACATCTGTTCATTGGACTGAAAGATTAGGAAGGGACCTCATATGCCTTTGTAATCTGAAAGGTTTGGGAGAAGTCTGTTTCTGTTTCACCATCTGTCTCTTCTAAAACAGAGTAATCTCAGGAGTATGCAGAAGCTTTGCTTATATCATGGGGATGCCACTGTGGCCAGGGCTCCTGCACACTGCAAGCTGCTTGTTCTATCTCATCAGTGTCACATATGCTCCAGCTCTCTGGTTATAGCTGAGGGAGACCTAAAGTAATTTCCACACCTACTCCTTTCTCCAAACAGCTTTCACTTTAACTCATGAAAATGTACAAATGTTGGGGGGGGCTTAAAGACTGATTTCTAGAGGCAGTGTGCAGTTTTGTAAGACTTATGCCTGTTATGATACTTAAACCAAGCTGAAAATACCCCCTCAGGTTGTTCTTCACCTTTAAATAGGTAATTCTAAAAGACTGAGTTCTGATTCAGTCCCCAAAGAACCTTAATAGCAAAATTGTTCTGAGTTTCACTGACAATGGATAAGGTTCAGGATTCAGTCAACAAATCCAGATGGGTTCCCATATTCAATTTTTCAAGCAAAAGTGCTAGCAATTACAGCTTTGTTGAAAGCTGTTACATTCTAAAAAAGCATGAAATACTCCCAATCTGCATCTTGCAATGCTGTTCAACTTGTCTACGTCCTTGATCTCTTTGTTCATGCTAAATTAAAAGGACACAAGTTATTGTGACCTGGCTTGCTGATTGTTTAGCTTCATCTTTCTTCCTAGCTTCAGGAAGAGACTTACACGAGAACAGCCATAATATACCTGCCAGTAACTTCTAAATTTTGCAGAGGCTTCCTGCTTCCTTTCTAACATGTAAGAATGTGGCTTACTTGTAAGCAGCTCATGGTGAGAAAATTTAAGAAATATGCACCTTTGTATTTAGGTATTGTTTTGTTTTCAGTACTCCTTTTTTGTCCTTAGAAGTGATTGGTCCTGCAGGCATTAAGTGAAGATCAGTTTAATAACTATGTATGTACATAGCCACACAAAAAATACATCCAAAATGTTACTTGTTCTTCTTTGGGATGAATAAAACTTCAAAGGATAGCTCATTTGAAAGGATACTTTTTTAAAAAAATTAAAATAATAAATTGCTTTTGTTTAGAAGGTATTTCTCTCAAATAATCCTCTCAAAATGAAAAGCTTAAATCTTTAATTTTGCAAATTTCAAACCAGAGTACTTCTATTTTCTGAGCACTAAAAAAGTTGTGTCTTTTAATCTAAGTGCATTGTATGATTTTGGATGTATTATTTCTGGTCTTGAAGACTGCAATTCTGGGGAAATAAGTACTGGAGAAAAAACTCCCAGCAGGTCTTGCAATATGATGAACAGTCTAATCAGAAAAGCCATGTACAGGTATAATGGAGGGGTAGTCACGTCAGATACAGCTAAAGCAGGGAATGTTTAGTTGCTAAGGCTGATAACCTTGACTTTTATTGCCATTATAACTGTTTTGGTTTTTTTTATACAAGGTCCAGTTGAGAACCTGGATGCTTTTTCCTATGATTACAGGTCCAGCTGAGAAGCTTTTAGGACCCTTCCCATCCTCTTGAACTGGGAATTCTGGCTGGATATCATGAAGGAGTAATTTTTCATCACTTTTCAATTCTACTGATGTTTAGAAAATCCTCTCTCTTTCACTGGGAAATGTCTAAGTTCAACAGGAACTGTGAAAGAAATGTGCTGCAGTTTCATGATGGGAAGGTTGCTTTTCCACCTAAGCTATGATATAACACTACTTTTAAGCTTTCTATTGTCCATCTCCTAGCCAGGATAAAATTGCTTTTTGAGGCTTAAATTCCTTTGTTCTGCTAGGAAGGCTCTGAATGGGGGGAGAGCATGATTTAGGAGCTGATTTGATAACCAGGAGAGCAACATTCAGTCCCTTGGACTGTCAGCCTTAGCAAGTCACTCCTTGGCTTTAAGCCACCCATAAAATGGGATGAGTGATGCATTCCCTTGCTGTTTGTCTCGCCTCTGTCGATTGTAGAACATATGGTGCACGAATTGTCTTTCCCTTGGTGCCAAGGACACCAGGGACCCAGATTGCAGTTGTGGCTTCCAAGACAAGCCATAAACAATAACAGGAAAGGAGATTTTTGCCTTGTCTCAGTTTTAGACAGACCTTGTTAAGAATTTTTGTGTTCCTTTTTATGTGTTTTATGTGTAAAGATAACCAGCTGCTTCCAACAGGGAGTTACCCACTGAAAAGGTAAAAGGATCAAAGTCTTCTTGCCATGAGAAAGCTCCTCCATACCTACCCCTGCCCTCCTGCTGCTTTTTCATGCTGAGTGTGAATTTTGACTTGTGAACCAGCAAAGATGGAGGTACTTTACAGGGAAGAGAGGAGCCAGCCTGTGGGTGTGGTGAGTGTAAAGAGATGGGATGCATAAAGCAGCATAAATATTGGAACCATGGGGAAGATGCTGAGCAATGTGGGAACAAATAGGACAGAGAGGAGTTTTGTGTAGATGAGAAGGATTTGGGTAAAGCATGTGTGTGTATTATGTTGGTCCTGTACAGAGTGAATTAAGAGCTGCAGGATCCTGTGGCTCGTTCTGCTACTGGCAACATAGTAATTTTCCTGAAAATTTCCACAGGAAAACACTGTCTTTAAATAAGAAATTGAGATTCCCTTTGAGGAAAAACAACCTGAAAAACAGAAGATTATATCAGTATTTTGAAGGGAAACGATGATTTTCATTTGACTTTTTCTGAAGATGCTTTTGTCTATTTCTTGTTTATGAATAAAAAAGATACAAAACGCAATTCTGTTTTAAATTGAAATGAAACAAAAGTAATTGTTTTGCATCAAACCACAAAAGTAAGGGGATTTTTATTTTCTTGGCTTAATAGTTGTGAATAAAGGGTTTTTTTCACATTTTCAGCTCATTTTTAACCATCAGTAAGTTGTACAGTGCTGTTCAGGCACATGTAATGTTTCCTGACAGTTAAGATAAAATGCTTTGTTGGGAATGAATAGCTGCAGTGTTACACACTTCTGACTCACTTCTTGGGTTGTTGTGGTGCTTATGATCTCTCTCCTGCTGGATTTGGAGGTATAAACAAGGTGCAGCAGGGCCACCACGTAAACAGCACTGATAGGACTCAGGGAAATGGGTGGCCCCAAAGCTGTACAGAAATCCTTCTGCTTTATCATCTAACCACATCTGCAGGGCTGTTGTTGGTTTAAAAGAGGTGGCAGCTGCCCAGGGTAAGGAGGCTGCTGTGGGCAGTAAGAGCTGCCTGCCTGGCCTGTGCCAAAGCCCTGTCAGAGAGGTGTGAGCCCTGGGGAGCTGGGGCTGGCCACTCCTTGGGCCACAGCCTTGGCCACCCTGCCATGGGCCATGCAGCTGGGGCCTTGTGTCCCACAGCTCTTCGTCCCAGGTGCTTATCTTCTGCCGTGGTGAGAGCAGCTTGTCCCTGGTGTGTCATCCTTTGGCATCCACATTGACTCAGTGTATGTGGATGATGAGCCTTGAGCTGGTTCTGCTTGGCTGCTCAACAAATGCTCTGAGTTTGCTTCTCACTGCATTAGGCAGTGCTGAAGCATTCATCACCTGCAGCTGCTGATCAAAGAAGGAGACTTCTCTGTGAAAATGCTCCTCTGCAGATTAAACTGTGAGCATTGCCTGAGTCAATCTGATTTTTAGCAGGCTGCCACAAATCTATGCACGTCTTTCTCTATTTAGAACAGGATCTTCAGCTTTCCTTATAAGATAAAAAGCCAGAGGAAAGACAAGCTGACAGTAAAAGTAATTCCTTATATGTGTATACTGTTTGCATAAAATCAACTCCAGCAATGTTTGCTGTGTCAGCTGAAGTATGGAATTGTTTTTTGAGTTCCGAAATATCGGCAGCTCTGGAGGAGAGTGTCAGCCTAGTTGTGTATGGGTTGAAGCAATGGTTCCATTTTTGATGCACATCTAACATCAGAATGAATGACTTTGAGATGTCAGAAAACAAGCTAATTATGGACTTGAGTTTTGAACTGCTACCCTGTTTTGACAAATGGCATGTGTAATTGGAAGCAGAAGACTAACCCGTGCACTCTAATCTTGTTAGAAAAAAAAGGGCAACCATTAGCAAGTAAATCTCACCTCTTGCCAAATGACTCTGGAAATGAGAGCTGTATACTCTAGCATTTGCTGTGGACTGTATGGAAATAATAATCCAAAACAAAATGTGTTATTGTTGATGCCTGAAGGATTTTTCTGCTTTTCTTCTGAATACTTCTTACACTGTTCCCTATATTCACAAGTATTAGCATGCATACTTGTGATGCCTTAGGTGATAGTTTAGCCTGGTTTCATGGTGTTTAGCAGGCCGGTAGACTAAACGCCCCTGAAACTACGTAAAGTTAGAAGACCAAACACCCTGTTTTCGTGAGCCCTCAAGGTCTCCTAGTAGGATAGATTTTGTAAACTAGAAGTTAGCCCACCCAGGCCCCTTATTGGACCCTCCTGGTAGATATGCTAATGTGTAGAGTCTTTAATTGTATACTCAACTGGGGGGACGGGGCTTTTGCAGCGTGTTCTACCTGGACGGCAGAAGGCATCGAATGGGATCCTATTAAAATAACGAGGTAAACAACCCCCAACCCTCTCACCGTGTCTGAGCCTTTATTTCCTAAGACCAGAAAAAGGCATCATTGTGCTGGCATTTTATACATATAGGAAGCTGGAAACCAAGTATCAGGGAAGAGGAATTAGAATTGAAAAGCATGTAAGAGCAGCATTTGAAACTCATGATAGATTATCTTGATCTTCTGGTGGTAAGGAGCAAAGGGCCACGTCTCTTAATGGTAAAAACTATCTGGTGTGTAGTTGGATAGGAACCTTATCACTGGCATCCATACTTCCCTGGCAGTGATAGTAATTTATTTTCTGTCTCAACCAACCCCAGACTGATGCAATAGGGAGTTTATAGACTTCCAGTGGCAGGAAACAACCATCCTTTAAGTGACATATAAAATTGAAGACTTAGCCTTACTTTTGATCATTTCAATCCACCCATTTCTTCAAAGCTTTATGTTTGCTGTAATTTTATTTCTTGTCTCTTTCTGTGGTAAGGTTTGATTTGTCTGGTGTTTCTTATTTCCTTGCTTCACTGTATGTTCTGGATGTGAGTTAAGCTTGAATCCCTTTTACTTCAGGCTTCTCTCCCCGATACTCTTGTTAATTCTGTATTAAGCTGAAGCCTGTCCACTTAAAGAAGCCCCCTTTGGAATTGAATGTAACAAGTGCTTTGGATGTCACAGCCACTTTCTGTGTTTGTCAGTGCTTTCTAGAAGACAGTTTAAACTGAAGCTAAGTACTAGTTGATTTTATATATTTGTTATTGTTCTTGGTTGCATCAAGTTGACACATGGGGATCTGAGCCTCATTGCATCTCCTCAATATTCAGAAGTAGTTGTGAGAGAGTTCTCATTCTGATCTATGAACTTAAAGGCTATCTTGAGCTGGTATTTTTGTGATAGATCATATTTTCTGGTCAAAAACACTAGGAAGGAATGGACTTCTGATGATTTTCCACTGAAATCTAATAGGAAAAATTTTGACTTTTTTTTTTCACTGAAAAAAGATTATTTGTAACAGTTCTTATGGAATGGCTACTTTTCTCATACTTGTTTGCTTTTCATACAAATTATACACATGGTACTGGTTCTATCTCTGGTTGAATTCATAAGAATAGCCTTTTAAAAATACTGAATATTGAGCCAAAAGTCAGGTCTTAAAAGTGTGCCCAGAAATCCAATTTGCAGTTGTTTTTAGGGTGGAGTGGTTTTTTGTTTGTTATTTTGAATTTTTCCCCCCATCCCTCATGAAACAAAGGGATTTGAGGCAGTAGATTCCCAGCCTTGCTAATTTGTTTCTGCCTCTCTGTGCTCTAGCAGAAAACCTCTAGTAAATCATACTGCAGCAATTTGAGATGTTACCTTTCCCTTGCTCTTCATCGTGCTGGCAGAATGCAGCATTTCATGGGCATGTAACAGTCCTGGAAATCTTTCTGTCTTGGCTACCTCAGATCTGGTGTAGGAGTCTGGTCTATTAATTTGTGTTGCAATGAAAACAGACCTGCACTGCTTTGCTGGGCTGAGAACTGGAGTGCCAACCACATTGAGGCACCATTCTTAACTGGTGTAAAATTGGTGAGATTACAGCACAAATGGAACAGGCCAACTCTGTTGCCCCTATCTTGGACGTGGTAGGCTTGAGCAGGGTGAAGGTGCTGGACAGAGTTGGCTTGAACATTTGTGCAGTTTCATGTCAAGGGTAAAATTTTCTGCTCAAGCATTTATGTTTCAAAACCTTCACTTTTAATCTGAGTAGGGGCTAGAGACTTAAGAATCTTGGAAAATATTCTTTTGAAAATGAAAAAAACTACTTTAAAAGCAAATAAACACAACACCCCCTGCCCCCCAGGTTTTACTCATGCATTTTCTGGTCCTGTTATAAAGCAGAAGACAGTTTGAAAAATGTTGGCTTTAACTTGTATCATTGTCTATGTATCCCTTTTTTCTACAATACTTGAACACTGCTTCAGATGAAACTTTGTTCTCTCTGTACTGCTCCCTTGGTCCAAATTCTTTCTGACTTTGGGGAACCAAGGCTTGATTTGTTACTTACACTGCAGTATTAAAGTATTCTTTCCCTCCCCACCAAATAAGGACTTAAATTTTTTTCCTGATGAGATTCTAATTTTGTAGTCTTCAGTCATGTTTGTATTTCTCTGGAAATCAGAGGAGCATCTCTGGTGATTGAGGCCCAGAGCTTTAGAGTTGTTTCTGGGATGTCTGTTCTGTAACTGTATCTCTGGAGGCTCGAACATGCTCAGATATCCTTCAAGTATCTGCCAAACTTTCATCAGCCTCAAAAAAGATACAGAGCTGGAGAAAAGAGCTGCTTAAGTCGATTTGTTCTGGGAGTCCTGAGGCGGCACTGCTTTTTGTAGTCTCAGCTTGCATAAACCTAAAGCTACCAGGAACCACTGAGTGGTTTTAGCAAGCACGAAGGAGAGCAAACATATTTAAATTAACAATTGGCTGGTTGTATCCTCAGCCCTAGTCTTGTTCTTCACCAAGTCAAACATGAAGAACACAACAAAGGGCCGTTGGTAGTCCATGCTCTGCTGGTTTCTCATGCTGCTGCTTTTGCTTCTTTCTTCCTTTGCTTTTTTTGTCTCCATTAATGATTGTAGAAGAGATCCTTCTAGCTTCTCTGACCACCTCAGAATGGTTTCCTTAGAGATGTTTCATTAATACAACTACTGCTTTTTGCATACAGAGAATGTTTTAGTGGGTTTAATATTTAATATTTATTTTAATATTTACCTATTTTACTGATTTTATCTGTTCTTCTTTCCCTCTGTAGGATTTATCAAAGAAAGCGTAACACTTATTTGGTGAAACTGAATCCAATGTCTGCTTCAGGCATGTGCTCACCTGCTCAGTCTTGTATCTGGCTCTACTGAGATAGATGGGTTCACATTTCATGTAGCTGGCACAGACTATGACTGCAGTTCCAAAAACCCTTCCAAACCATCCTTCCTCTGGGTATTGTGTTTGTGTAAGTAGCTTCATTAACAAATAACCTTGGTACAGCACATGGGCTGCTGCAGGGTTCACTGCTTTCATACAGACAGAGACATTTACACATGGCTGAAGCCTGAGGTAGGTGCCCAAAGTCAGCAGTGATGAGCTTTGAGCCATTCTCTTCAGAGGGCTGACTTTACCTTTGGCTCACACCTACAGTCCTGGCAGTGTGGGTGTCTGTGCCCTTCCCAGCTCATCTGGGGCCATGCTGTCTTGCAGGGAGTTATGTTATCGGAGGAAACCTTGCCTTTTGGGACAAGTATTCCTGCAGCACAGAAGTGTCTCTGCCTTTTCCTTAGAAGAAAGTTTTTCCTCAGGAGAGAGTTTTAACAGGCCCATCCTAATGTCTTAGAGGCAAGGGGGAAGGCAGATTGTATGGGGGCCACATTGGGGGCTGGATACAAACAGGACATTGGGGCTCAATCCAGCCATGAGGTGGTTTTGAGAGCATGAGGGGAGCTGAGCAGCCCTTTCTGCCCCATAGTTTGAGCACAGCCTGTGAGAAGGCTTGAGCTCCCACTGTATTTATTTCTCCTCCTCCTTCCTTCTGGTTTGTCTGTTCTGTAACACCCCATCGCCTCACACAGAAAGCCAGAGTGACCTGTGAAGCACAGGGAATCTGCTGAGGGCTGAGCAGCAAACACTAAGAAATGATCTAAGGGTTTGGCTGGAAGATTTGTCTATATGTTTGCTTTTGCCTTGGGCAAAGCACATTGTGAAAAGAAATGGATCTAAAAATAAGGTGGGAGTTTATGTGAAATGGGAATAACTAAAAAGTGGGTGACAGGAAAAGCAGCAAGAAATATATAGGACAGCAGCACCAGCTAGAAACAGAAGGTGGGGTAGGAAAACTAAGGTGAAAGCAATCAGGTCTCCTCTTCCTACATCCTCTTACACGTAGTACTACACGAGACTCACCTTGTGTTCACACAAAACACAGCCTGTTCCTGTAGGGTTTTGTGTAGGTGTGGAGATCCACTCTCAGAGCTGCTTGCCACTTAGCTAGCTCTGCTTGAGGAAAGGGACAGTTGCCAGGAGAGAACTAGGGACAGATAAAATGCTAATACTGGGTTGCAGACATACTTGCATCATCCCAGCTCCTGTAAGAGAAAATGAGATTGCTCCTCGGGAGACTGAAAGCCAGAGGTTTGGCAAAAGAAAAGTACCAATTCCGCACTGTGACCTCCTGCTGGGTTTTTTTGACACCATTGAAATATCTGAACTCAATTTTAATGGTGGAAAAACATCTGACTTTTAAAATAAGATAATGAAGGGTTTCAATGAATATCTGCTGCATCTGGGAGAGTAGGAGGGACTAAACTCCAGGTTTCAAGAGTCTGGAATGAAGAATCTTCTGACAGGGTTTTAAAGGAAGTCACAGAAGAGCAGGCTGTCCTGTGAACCTGAGATAGATTGTCAAGGGAAAACACCCTGGCCTACTCACTGGAAAAAGATCAGAATAAAAGGACTGAAAAATCACCGTACAATTGAGGAGCCCATTCAATTACTTTGTGGAAAATTATGCTGGAATGTCAGAAATGTGGGGGTCTTCTGTAGCTAAATCTGTACTTAATGATAGACCTATTGTATAGGTACGTGCTGTGGGCTGGTTTAGAGTTACCAGGAGGCTGCTGTTTCTGGCATTGTACAGTGGTAAGAATCCCACTCTGTATATGTGAATGCATGTAAAACATGTGTGAAGCTATTTATATAAAATGAGGGGGAGGATGAAACAGTGCTGGTTATTTCTGAAAACTCCTCTAAAACAAATCATCCGTGTTTCTGTCTAGATAGTGTGTACATGTCTGTCTAATTCACAATTTATTTCAAAAATACATGTATTTCTTCAGAAATAGCTGTCATTCTAAAAACACTGCCCTCCCTGAGGATGGAGCTGATGTCTTTTTTATGGAGCCACCATTTATCAATGTTTTGGTTGTAATTTGGTTATGTCATTTGAGACAGGATGTTCAGTTACTGAAAAGATAGAGAAGGAGAGGTACTTCAGTGGTGCAAGGAATTTTGTTATATACATAGTAATATTTATTTGAATTTTTTTCATAAGCAACATAGTAGAACTTGCTGTTAAGTAACACTTAACAGCTTCTGAAAGCTTCCTTTAAGTCATGGATTTCCATTTGGCTTACCACCTTAGGAATGAAAACGAAAGAAAAAGTGGTTAGCCACCCTTGCTAGAGGTAATCTGTGTGTTTAGTCAGTGCAACAATGCTCTAGTGAAAACAAGTCAATTTATCATATTTTTGTGACTTTTTTTCCTTTGGAATTTTAAAGCTAAAAAAATCATTCACATAAAGATATAAAAGCTCTAAGGGAACAGCTTTGGAAAAACTCCCTTACTCCAAGTTTTGGCATTCTCTTCCACATCAGCTGATGTTCAAACTGAGTATTAGACAGCACTAAATCAGGACAGTTTTATGACTAATTCACATGGAACCCTAAATCTGCATACAGCATTCACTGTCTTTTGGGGAATGCAATGAACCAAAGAGCAGAGCAATGGAGAATCAACTCCACTATCAGTCTCATGCAGTCAAACTGACTTTGTCTTTCTTCCTAATGTTACACATGTTTTTTTTATCACATTTTTTTTTAAATTTAGGAAATAAGTTTATTCTGTGATGTGGATGTACATACAAAATTGTAAAAAAAAAACATAAAACTGATATATGGATGGACTGCAGTGAATTCTTGCATTACAGATTAAAGGTCTCTCCCCATCAGATCTTTTCTGGAGATGACTGAGACTTGATGAAGCCACAAAATAGTAGGCAAGCAAGAGACAATTTACAGTAATTGAAATTCATAGTAGTACTTAGGAGATTTTTAATTAAATCTCTTGTTATATAAAGCAATAATAAAGACAAGAGCATGGCAGATTGTAGCATTTTCCAAGACTTGGGAATGACTTGAAATGAAGACTTTTGCTCTGTTATAAGGTCTAACACTTACTAATAGTTTAACAACTGATATGGCACTCAGTTTCTGTGTCAGTTTACGCATTATTTGATGATATGCAAGACTTACCAATACCTGATTGCTGGGGTTATGATAAAGTATTAAAAATGTTCATTGTGCAACCAGACACTCCCAGGTAGAAAAGGAAATCTAAATGTTAGGTTTTTACAGCTAGAGGTTGTGAAACCCAAGGTTATTGACTCTTGGAAATTACAAAATTCAAGAATTGCATGATACAAGGCAATCACAGATTGAATTTCCCACCTTGCATATGTCATCCCATCTTCTCCACTGTGAAAGGGATAAGGATTGTGAAAATTGCTATAGAAACACTATTGACATCTTTGCTGTTCTAGCCTTTGGCTACTTCTCCTGTTTTTCTCCAGCTGGTGACCACAGAGGCCATTCCCATGTGAAAAGTAACTTGTTTTAAATGTCTGGATTTGGTGCTATTGAGATGATCTAGACTGAGAGGCTTAGAACCTGATGTCCTCGCCCTACAGAATGCTTCCATCCTGAGCACCTTAAAAAGCAGGTTTTCCTCTCAGGATTTACCTCAGCTCTGATCTACCAGCAGAGGAAGCAAGAAGGGAAGTGAATTGAGATCCTTGTACCTGAAGTGTGGTTCAGGAGTTTAGGAAGCTCAGGAAAAGCTGAGTGATTGGCATTTCAGTTCACCCAGAGAGTGATTGTGTAGGTAGGACAGTTTTGGGCCCTAAGTTGGGTCTAGGTCTTCCAATGAAGTCCGAAAGTATTGGCCTGGGTAGATGTTCAGTGGCTGACCTAAAGCACTCCATGTCTAACAGTTTGACAGGTGTTTTCACAACTCCCTATTACTACTCCTCTACATCATGGTATGGTCATACCACTGATATGGGTGTAGTACGGGCTTCTTGTCTTTTAGTCATTTATCAGTTCCTTGGCCATTAGCAGAATTCTTCATAATTTCAGATGTAGATTATATAGTGTCAATTGTTACAAAGGATTCTTTTGCCTCACTAGCAGTAGTCCCAGGTGTTTTAAAGTCTAAATCACTCATGATCAGCATGCAGTACACTCAGATGTGTTCTGTGTTTTCCTCATCATATCACATGTGGGATCTACTGTTGTTTCTGTGGAAAACTCCCCTGCTGAGTAGTTAACAAAATGCAAAACTGTGCTTTTGATGACAAAAGGACCATTTGTGGTTGTGTAGTTAAGAAGAATTTTGCTTATACTCCTCTTAGCAAGTAAAGTTAGCAGAGAATTTTTTTCTGGTGTAATAAAGGCTTTGTAGAGACCCTGATGAAAGGACTGTGCAATTCTGCATCCCAGAGAAGCACAGGAGACCCAAATAGCCACTGTGCCTCCCCTAGCAAGGCTGAGCTTAACTGGCTATTTCAAGTGATGGAGTATGCCTGCAGCCATCTGTTTGGTGCTCGGACTTTCTTCTTGAAACCTTTTAATTTGAAATCAGTTAGACAAGTGTTTTCAGAATGAAAAACAAAGGGATTTAACAGATAATTTTGTAACCTGTGAGTTTAAACTGCGGGAATATGTCCATTAGCTAAATTGAAAGTTAATAGAGCATTTGTCTTACGCCAAAGAATCTGGCCTACAGTAAGGAGGGACATTCCTTTGCCTGTCTGGAAGTGGTTTATAACAGGATTACAGTTAGCTCTGTAATTCCAGCTGATTTGATCTGAGGCCAGGAAAGAGAGTTGGAGCAGCTCACATAAAAATGCAGTCTCATACAGTATTATTTCATTCTTGGCAGTTCTTTTGCCTTCTTGTCTTACCTAGTTGTATGTGGAGGATCACTGACTCCACTCTGTACCAGCTTGTATTTGGAGTCTTGGATGAAGGACATCATGAATCTTGTGCTGTACTGGTTGCTCAACCCCCCAGGAGCAGAAGCAGAAAGGCAGTAATTCATAGTGCTGAATAAATCCAGGAGAGAACTTGGCAGAGAAAAGGAGCTAAAGTTTAGTTGATCTGAACAATCTCAAATTAACACATGCCACCTGCCTGCTCCCCCTCCCCCCACCAGGTTTGAATCAGCTTTTCTGAAGCCCAGAAGTGCTTTCCAGTTACACACTTTATCAACAGTAAAAACAATTCCTATAGGAATAAACAGCTGAAGCAACCATGATTTTTGTCAGTCAAAACTACGGGGCCAGATTCTGCAGGTTCTCCATCTGTATTCTGTTAAATTGCTGCTGGCATCAAAAGGAATAATTTGCTTGAGTTGAAGGATAGTGATGGCATGGTGCTGCTGGACTGAGTGTGTGTGTCTGGATCTGTTTACTACTTGACTGTGAGAGGACCAGCAACATTTGTCTGTCACATCAGTGAGCAAGGAGCCATGATTTGTTTGCCAAGTGAAAAAATCAGACCAAGTGAATAGCCAGAAGGACCCAGAATCACAGCTGAACTGTCAGACAAGAATTAGAGAAATAAACAGGACTGCATGATTTGTCTGTATGATCTGCTTTTTAAAAAGAGGGTCTGGTAGCATTTTAAGAATGTTAGGTGATTTGGAAGATGTGAGATTTTGTCTGTCTTCACTGTACTCTAGAAAGCTCCCACCAGCCTCTCTCCTCCTTTAATGCTGCTTGTGAGAATGGCTCTGTGGGTACAAAGAGCAAGCCCCAGATGGCAGCAGGCTGGTGGGGATAGCCTGGTAGAAAGGGAGCCTTCATGGAGCCCTTAGAAGTAGCCTTGCTTATTCCAGCAGAAGAATTTTTTTTTATTTTGGAACATTGAGTGTAGGTAGGTATTGTCCATGGCAAATTTAATCTGAAATGATAGAAGAGAGAGGGGAAAAACTGCAGCATTAAGGCTGCAAACTTTAGTAAACTGTAGTAATGCCCTGCTCCAAGTGTCTTTATCTGATGGTGGGCTTAGACTAGGGTAGGACAGACTTCCAATCCCTCCTTTGATGCTTTTCTATATATGAAGGGAATTTGGATTCCCCAAAGGATCTTAGTATATTTAGCAGCTTTTCCAAAGTTGTAACGAAAAAGTTGTAGCTTAGTTGATTTATGAAATATATGCTTTTAATTGACTCCTGAAATTGCAAATTTCCTAGACTTTAGGGTGTCCTTTCTTATTTTGTTTACTGAGCTCTCTAAGGGATGAGCTAATTATGTTACAGCCTTATGTATGCCCTGTGAAGATCTTAAGCATTTGCTGAAAGGTGTAACAGGTGGCTGGGTGGCAGGTGGTCATAAATAATCCTTTACTGTATTAAGTTAGGATTCAAACATGCAGCTAAATTGTCCTCTGTCTCTTTTCCATGTTCTTCTGTGAAGATGATGTCTGTAGGTTTTTCTGAGGGCAGTGCTTGGTGGGCATCATGATGTTGTGAACACTGAAGCAAGCAAGATAATTTCCACAGTTGTTGTCTGAGTAACAATGAGGTTTTGTTGGACCTTCCCCAACCACCTTTTGTTCATTGTGGCTTCCCTACTCTGTATTTTCCCCTCCATTAGCCCCATTTCACCAGCCCACAACTTTGCCATAGATGTAAATGTCAAGTGGTTTAAAAAATGAATCAGAACACAAATTCTGTAACCCTTGGGTATCTGATTTTATCCACCTCTGTACTTGCCTTCTAAAATGCTCTCTGTAATTACTTGGTATGAGCAAAGTTGAACTAATTATCAATAGATAAGCACAAAGGGTATTACTGGAACTTATTCAGTTCCTCAGCCAGATTTCAGATTTCTCACATATTTTCCTGTAGTTGTAACAGCTAGTATGTTTAGTACCTCATCCCACACCATATTAGCATCAATGCCAGGATTTGTGGGGGTTTCCAAGAGTACTCATTTCTCATTTGGTCTCAAATTAGACCAAAATGCAAACTTTATGAAAACTAATTTCCTGGAAAATGAAATAAAATTTGTCTTTGTAATTTATTTATTTATCAAGCCTTTAAGGATATTTTATATCAAAAGTTATATTATCTATAAATGTTATATTAAATTATTAAAAACACAATAAAAATCTAAAGGTAAGTATTATTTTAAAATTTAAATTTAAATATGAAATACAAATACAGACAGATGAAACAATTAAACTTTTCAGGGTTTTTGTGGGATTTGTTATTCTTATTGTCAACCCAATAGTTTGCCAAGGTAAGCATGAATTTGCAAAATGTTTTGGTCTACCCGAGACTTCTTTTTTTAATTTCAGCAAAATCTCAACTATCACATGTCATCTTCAGTTGTTCATGAGTAGATACTAGAGTGAAATAATATAATGACGTGGCTTCAAGGAGCTGTTTTGGTTTATTCAATGAGCATGGATTTATTCAAAGGGCTCTGGACGCTCAGGGAGCTCAAACCCCATTTTTTCATCTTATTAGCAATGGCCAGTATGATAGACACATGCCTCATCACGCAACGTGGTTACAGCTGGATGACTTTGAACATCATGTAGTCATTAATTCCCAGAAAACACAAGCTGAGATGTAGGGTTGAATGGAGCCCCTGCTTGTTCAGATACTTCCTTGCTGCCTAGTGTTTTACAGTTTCAAGTAGTTTAGTGTGCATGTGGTGAGTTGGCTGTTTCTTGCTGTATTTGATGCCCTTTTAGTCACTTGCTGGAGGCTTGTTCTGTCACTTATGAATGGGTTTAAGAGTGACTGTAGCACTCAGAGTACAGTTGGGATTGGGTATAGCTTCAGGAATGTGCATGGCCTTGGCAGTCAGCTTAGGAGGGATCATGGCCCTGAGGGTACATTTGAGGAAGCCTTTGTTAGCTGGGCCAGAGAGTGGGAGTGGGTTGCTGATGGAGCCTTATGAATCCATCTGGAAGATAAAGTGGTCTTGGGGTGGGCATGGTATCTGGAAAAAATGCAGTCTTTGATGCCTTTTTCTAGGCCTTTGTGTCTGTTGGGGCTGACATATACTGCTCTGCTGGAAGGTCTTTTTTTGACCTTTCATCTGATATTCCCATGGCAACTTGCTGCAACTGGAGATCAATCCTTACATGGTTCTTGTGGTGCGCCGGGTAACCAGAAGAACCTGCAGAAGAGAGGTGAGGCCAGGCTGTCATTGTACTTCTGATTTCTAATCTGAGATTCGCTTTAATGGGACCTTTTAAATACATTTGTCATGCCACACTCCATACAAAATCACATAGCAATATTAACTGTTCATACATTGAGCATAACTATATATATAGTATGAGTATATGTAATTATGGTCATGCGCAATATCTGAACAGTTGGTATTGCTGCATGCAACTGTGAGCTACTCTGGGAGGTCTCATATACAGAAAATTGCTGGAGAAGTGTTGGTGAAAGGGTAACTAAGCTAAAGGATAAAAGTACCTGGAAAAAAGCATTTTTTGTGCTTAGGAAACAATTCTGTCTGTGGAGCAGCACTAAGTACTGCTGGTAGACACATCTCAAAATGCTCTCCCAAGGACAGACCAATGTTTATGTAGAATGAAATCTGTGCTCCTTTTTCTCCAAGTGTATAAACTGCAGTGGTTTTATGTTTGGTGCCAACTTCCAGTACTGTACAGCACCTATAAGTTGTGTATGCACACCAGCTCAACTCCAAAAAGGAAGGTTGGTTTGTCTTAAGGTAGGTATCCAAAAATGGAAGCCATGCCCTCCTCTCCCTGGGGTCCAGTTTTGAAAAGAATGAAGTGTAACTGTCAGAAGACCAACAGCTTTGTTCTGAGTGCCAGGGAAATAGTGGTGATCCCAGTCATTATTCCTCTCTTCCTCACACAGGTGTATTCTGCAGAGGGAATACCCTATGGCTGAGCTGACAGTCTGGGCAGGTCC
Source organism: Eopsaltria australis (assembly GCA_034509425.1). NCBI lineage: Eukaryota > Metazoa > Chordata > Aves > Passeriformes > Petroicidae > Eopsaltria > Eopsaltria australis. The sequence goes on along the minus strand of JAVTVJ010000359.1, from coordinate 330,385 downwards.
TACCAAGAAACTCAGAGTATCTGTGAGCACGTTCTCAGCTCATCCTGCAGGAATCAGCCTTCTAAGAGAAACTGGAAAATGACATGAGCACCAAGGTCCATCTATAATTTATTTTCTCTCCTTTTTTCCTCCTGTCATTCGCTTTTCTGATTTTTTGTCTTTTTGCCCTCTGCCCCCACTTTCCTTTGGCACTACGGTTCTTCCCTGTTGTTCTCTTTCCATTTTTTCTTTTCATGACAGGACCAATCCATCTCCCCTCTTTTTACTCCTTTCAATTATTTCCCTCTTAAGAGGTATTGCTGCCTGCTGTGCTTTTAACACTGGCTTTTTAGAAAAAAACAAACTTGCCTCCAACAGCAAATTCCTTGAAAAGTATCCTTACAACGTAGGCTCCTAGGCATGTTTTTTTGTCTCTTTTTCACTTAATTTTTGGCAAAATCTCTCTTCTTTACCGTGTTAGTCAACAGAACTATTAGCTACCTTGGTTACTCTTCTAAGCCTTGTCACCTCTGCATAGCCCTGGTACATAGCAACAAAAACACTTCAGTGTATTTTTCCACAGACTTTCTCCTGCACCTCTCTCACCCCACATGAGAATGTTTATAGCAAATTATCCCTCCCCCAAACCAGAATTATTTGGCTCTGAAAAGGTAGTAACAATGCTGCAAACAAGGAAAATCAGCTGTAGAACTTCTCTTCAGGAAAACACCGTGAATAAGCAGCAGCAAAAACAGTGGCAGTAACCTCAGAGTGGGTGGGTCACTTCACAAAAAGTTAGAGGTGCCCTTTGGTAAGGCTTTCCCATGTCAAAAGAATGTGTATTTTTTGTGCTTTAACCTAAGCGTACACAAAGGTTTTTTCCTGTTTGTTATTATGCACATCACATGAGAGTTTCAGCAGCAGGTATGGTCTGTGGATTTGAGGCTGCATCACCACTGTAAATAGCAAGCAACAGTGGTCTTAAAGAATTAACTGTACAAAGTCAGGAATAAGACTTCATCATATAAATCACTTGTACCCATTTGTCTTGAATGCTGTTTTTGTTTCCAAAACCAACAAATTTTGTGTATCCTCACATCTTTAACAACTTTGCAGTAAGATAAGATTCCAAAAAAAAGGTGAGATATATTGTCAGAAAGCTGACAGGCTGATAAATGAGGTTACTAGAAGATTAGGACTATATAGATAAGAAAATGGTAAATAAGAGTGAAATACAAGTATGCAAGGCAAAAAGGGAAAGACTGTACATGAAATTGGCTTGAGCATCTTCGTAAGATGTCATTACTCCATACAGCTCATTGCCATAAAGCATCAATGGCATTAAAAGACATTATATATATGGTTTCCAGATGTCACAGTTACAGGAGCGAAAAATAAGAGATTTCTAAGGCAGAGGAACTCTCCTTGCATTAAGTTGGAAGCCCACCACTCACCTTCAGCAGAATTTCTTACTGTTTTGATCAGAGGAATCAGATCTGTCTTAAAATGAATTCTAAACTCACCAGATTGGAGGTGTAGTGTGATTGGGAATTCCTGTCTTCCTATTGGACTGGAAATTTATGTCTCACTGTGCACCGTGGCTGTGGTGTGAGTTTCACTACTCATGGCTTCTGCATTAAGGCAGAAAAGAAAGTGGCAAAAATGAGCCTCATTTCATTGAGTTTATGTACTGTTGTTAATTTTTAAGATCCCAGTTTTGGCAAAAAAAAAAAGGAAGTGGAGTAGTGGGCAGTGGGCATACGTAGAGGTTTTAAATTCTGGTGACAAAGAACTATGTCTTTCCTGTCCATTATCTCTTAGTAGCCCTCATGTGAAAGCATTTCCTGTTCAAATTCTGTTGTGGCTGAAGTTCTCTGAAATATGTTTTATTTTAGCCAGTTTTAATTTAGCAACTTTTCTGCTTAATGTTCTGTCTACATTTTGAACATTGTACATAAAGTACCCCACAGAAGCACAGAATGGCACTTTCTGCCAAACAGACCATTGCCAAGATCACACATCAGAGGAAAACCCAGTTTTATTATTGGAAATGGGAATAAGGTACCCCAATCATAATGGCTGTGTGTGTACCTTTAGAAGCAGCTCTAGGTGTGGTACCACACATCCCTTCAGTGGGGTGGAGCTTGTCCAAAGCTGAATGCTTTCTCCTGACTCCAGGGAGCCCTGCCTGATACCACAGCATGCTTGGGCTGGTTGAGGGAAAGCATGGAAGGTGTATTCTCTCCTGCAGAACAAAACCATCACCACAAACCACTTCATGAATCCTGCTTATGAACAGAGGCTCTGTTAGGCAGCCACAGGGAAGTCTGTGGGCTTCGAAGCAAAACACATTTTAAGAGCTGCAAATACATTCACACAATTCCAGACTGCCATCTGAAGTCCTGAGGGCTCTTAAATGGTTTTTGAGATAGAAAATCCCACCCAGCAATAGTTCTACTATAACTTGTAGCTGTAACCACAAAGCTTCTTCCAAGGTTTTCTGAGTGATAATTGTTTCTTAAGGCTCTAGTTTAAAAGACTGACTTTACACATTTTTGTAACTTTCATTCACTACAAGCAGTCACAATAGGGAGGAATCAGCCAGTTCGAGTTTAAACAGTGAAGTTTACCCCAGTTATATTTCTCCAATTGGATGATTTTTCATTTTAAAAGTTAAATCTGAGCCCATAAAACATATGCCTCAGAGTAAGATTTTTATAATCCTATAATGAGCAGTACCCAGTAAGTAATTACCACTCCACCTTTTTCTAGCATAATAAAATTCTTGAAAGGGAGATCTGCAATATTTTGCCAAATTAGTTGCTTAACCCATTTGGTATTATTACAACAGGTCCTTCTGAGCAGACAAGGTCTCCCTCATGAGAAGCGCTGATGCTAGAAGGCCTTTATAAATCAAACCTGAACCAGACTGCACCTCATGGAAAGCACCCTGAGGATAGTAGCAGGTGAACTGGCAACTCAGAGCATGGCAATTCCTGTTCAGGGTTTATTTATAGGCAAGTATTTTGACCCTGGAGGTTGTTTGGAGCCCTAACAGTCATTTTCTTCTCACATTGCACACAGAGGCACTGGGCAATTATCACTTGAGGGGTTTTGTGTGAGTCAATATTGTTCCACTGGGAAATACCAGAGTAACTTGCTAATGGCTCCTGAGCAGTGGGCATGTTGGAGCTGACAACACAGTGGATGTTAGACAGCAGAGGGTGGGAAACAAGTAGGTATTTTCCCCACTGAGAAGCCTATTAAAACCTTGTCTTGAACATGTCTCCACTTGTGTGCATTCATGTTCTTGTGCACTCTTACCATCATTCTTTTCAACACCAGTCTTTCAGAGAGACTCCAAGTCTTAATGCTTAGTCTTATAACAGTAATGGTTCTTGAGAAAACTCTAGCCTCAGAGTGGAACCAAAGGACTCAGAAACCCAGAGGGAACAAAAGAGTTATCAGATTTGTTTCAGGTATTACCGTTTCTAAATAGCTTTTGAGGTGGTTTGTTTCCTTCAGTTTTTGAGGACTTAATGCAAGAAATATTCAATATGATACACAATACTCAGCCCAAATCAAGTGACAGACACTGCACAAAAATGAGCAATAAATCATTAGGAGAGCAGGACATGAGCTTGTATTTTTGGACTCCTTTTCTTGTGCCTTGGTGACAGGACCAGCCACTTCCTTTGCATAACAAACATGTAATAATTTGGTCTAGACTCTTTTGTTTCAAGCCACAGAGATGGGAAGGAAAACCAAAACTTTCCCAAGAAGGAACCTGCTGTGCACCCCCATTTGTCTGTTGCTCCTTTAGAGGATCTGAGTAGAGGCTATATGCAGGCCTTGAACAAAAGCATGCCCTGTACCAAAACATGCCCTGTACCAAAACATGCCCTGTAAATATCTCAAATGAACCTCATAAAGTTAAAACGTTCGTTTGAATTGCAATCCCATACTTGGTTTGGAATAGATTTTTGCTGTTTCATACAACAGTAAATGGGAGGGAAGGTAAACTCTGACATGATAATAGAATATTTTTTGAATCTTCTGTGCAGAGTCTGTAGGAGTTGTCTTGGTAGGGCTCTTCTCTTCTTCTCAGGTCTTCTAACCAAACTAAAAGCTGTGGGTGGATAGATAGAAAGAGGTGGTAAAATAAAGACAGAAATAGCTCTCAGCATGAGAAAGGGCCATCGTGGCCATGCACACCCACAGGCAGTGAGGGCAGTCAGAGGTTCCCTTGGAACAGGCCAGGTGTTACTGCAGGAAGACCCTTAGAATCACCCACTCAGTGGGACATGCAACAGTGATGGTGCTGATCACAGAACACTCTATAGAGAGCTTTATAATGCTGAACAAATCACACCCAGCTAACATTTCTGTTCTGAATTACACTGACAAGCATTTGCAGATTTGTAATTTCAGCTGTTTTCAGTCTATTCATTCCCACATCTTTGCTAGTGGAAGAGTACAGTTGAGGGCTTCCAGGTTTAGAACACTTCTTTTAAGCTTCTGTTTCCCAAGGTGATGAGAAACTTAGCACACATGCGGTGTTGAGATGAAAACTCAAGGGAGCTGCTAAAAGACTATGATTTATTAAGGGCTTTATGGCAGTTACATCATACCACTTTCTCCTGAAATGACTCCTTGTCACCCCTTTTCTATTTTTACCCTCTATCTTTCCCCTCACCTCTTCCTGCATTCACTTGCCATAGAATTTGAATTAGCGTCTTCTGTAGCAGATCCCAATAGTTTGGGTTAAGTAATCAATTAAACAGTCAGGGAAAGAGAGAAGTTCCTGGGGTTTAATGTTGGAGTACGAAGAGATGCTGAGAGCCCTGATCACCAATAGTAATTAACTCTCAAGAACTGTACAAGGATCTCTACAGATCTTGCAAAGTATAACAAACAAGGAGTAATTGTTAAGCAGGATGATTCACTCTTAAAAATTATTAATCATTCTATGAATTTTGATGAGGATGAACAGATATAAACTATTAATTCCTGTGTGATGGGTAATATAGCCTGAGGTTGTGATAGTCCTAATTAAAAAAAATTATATTCACTTTAGCAAGATTCATTCCAGGATGATACTATTAAGTATGAGCATAGGCATTAAAATTCTGCCTGCAAAAAACATGTTAGATAGTTCTGGTCCTGGATGAATTTGATCTGTCAAAATTGATGGTATTTATCTAGAACATTTACCATAAAAATGCTTTTATAGGGGACCTGGTTTTGGCCTACAAATACTCTGGTGATACTGAAGGGAACAGAAGTGTTTCTGCTGTCTATAAAGTGAGGATCTGGGGCTTTGAGATCAGCAATTCAAAATGAATGAACACAGTTTATATAATACCATACTTCAGTAACATCTTATTGTCAACATTTCTTTCTACCTGTAAAGCTCTTCTTACAGAGTTCGTAGCATCAACTATTTTTCTCTAGTCTTGTTGATATCAAGAACTTCAGTAAGGGAGCATAGCTCCCTACAGTCCCAGAGATTCAGTAGCCTGCCTCGGTCTGTTCTGTAGCGTAACACAGTCATCCTTCTTTTCCCTGCCTCAGCAATAGCACTATCCTGGATAGTGAAAACAAAATCTGTTCCCCCCCACAGGACTGAGCTCTGACAAAATGTGACAAATTCTGTCTAAAGTCTTGACCAAAGCAGGGAACTATAAAGACTGGCTTGTAGAGTAGTGTGATCTTATTTCTGTGGGGTAGTGTAGAAGTGCTCTAGTTCCATGAGTATCCCTAAGAGGTTATATGGGATGAAAAGCCCATAGGTTAGCAGCAGTGGAGGCTCCATCCATGTGGTAATACAAGGGGATCTTTATTCCAGAAGCATCTCTGCCTATACCTATCCTCTACCCCTCAAGGTCCTCAAATGCCATTTTTCTCTCTCTGAGCAGAGAGCCTTTCCATTTCTGCTTCTGATAATGTGGGGATCACCCAAGCGTGATATGAACTTTGTTTTTTAGGTATGTGAACTTCTGAAGAGATATTGTCTGAAGTGGGAGCTTTACAACTGAAATATGGTGTAGAAAGCTTGGAATTAGATCATTCCAAAGCAATCTGAGTCATGAGTTAGCAATAGTGTCAGCTCTGGCTTACTTGCCTATAAGTTCTTAGATTTGTGCTGTCATCTTGGGACCTGCTTCAGCACTATCCATCTGCATTATAATCATACAAAGAAACATGCCATTTGATTCAGGTTTATAGTAACTTTATTAAAATTCAAAGCCTTCAGTTAGTAGCATGTATCAGTTTAAGATGATAAGACATTTCTATGTCTAGTTGTCCAGGGCATGGAGTGGCTATGAGTTTGTGAAATACAGATTCCAGACATGGTTTGTTCTTATTCAGAGAAAAGCAATGGAAAAAGCCAATCAATTGTTTCAGGTTTGCCTCGTGTGAGGGCAAAATTGAAGTAACTTCACAGATGTCATTGGTAGGATAAGGCTTCCCCAGGACAAGACTCAACAGGGTTACATTCACTGAGTTACACTGAATTACTCCACATCATCACTTGGAGAGAATAATCACATACCTTTGTGAACTGAGCTAATAGTGCAACACTATGCATAAAAATAGAAGACTCAAGGATCATTTTCTGAATATTGAACTGATCATGCAATAGCCTGAAGCATGAAATCAGTTTGTGTATAGGTTATATATAGGTATGAATGACTAGCTTATACAGCTTATCCTTCTTAAAACCAGCACTCAAAGCAGAATGCTCTGATCTCCATCAGCATGGAAGTCTTGCACTCTTCCAGCTCTGTGGGAGGACATCTTCACTACCCTGTGTGAAGCTATCAGTCATTCACCATTAAATGCCATCCTGATCAGGACAGCAAAGATGACATGATAGCTACATTCAGTCGTAAATAAATACAAGCAAACATTTCAGAAAATAAACAGACCAATGGAGTTCAACCATAAAATGAAGAAGTCTTCAGACATTCAACCAGTGATGAATAGATTCTGGTCAGTTTGTCTTTGTTCAAAGATTTTATTGCCACTTAATAAATACGAAATAAAAGCAAATAGTAAGGTTTTTCCTTATTACGTGCAGCACTGATGATGATTCCAGCTAGTTGGTCCAAGATGCTTGTCTAGGACAGGATTATTTGCGTTTGGCAGCACGTTTTTCATCTATGTTCTTTATAGCAGCCTGCACCCATTTCTGGTCAGGCCTTACACAGATTCTGATTCCTTTTGCAGTGATAAACCTATAGGAAAAAGGAAAGCAAACCAACTGGGCATTAAATTCCAGTCTCTAAAACCAGGCCTGCTGTTCTTGGTTTTGATCCAGAATATGTAGTAAAATGTGATAAAACAATATCAGATGCTGGAGTTTGTAGGTGTTATTTGAAGAAACAGCAGTCAGAAACATTATCTCCCTGTTTATGATATAGGTGCCATGCGTGGTTGTGTACATATAAACTGATATTAAAAAAACCAAGCATAACTACTATTCAGGGTTTTTATATTAAATGATGAACATTTACCTCCCAGGAGCAGATCCCAAAAGTGATAAAAATGCATGCTTGTGAGCTCAAACAACCAAACACAGCTCCCAGCAGGACCCAGAGTTATGCTGTGTTCTTACACATGATATTTCCTCTTGAGTCAGTTCATGCATGGAGCCTCTGACTTTTCCACCCTTGCTGAGACTTTTCCCCACTCATTGGGCACAAAGAGGGGACTGTTCACTGAGCTTCCTGCCATTATTCATGAGCAGCACACATCTCCCAGCTCTCTGAGGCCCACTCCTCTCCCCTCACTCCCTCAGCTGCCAGGTGATTCCTCCATGGAGGAACTGGAAGACCTGAACTACCCAAATTCAGTGAGTTGGGCCATGAATTGTCTTCTGATGCCCCTTTCCTATTTGGTGTCATTGTGTTTGCATAGGGAAGTGTGAATGGTGCATGGGGTACTTACATGATGGCATTGGTTGGTACTTGGTGCTTTTCATAGTTCACAAGATTTCGGACATTCAGTTGCCTTGTAGACAGAGTTACACAACTGAATCTGCGCATGGGCTGACTGCTAGCACTCCCTAGAAGGGAAAAATAGATAAATGAAAAGGGGATAAATATTTTATGGATATTTAGTCATAATTGCTTAATAAACTAGAAATTCCAAAAGATTTCCAGTTGTGCTTAGACCATGAGTGTCCCATGATGTACAGCCACAATACCAGTTATACCAGAGAGCTTAAGCTATTTTTACTATCTCTGAAGTGTTGCCTATCACTAGGGAGTCACTGCCTCCAGAGCAGTAAAACTGTTTGACATCATTGATAATTACATCTGCATCATCCGGAAATAAGTGCCCATGTGGAAGGTATGCTCAGAATTGGAACTTTATAGGGTGGATTTCCACATATAATTTCAATATGGATCAGTAATTCCTCCTAGTGAAGAAAAGGAAAGCAAGACTACTTCTCTAACATTCAAAACCAGCATTACCAAAAATTGCTGACAGAAAGAGAGATATGTCATCCAGAAGAATAAGTGCTTATATCTTCTGTCTGTAACTCTGACTTTATAGGCAGTGGAGTGCTACTTAATCTTTGCATTCCTCCAAGATTTTGATACAATTCAGAGAAATAGACTGTTCATTAATAAAGACTATTGTGATATTGGTGTAAATTTTTCTGGGTACTTGTTATCTTACATGATGATAACTAAAAATGGGAGCTCATTTAGGGGAGACTGAAGCATATGCGTACATCAGTTAAACCTCCACTTGCCAGTTTCTGTTTTTCTCCCATTCACGAAACACAGGTTTGGAAAAGCATGTGAGGGACAAACAGAACACTTTTCTACTTTGTGGTTTGTTTATAAGAATTTATAGAGCCATTGGCTTGAGAAAAGTCCAAGAGCTGTTCTGGTGCGCCGTGCTTAATATGGAACATGCTGCACATAATCTTGCAATCTGTGAGCTGTTTGTTTGAAATGATTGAAATTGCTGAGACAAACACACATCAGTCTTTGGAGAAGGTGTGGGATAGCCAGTGCACAGGTACTGGCAGAGCTGCTCATTCCTGAGATTTTGTTTGCCTGCAGGAATCTCTCCCCTAATCTTGCTTTAGTTATGAGTAATACAACATAGTTACTTCAATGATTCATGACACATTTCTTACTGCCTCAGACTGGTCTTGAAAATGTGGCATTAAAAGAACTCAAAGACAATCAAGCAATCCTTACTATTTTCTCTACTAATGCATGATTTTCAGGGAATGTATGCAGGGAATAGCAGCAGAGCTTCTCTAAGGCTGTGATAAAACCACAACTGCTTTGCACATATAGCTACCTTTTTTTCAGATGTATTTGGTTTTGTTTTTTTTTTAATCATTCCTTCTAGTCCTTTTTTTCTCTCTCTTGCAGGCCATCTCGATGTGGTTTTTCAGACTTGGTGGCACTTATGGTCAATTATACAGCCTGGACAACGACATTGGGAACTGGCAGTCTGTGGTATGAAGCCACCATTGCCAGGATGAAGAGCAGTGTCACCAATGAAAATAGGAGAATGTAGTGGGATTTATCTGGAGAGGCAGTGGATCAGCACAAAGGCTGTGTAGCTTCATAGTCCCGTGAATGCTTAGCAGGTCTCAGTTTGGTTTTGGTGTGTTTTTGTGAGGATACTTCTTCTCTGTGTTTCTGAGTGCATATTTGTGGGTTTGCATATGGCTTGCATATTAGTATTTTGTGTGAAATCTGTGATGAGATGATGTGTGGCAATGGGTCTGTGTTCATGTTTCTCCATGATAGATGGAGCCTAATCCAAAATTCACTGACCTAAACACCATTGTAGAAAGACTCATTTAAAGCATGGCCAATAAACATGGCTCATCTCATTGCTCATACTGGTCTCAAAGATGTTTGGTTGTAAGACTCAGTGTTGTATAACACTATTACTCCCCTTTTTAATCAGGGTTCATAATTTCCCTGTCTGTACTAAAATGTCTATCTAGAAACAAGTGAATAAACAATATGGGATACAGAACTGGAAGAACTTTTTAAAATAGAGATATTAGAGGGATTAAGGCTATATAGGTAGAGAAAGACAAACAATAATAAAATTCATATAAAATAATCTAGCTGGAAAAAGAAAAAAATATACATCTTAAACAAGAAAGGTTTTTCATTAAATGTAAGTAACCTATAGTACACACAAGTATATGGCATCAGTGAGACTAAAAGACATTGTGCCTTCAAGATGTTAGGATTTTAAGAGAAAACATTGCACAGAAAGCCTTTAAGTGCTCTCAGACAAAGAATCTCTCCTTGCATTAAAGCAGAAACCAACTACTCTCTTGCAGGAAATCAGATGAAATCTCCCATGAAGCTGTCTTTCTTGCAGTTTTTATCTGGATTTCTTGTGAATTTTATCTTATAAATCAGCTCTTTGAATCCTGCTCATGAGACCACAGGTGCAATGTAGAGCAATTCCTCTCAAGCTGCAAACTTACCTTTAACTGTGTGCAGAGTGAAGATGCCAAGCCAGAAGAGGAGCAGGATTGCTGCAGTGTGGAGCTTCATCGCTGTGGCTTCTGTGTCAAGGCAGAGCAGAAAGTGTCTACTGTCAGCCCCCTTTAACTGGGTTTATGTATTGTCATTCAGTGGTCAGTTTTTGTGTTCATTTTCATGGTGTCATGGAGGGCCTGACTATAACTGGAAAGTTTGAGTTGCAGTACTTTTTCTGGTGTGAGAGAGCCACTTCCTTTCCCCCACCAGTCCTTCAGTAGCCCTCCTGAGAAGGCTTTTCCTGCTCAAACCCACTGTGGTTGCACTTGCTCTGTGCTGTGACTTGGGTTTATTTCAAGCTACAGAAAGTGAGAGCTCTTGTACTCTAGTGGAAACCTGTAAGAAATGTTCCTGTAATTTCACACTTCAGTTTAGAGGCCTTTAGCTAAGCCACAGAGTGACAATCAGAATTACCTCACTGACCAGTGAACCACTGGAAAGGGGAACTGTGTGCTAAAGGATGATGGAAACAGGAACACCTTGGCTCTTTCCAAGCAGCTGTGGATGGTTGGTCAAGTTAACATGTAGTTGTGGAGGGGCATCACTGCTGTTTCTTAAGGACATTGGAGGTTGTCAGAACTCTTGTGTTTGTTCTGTGATTTGATATGGCCAAAGCTGATATCACTGTGCTGGGAGAAGCACGATTGAACACACCTTTGCATTGAGGTTCAGATCCACTGTGTCTCCTGTCAGTCAGGCATAATTGAAATGCAAGGGTTTCAAACAGGAATAAGAATTTTAAATGGTTGTGTCAGGGTTTATTTGCTTTGGTTTGGTTTTTTTTTGTGGTGTGAACTTTCTAGTGCAAAGAATGGGGCCCAAGAAAGTAACTAGGTAATTGGAGAGGCACAATTTTTAGAAAAGATAAAAAAGAAAATTACTTGCACTTTAATATAAGCATGGTCTGTCAGCTTGTTACAACTGTACCTCTATTAAAAGTGTCCTTTTTTTGCAAAATGTGCCAACCCTCTCACCCAGATTTAGGGGTCCTTTCTATGGAATATGGTCTGAGTTACTGGACAGCATTGTTACAAGTCAATGGTTTTGGGCCTGCAAATATTTTTCAGGCCATTTGTGGACCTCCAGACCACACCGGAAGCAGCACCTGAGTTGGCATTTTCTTCCTGAACCTCACAGCAGAAATGTCCTCATGTGTCCTCTGGAGGCCTGGTAGGAAAGTCACGGCTTTGCTGAGTCCACAGAGACCCAGCTGGTCCTGGTGTGAACAGGTAAACACCAGGCTGCTTGATGCCTGGGCTTCTGACAGTGGTGTAGAATGGCTGTCAGTGCAAGGACTGGAGAAATCATGACAGTGTCCTGAGGTCTTAGCTGAGATGGAGTAATTTTCTTCTTAGCAGGTGGTACCATTCTGTGTTTAGGATTTAGCATGAGGATAATGTTGATAACACACAGGTGTTTCAGTAGTGCTAAGTAATGATTACCCTGAATCAGGGACTTGCTGGCTGGGATTACATTGCATCAGCAACTATGAGATTTCCCCTGCTCTTAACCTCCAGGCCTCTCCTAATCTGGTTACTCCAGCAACTCCAAATTCTTGATAACACCAATGTAAATTCCTTTGCATGGGTAATGTAACAGGTGGAAGTTAATTTCCTGAGATTTCTCAGGTAAATTAAGATTGAACCTTGAACTGCACTCACATAGGTGAGTCCTAGGCTCTAACGGCTTGTCTGTAAGCTCAGGAACAGTCTATAGGTCTTGCAGGTAGAGCACGTGGTGTGTGGTTTAGTTTTGTATACACATACATTCTTTGTTCCTTTTGGTTTTGTTCTTACATCTTGTGTGTACTTGTGTGCAAACCAGGGAAACCCAGAGAACAGTAATGGTAAGTAGAAAATGCTGTAACTGAATGCCTGCTAAACCCACTTGCACCACTAAGGAAAGTGCAATGAAATGAAGCCAAACTTTCGACCCCAGCTCCTAAAGGACATGCCTGGTGCCACACAGAGGAGTAACTGTACTGACCTCAACAGCATTATTGAGAAATCTAAGTTAAGTTTGTGCCCAAGCACAGTAGCAGCCTCATGTTTTGCTGGACACTGGCTGAAATCACTCCTTGAAATGAGATATTCCAGCTTTTTGGTACTTGTCAGCTTTGAGAGGCAGGATAGCAACTGTGTCATTGATGGTAAAGAGAAGTTTCCTACACGTTAAGAGGTAAGATGCTCCCCCACTTTTGCTCACTGGTACAGTATGTGCGTATGTCATCTAGAGGAAGGGTCACCAGCTGTATTGAGCATGAGCCAACTCTGAAAGTTCAGTCCTTCCTACAGAACCTTCTGAAGGTGCTCAGTTCCTCTAAGGAGTTGCTGGGAAGCCTATTGCTGCTTCAGTTTTCCACCATTCTTCAGGTGAGATGGAAAAATTGCCCAGTGGCAAGTTTCTCCTCTTCTTTGTACTTCTCATTTTCTGTGGCCTCCTGGGCTGTGATTCTGTGTATCTGGCTTATGTCCAGTAGTATGTGTTTTGGAGGAGAGTTTTGTGGGCTGCAGTCCCACAGCCTTTTTCTGTGGATATTTGGTGATCTTTGATGTGGTATAAGGCTCATTTTTCATGTACTCCAGCATGGACACCAGTGGGCATTTCCTGTGCACTGGGTCATAGAGAAGATGTAGAGTGCGAGCTGGGGGGAGGGCTTGAGTCTCTCCTATGATACAGGTGGACTTTGGAGACTTGTGTTGCAGGAGGCTTCTGTCCCTCGGCCCATGCTCCTAGAGAATGACAGAACATGTGGTCTGTCCTGGAGCCAGGCACACAGCTTGTGCATGGTCTGCAGATGCAGATGTATGAATGCTTGGAGGAGTCACCATTTTCCCTGCTGGCCTCATGGCAGGGGCTGTAGAAACCCTTAGAAACCAGATTTAACTCACAGTTGTCAGTGCTTCTCCTCTCCTTGATAGAGCATATCCCTCTGACACCCTAATGCTGTGTGGTGTCCTGATGAAGGCTTGGGACATTCTCAGCTTGCAGGAGTTTAGTAGGAGCCTGTTGGAGTTCTCATGGAGTCTCCTGAGAGTCTGTTTGGCCAGGAGGAATGAACTGGGACAAGCTCTTGGGAACTGTGACACTTCTATATTGAATTGTTATCTGAGGGAATCACAGTTCTTTTTGTTAGGAGAGATGTGTCAAGCTGTAATTACCATTTTGGGATGGTGCAGCTTCAAGTCATTGTGCAAATCTCTGTTAGACTGACTGCAAAACAGCTCTGCCAGCACTGCCCAGCTCAGCAGCAGGCCCTTAGCCTTTCTCTCTTCATGCTGAATTGTTGAAGAGTGTTGCTGGAGAACAGTTTCCCAGAGCTCCTGAATTTCAGTGCTCACTGATTCTCTGTGCATGTGCTGAAGTGAGAAGCCCCTGCATTTACTCCATGAGTTTTACAAATGCGTCCCTTGCTTGGAGATGCTTTGGGTGAAAGATACCCAGGTGACTCCAACAACAGTCCTAGAGGCCTCTCTCTTGTACCAGAACTCACAGAAACTCATAGCAAACCCATTTGATTCTAACAAAATTCTTTGATTTACTGTACTCTGCTAATCAATTAGTATTATAAGGATATGAAAAAAAACAGTAACTGACTTGAATAGAAAATGAGAGAATGACAAGATTCTGTCACACTGATTGCACAAATAAACATGGAGGAGATGTTTCTGTGCCTCTGGCAATCAGCTGAAATTAATGTTTAAAAAAAGACCTCTCTTTCTGCTCAGTGGAAAACATGCTATATACATTGTTAGCTTGTAATCTCCTTGATGCTCATTGTCTGGTTCAGAAGGGAGTGGGAATTGTTTCCTGATCTGAGCTGGGCACATGCATGACACAAGGCAATCACAGATTGAATTTTCAGCCTCGCATATGGCATTCCACCTTCTCCACTGTGAAAGGGATAAGGATTGTGAAGATTGCTATAGAAATTCTATTGGCATCTTTACTGTTCCAGCCCTTTTCTGCTTTTCCTCTTATTCACCAGCTGGTGACCACTGATACTGAAATCAGCCAGAGAACAAACTTTCTAACACAACTGGAAGTATTAGAAAGCAGGAGTTCTTTATTATAGCCCTGCACAGGTTCAGAAGATTTTTCCTCTAATCAAACATGTTGTGAAATTTTACAACAGAGTATTTATTCCATCATGATCATACATATTCATTGCAATGTACTTCCTAGCTAATACATAAACATCATTTTTCCTAGAAGGAATTTACATGTCTCCATATCTTGTTGGAAATCTTTTTATGGTCCTAGGGAGTCATCTAAAGGGGTCCCTGGTGGTCGCATTCACTCAGAATTGTAATGACCTTGCATTGACCTTCTCTTAAGGCATGCACTGTTGCCTCTCATTGCATAACTTTGTCACTAAACCCACTGTGTTCCTCATCATCTGTTTATCCACCAGTTCCAGCTATGTTTAGCATCCTGTGTGTCTCCTTTTACATTCTCTTACCTAATTTGCTTGTTAATCTTTAAGCTCTATTTTGTGGCTTCAAGGGAACTGGAAATTTCTGTTCTCCATGTTGTCTGTCACCACAGAGACCATCCCTGTATCAAAAATAATTTGGTTTTATTACTGAATATAGTGGTGTTGAGATGATCTAGGCTGAGAGGCCTGAAACCTGGTGTCCTCTCTTTACAGAGGCTCCAGCCTGAATACCTTCAAAACTAGACTTTTCTTTCAGGATTTACTTCAGTTCTAATGGATACCAGCAGAGGAGGTAAGAAGGGAAGTTAATTGAGATCCTTGTTACTTGAAGTGTGGCTTAGGAAAGTGCCCAGAAGAGTTTATGAAGCACAGGAAAAGCTGAATGATTGGCATTTCAGTTCACCCGGAGGGTGATTGTGTCGGTAGGCAGGTTTTGAGCCTTAAGTTGGGTCTAGGTCTTCTAGTGAGGTCTAGAAGTATTGGCCTCGATAGATGCCCATGAGCTGGCCAGGACCCTGGGTTTATCCTGTAGCACCTCACACCATGCAGAGGGGACAGAGGGAGGTGGCTTGGGCTGGTGCAGCTGTGGGGCCCAGGGTAACACATAGTGAACAATCTCATGTGAATTGTTTGTCTGTCTTGTACACTCTGCTCTTTGTGTAGTTCTAACTGTTTGTTTCCTTATCTCAAACCATGATCTTTACCTTTTGTGTCTCTTCTCTCAATCCTGCCGAAGGGGGATGGAGAAGGGGAATGAGGGAGCAGCCCTCTCTGGGCTGTTTCACTGGGAACATTGGGGAATACCATTCCTAGATGATGTCTGCTTTTCATCTGTACTCTTTATAGCACCCTGCACCCATTTCTGATCAGGTCTTATGCAGATCCTGATACCTTTTGTGATAATAAACCTATACTAACAAAGAAAGCAAACCAGGTGGCCATCAGATTCCAGTCTCTAAAACCAGGTCGGCTGTTCTTGATTTTGATGCAGAACATGAGGAAAAATGTGCTAAAACAGTATCAAATGCTGGAATTTGTAGGTGTGTGTCTGCCCTGCAGAGCAGGAAACTGTAAAGACTGGCTTTTAGAGTAGTATGATCTTATTTCTATGGTGTATTTTGGAAGCGCTGGAGTTCCATGAGTATCCCTCATAAGAGGTTATATGAGATGAAAAGCCCATAGGTTAGCAGCAGTGCAGGCTCCATCCATGGGGTAATACGAGAGGAACTTTTTACCAGAAAAGCCTCTGCCTATACCTCTCCTCCAACTCTCAAGGTCCTCAAATGTCATCTTTTCTCTCTGAGCAGAGAGCTCTTTCATGTCTGTTTCTGATAATGTGGGGATCACCCAAGCATGGTATGAGCTGTGTTTTTTAGGTATGTGAACTTTTGAAGAGATACTGTCTGAAGCAGGAGCTTTACAACTGAATTATGGTGTAGAAAGCTTGGAATTAGATCATTCCAAAGCAATCTGAGTCATGAGTTAGTCAGCTTTAGCTAACTTGGCCATAAATTCTCAGATTTGTGCTGTCATCTTGGGACCTGCTTCAGCACTATCCATCTGCATTACAACCATACAAATAAACACACCATTTGATTCAGGTCTATAGTAACTTTATTAAAATTCAAAGCCTTCTATTAGTAGCATGTATCAGTTTTAAAATGATAAGGCATTTCTATGCTCATAGTTGTCTAGGGCAGGGAGCTGCTATGAGTTTGTGAAATACAGATTCCAGACATGATTTGTTCTTATTCAGAGAAAAGCAATGGAAAAAGCAAGCCAATTGTTTCAGGTTTGCCTCATGTGAGAGTGAATAACTAAATTATATAGCACCTTCTTAAAACCAGCACTCAATGCAGAATGCTCTGATCTCCATCAGGATGGAGGCCTACACTCTTCCAGCTCTGTGGGAGGTGACTTTGTGTATGTTCAGAGAGTTTATTGCCATTTATTAAAAGCAAGGAAATAAAAGCAAATAGTAAGGTTTTTCCTTATTACGTGCAGCACTGATGATGATTCCAGCTAGTTGGTCCAAGATGCTTGTCTAGGACAGGATTATTTGCGTTTGGCAGCACGTCTTTCATCTATGTTCTTTATAGCAGCCTGCACCCATTTCTGGTCAGGCCTTACACAGATTCTGATTCCTTTTGCAGTGATAAACCTATAGGAAAAAGGAAAGCAAACCAACTGGGCATTAAATTCTAGTCCCTAAAACCAGGCCTGCTGTTCTTGGTTTTGATCTAGAATATGTAGTAAAATGTGATAAAACAATATCAGATGCTGGAGTTTGTAAACGTTAGTTAGAATAACACCAGTTAGCAATGTTAGCTCCCTGTTCATGGAATAGGTACATATGTAATATACATGGTCATGTACACATATACTGACATTAAGGTAACTGAATATACCTGCTATTCAGGGTTTTTATATTAACTGATGATGAACATTTACCTCCCAGGAGCAGATCCCAAATGTGATAAAAATGCATGCTTGTGAGCTCAAACAACCAAACACAGCTCCCAGCAGGACCCAGAGTTACCCCATACTCTTTCACATGATCTTTCTCCTTGACTGAATTCATGCATGGAGCTTCTGACTTTTCCACCCTAGATGAGACTTTTCCCCACTCATTGGGCACAAAGAGGGGACTGTTCAGTGAGCTTCCTGCCATTATTCATGAGCAGCACACATCTCCCAGCTGTCTGAGGCCCACTCCTCTCCCCTCACTCCCTCAGCTGCCAGGTGATTCCTCCATGGAGGAACTGGAAGACCTGAACTACCCAAATTCAGTGAGTTGGGCCATGAATTGTCTTCTGATGCCCCTTTCCTATTTGGTGTCATTGTGTTTGCATAGGGAAGTGTGAAGGGTGCATGGGGTACTTACATGATGGCATTGGTTGGTACTTGGTGCTTTTCATAGCTCACAAGACTTCGGACATTCAGTTGCCTTGTAGACAGAGTTACACAACTGAATTTGCGAATGGACTGACTGCTAGCACTCCCTAAAGGTGAAAAATAGATAAATTACAAGGGCATTTAATATTAATATTTAGCCATAATTTCTTAATAAATTATGAATTCCAGAAGATTTCCAGCTGTGGTTAGACTAGGAGAGTCTCATGATGTACAGCCACAATACCGATTATACCAGAGAGCTTAAGCTATTTTTTGTGATGCATCCTACAATCTCCAAAGTGTTACTGGTATTTCAGTTAAGATATGAGTCTTCACCCATTGTCCTTGACAATTGTGTAGTAATTCTGTGCTCAGGAAGTCACTGCTTTCAAAGCAAAAAAGCTGTTCGGCATCATTGATAATTAGGTCTGCATCATCTGTAAATCAGTGCCCTTATGGAATTAGTGCTTAGAACTGGAACTTCACTGGGTGGTTTTCCATGCATTATCTGAACGTGGATCAGTAATTCCTCCTATTTTGCAAGTGAAGAAAAGGAAAATAAGGCTGCTTCTCTCATCCAAAAGTAACATTAGCAGAAATTGCTGACAGAAAGGGAGATACATCTTCCAGAATAATAAATGCTTATATCCTCTGGCTATAACTCTGATTTCATAGGCAGTGGGGTGCTACTTAATCTTTGCATTCCTCCAAGATTTTGACACAATTCAGAGAAATGTACTGCTGATTAGAAATGAGGGTCACAATATTAGCACAAAATTTTCTGGGCAGTTGTATCTTGCATGATGATAATTAAAATAGGGAGCTTGTTCAAATGCAATGGGGTATACATTAGTGTTAGTCTCCACTTGCCAGTTTCTGGTTTTCTCCCATTCATCAAAGACAGGCTTGGGAAAGCCTGTGAGGGACAAACAAAACACTGCTCTACTCTGTGGTTTGTTTATAAAGAATTTATAGAGAAACTGGCTTAAGAAGAGTCCAAGAGCTGTTTTGGTGCGCTGTGCTTAATATGGAATATGCTGCACATAGTCTCTTTATCTGTGAGCTGTTCTTTGTTTGAAATAATTGGAATAGCTGAGACAAACTCACATCAGTCTTTGGAGAAGGTGTGGGATAGCCAGTGCAAAGGTACTGGCAGAGCTGCTCATTCCTGAGATTTTGTTTGCCTGCGGGAATCTCTCTGCTGATCTTGCTTTAGTCGTGAGTAACACGACCTAGTTTTTTTTATGATTCATGACACATTCCTTACTGCCTCAGACTGGTTTTGAAAATGTGGCATTAAAGGAGCTCAAAGACAATCAAGCAATCCAAATATTTCCTCTGCTACTGCATGATTTTCAGGGAATGTATGCAGGGAATAGCAGCAGAGCTTCTCTAAGCCTAGGAAAGAGCCTCAACTGCTCTGTACCTATAACTACTTTTTCAAGTGTATTGGCTCTCTTTACTGTTCTTTCTAGTCCTTGTTTCTCTCTCTTGTAGACCATCTTGGTGTGCTTTTTCGGTCTTGGGGATAGTTCCAGCAAATGGAGAATGACTTACAGCCTGAACAACGACATTGGGAACTGGCAGTCTGTGGTATGAAGCCACCATTGCCAGGATGAAGAGCAGTGTCACCAGTGAAAATAGGAGAATGTAGTGGGATGCATCTGGAGAGGCAGTGGATCAGCACAAAGGCTGTGTAGCTTCATAGTCCTGTGAATACTTAGCAGATCTCAGTTTGGTTTTGGTGTGTTTTTGTGAGGATACTTCTTTTCTGTGTTTCTGAGTGCATATTTGTGGGTTTGCATATGGCCTGCATATTAGTATTTTGTGTGATTTTTTTTATGTGCTTGAGTGAATCTTATTGTGATAAGAATGTGTGGTAATGGGTGCTTTCACATGGTATTTCTACCCAGAAGTTACTGCCTAACCAGCACTGCAGACAAACTTATTTAAAGCATGGCTAGTATACAGGGCTCATCTCAGTGTTCCTAACTGGTTTGAAAGATTATGTTCAATTTTATGACTCAGTGAAAAGAGGGACGATATTGTATAAATCTGTTATTACCCTTTTTACTTCTCATTGATAGTTTCCCTGTCAGTACCAAAAGATCTGTCTAGAAACAAGACAATAGGCAATATGTGATATAGAACTGGAAGGACTTCTTTCAAATAGCAGTTTTAGAGTGATTAAGGCTATATAGTTAGAGGAAGACAAATAACAGTGCATGCAATATAATTCAAATAAAAACAATCTATCCAGCAAAAGAAAAATGTAAATCTTATACAAGAAAGATTTTTCATGAGATGTTATTAACATACAGTACTCATAGCTCTGTGGCATCAGTGAGACTAAAAGACATTGTGCCTTCAAGATGTTAGGATTTTAAGAGAGAGAACATTGTACAGAAACCCTTTAAGTGCTCTCAGACAAAGAATCTCTCCTTGCATTAAAGCAGAAACCAACTACTCTCTTGCAGGAAATCAGATGAAATCTCCCATGAAGCTGCCTTTCTTACTGTTTTCACCTGGATTTCTTGAGAGTTTTATCTTATAAATCAGCTCTTTGAATCCTGCTCATGAGACCACAGGTGCAATGTGGAGCAATTCCTCTCAAGCTGCAAACTTACCTTTAACTGTGTGCAGAGTGAAGATGCCAAGCCAGAAGAGGAGCAGGATTGCTGCGGTGTGGAGCTTCATTGCTGTGGCTTCTGTGCCAAGACAGAGCAGAAAGTGCCTCTCTCAGTGTTTATATATTGTCATTCAGTGGCGAGTTCTTTTCCTTTTTGGGGTGTCATGATGGGACTGACTATAAGTGGTAAATTTGAGTTGCAGTACTTTTTCTGGTGTGAGAGGGCCACTTCCTTTCCCCCACCAGTCCTTCAGTAGCCCTCCTGAGAAGGCTTTTCCTGCTCAAACCCACTGTGGTTGCACTTGCTCTGTGCTGTGACTTGGGTTTATTTCAAGCTACAGAAAGTGAGAGCTCTTGTACTCTAGTGGAAACCTGTAAGAAATGTTCCTGTCATTTCACACTTCAGTTTAGAGACCTTTAGCTAAGCCACACTGCAGAGACACAGAGTGACAATCAGAATTACCTCACTGACCAGCGAACCACTGGAAAGGGGAACTGTGTGCTAAAGGATGATGGAAACAGGAACACCTTGGCTCTTTCCAAGCAGCTGTAGATGGTTGGTCAAGTTAACATGTAGGTGTGGAGGGGCATCGCTGCTATTTCTTATGAACATTGGAGGTTGTCAGAACTCTTGTGTTTGTTCTGTGATTTGATATGGCCAAAGCTGATATAATTGTGCTGGGAGAAGCACGATTGAACACACCTTTGCATTGAGGTTCAGATCCACTGTGTCTCCTGTCAGTCAGGCATAATTGAAATGCAAGGGTTTCAAGCAGGAATAAGAATTTTAAATGGTTGTGTCAGGGTTTCTTTGCTTTGTTTTGTTTTGGTTTTTGTTTGGCTTTTATTGTTTGTTTGTTTTTAATTTTGGATTTTTTTTTGGTGGTGTGAACTTTCTAGTATAACAAATGGGCCCCAAGAAAGTAACCAGGCAATCAGAGAGGCATAATTTATAGAAAAAACAAAAAAGGAAATGAATTGCACTTTTATGTAAGCATGGTCTGTCAGCTTGTTACAACTGTACCTCTATTAAAAGTGCTGACTCTGTCAACTCTATCACATGGGTTTAGGAGTCCTGCCTGTCTGATGTGGTCTAAGGTACTGGACAGCATTGTTACAAGCCAATGTTTTTGGGCCTGCAAATATTTATTAGGTCAGATGTGGACCTCCAGACCTCACATAAATCAGCACCTGAGTTGGCATTTTCTTCCTGAGCCTCACAGCAGAATTCTTCTCATGTGCCCTCTGCAGCTCAATAGAAAAACCCAACTGGTCCTGATGTGAAGAGGTAAACACCAAGCTGCCTGATGCCTGGGCTTGTGACAGTGGTGTAGAACAGCTGTCAGTGCAAGGACTGGAGAAATCATGACAGTGTCCTGGTTTAGACTGAGATGGAGTAATTTTCTTCTTACTAGGTGGTACCATTCTGTGTTTAGGATTTAGCATGAGGATAATGTTGATAACACACAGGTGTTTCAGTTGTTGCTAAGTAATGATTACCCTGAATCAGGGACTTGCTGCTAAATGTAAAAGTTGTCTTAATTTTTTATGAGGTCAAGAAATTTTTATTGAAATAATTGTGGTATATACCTTATTTCATGTCAGCAGCCCTGCTGAAGGAAAAGAAATATGCAGTGAGCAGAGTTTTGTGCCTAGTATCAAGAGTATCAGGGCAGAGTTTGTATTACTGGATTTTCTTATTCTGTAGTCAGCTCTTAAAAAGAGAAGCCTAGATCTTTGTGAATAACTAAATTCTTACAAACTCCCAGACATGAGCATCTTTAGTGAATGTTTAGCAGTCCCTTGAAGTTGAATTTGTGCCATCAGGTCACTTAATCACTTTTTAAGATTAAATGAGGGCATTCAGTGACTTTAGGGGGGGACTTAAGAGCCTCAGCTTAATTACCTATGTATCTCAGATGACTGGTTTTAGGAGGGACATTGTTGCCCTCAGGGGATAAGTTTCTGCCTCTATTACCTATAGAATAATTTGTGTCTGTATCTAATGCAGGACATAATAAATATGCAAAGTTAGGTGGAATATATCGCACTCTAATATATTTTGATTTTACATTTTTTCTTAACACTTGGAGTTCTGGTTGAAGAATTACCAGCAAGTGACATCCAGCTGTGATGTCTCCATGATTTTCTTCCCCTCTCTTCTTCCCTTGCTTTTCATCACTTTTGCTCTGTAGCTTTCATTCTGACTCCATAGGTACCTGAAATAGTAGTTTATGTTTAGTATTTTAATTCATATTGTACTGGAGTAGAAGCAAACACATTCTCACTGGTCACGTCTCAGCTGAGAGATGATTTGTAACCTGAATTGATGGCTTCAATCATATTTTTAATAACTGCTCTGTTTTGTGCTGGTTTTGGCAGAACTCCTTCTTTAGAAATGTAACCCTATTAACAATACTTTCTCTTAATCATAATAGAGTTTTTGCTTGTAGACCATCTGTCTCTACTACTACACTGCCAGCTTTTTCCTGCCAGCTTTTCCCTGGTTCTGCCATCTTCCCTTGATGTAATATGTGCTCTTAAATAATAGTCAAAAATCAAATTCATAAAAATCTTTCTTTAGTCATTCATCTTGAAGTATTCAGATAGATGAAATTACACTGGGAATGATTTGGTTTGAAAGGGTCCAGAGGTCTTTGCTCTTTCTTTCATTTGGTGTTATCTTGTTTTGGTTTAGCTGTACACTCACCCAAGATCTACAAAAGGAATACTCAGATCCTCATCTTTATAATGCTAGTCTTGTGAGCTTTGGCTCTCTGAGAAATCTATTGTGGGAAGTCAACTAAACCTTGTGCAATGCTATTGCTGCAGAGAAACACAGGTGACTATAGCTTGGTTCTGTGAAGGTACCAAAATATTGCACATGCTGAAACAGGAGTCAAATACCTTTGGAACTTTGTGGAATATCCTCAGTCCATGTGGGGATACCTTCTTGCAGCCTTCCAGTACCTGAAGGGGGCTTACAGAGAGCTGGAGAGGGACTTTTCATGAGGTCATGTAGTCATGGGACAAGGGGCAATGGCTTCAAACTGAATGAGGGTAGTCTTAGATTAGATATTAGAAAGAAATTCTTTACTCAGAGGGTGGTGAGGCACTGGAGCAGGTTGCCAAGAGAAGCCGTGGATGTCCCATCCCTGGAAGTGTTCAAGGCCATGTTGGATGGGGCTTTGAATGATCTGGTCTAGTGGAAGCTGTCTCTGCCCAAAGTAAGGGAGGTTGGACTAGATATAGTCCCTTCCAACACAGGCCACTCTATAATTCTATGGTATGATTATCCTTTTTCTTCCTCGTTTTCTTCGATTTTTTTGTTATTATTTCTTTTTCCACTTCCTCAGCTGTCACATGAAATAATGAATGCAGATTCTGTTTAATGCTTCTTTTTCGTGTGTGCCATATCTGTAGGATCAAGTATGGGAACCAAGTCTTATGCTTTTAATCTTCAGGAGAAGAATAAAGACTGTTGTGTGAGAAATAAATAACTTTAGCTGATCCATGGATAGTCAGTACCTAAAGCACTGGAAATGGATCAGAACCAATTGTTTCTTCTGGGTAAACCTGAGCTTTTCTCAGAAAACTGAAAAAGTTCAGATACTTAAGTTTCTCAGTGGGTAACAGTTTTCTCAGTGGTATCTCACTCTTTGGAGAGAGCCCCTTGGCCAATCTATAAATGTTTGGACTCTTTTGCTCCATGACAGTCATCACAGGGAATGTGTTGAAGAGCTATGATTGTTAGTGGAAAGGGGGAGTTACAGGTACAAGAACACACATCAGTGATATTTGTATGCTTCAAACATAACAGTGTGTGCTCTTATTTACAAGTATCCAGACATTTTCTTATTACTGCCATTAAATACTTCTGCCATCATATCTGTTTTAAAGAACATGTTAAGAGCAGGCTGTGTAACAGAGAATCACAATAAAGGACCAACTTCTAGGGAGTAGAGCAATAAGCAGAACCAGTAAGCCTGGATTCAACTTTTGGTCCTCTATCTGCTAACTTCTCTTCCCTCCGCTCAATAAGGAGTTGTTCCAACTCCTCCGCATGTATTTTCATGTGCCAAAGGAAACCGAGCATCCCCTCCACACACTTGCAGCTGTCCAGCTCACATGTGCTGACATGCCTGCTGCATTGAATATCCCTTTTCTGCTGGGTTTTCTCCACAGTGGAGGCACTATCCTGAGTCCTTCTGCTGATGAGATGCTAGGTTTTGGAAAATTTATAGGGATTTTTTCCTCTTGTTTACCATGAGTTGAAATTGGCTAGTGGATTAAAAGAGAAGATAAAAATTGAGGGACACATGAATAGTGTGAAATTCCTTTTTTTGAAAATGTCACCTTCTTGAACTTTCCACAAGGGAATTGGGATTTTTCTTCTGCTTTTTTGTTTGGGTTGGTTTTTTTCCCCCTTAAATAGCTGATTTCTAATAAATGCATTTGTTTAAAACAATAATTTTCGTTGTAAGCATTTTTAATAACCAAACCTTCATGAGGTCCTACCACAGAATTTAAACAGATATGACAAATTTTAACTTATAATTATGATTTTAATCCCTATGGCTTCCAGGGGAAAAAAAAACATAAGCCAAAAACCCCCAAAACAAATCCCCCCAAAAACCCTCACACCAACTAACCAAAACCCCCCAAACAAATAAAAATACCCCCACCAAAACAACAACAACAAAATAACTCAAGCAAAATAATAAACCAAGAAAACACCAAAACAAAACAACTTCCCACGAACAAAGAAACCAAACAAACAAAAAAGCCAACCCCCCCCCCCCAAACCAACCAAAACCAAACAAACCCCCCCCCAAAAAAAAAAACCGCTGAGAAGAAGGTAGGAAGTGATCATTCCAGAATTTTTTGCAAGAGAAATCTATGGATTTTTTTTTTTCAAAGAGCGTATTTCTTTTCTTCCTTCAAAGAGAATTAGAGTAGCCTCTGGTATAGGTACTTTTCTACTTTGTCTCTGAAGATGAAGCCCTGTCACACTTTCTAACCACACCACTGGTGAGATACATGGTCTTGCTTCACACTGGTTATTAGAATCTGACAATTTTGGCCCACATCCTGTTCCTGTTTAAGTGTTTTAGAACTTCTTAAAACTGATCACAGCCCTTGATCCCCACCTGTGCAATTAAAGGAAACTTTGTGCTCTTGCAGCCGTGCCCTCAAATAGGTACAGTCTAAGAAGGAATGCTTTTCTTTAAGCTGATTTCTGTATTAGCCATTTGCTCAGTGAGCCCATAATAGCAGGAGAGTCACTGTGTAGATGAAAGCTTAAATGGGAGGGGCAAGGAAAAAAGAGCTTATTGGGTGCTGTAGCAAATACCCACCCTTGAAATTGTTCCATACTGAACTTTCTGAAAGAGAGTCCTTGAGATTTATTTGTTCTATGGTTTTTTCTTCCACTGTAATGACAATGAGTATGAAACCACATGTTAGACAAACGCATCAGTCTGTATTATTCACCTGAGTTCACTGCAGTGAGTGATGCAATGTGGGAGGCAAGGGGGATGGGAATATTTTCCCCCTCAAGTTAGCATTAATTTCATTCTTTGTAGTTTCAGACTGTTAAATGCTGTTTCACTTTGCCTTTGCAAACTGCCTTTATATCTCACTGAGGGCTGCAGAAACCCCCACCATACCTAAGACAGCAATAAATTAAGAGTTCCCTCCCATGGTTATCATATTTCTTGTACCTAATTCAGCTGCATTCAGTGTGGTCCTGGAGCACTGTATTCCTCACCCATGGTTCAGCACGACCTCATGTGCAGCTCTCCACCCCATGCAGCAAAGCTTATCAGGCCTGGGGAATGCCTTCCCCCTCATCTCCACAAACCCAGCCCAATTCAACCACATGTCCCCGTGGCCAGTAAAGCTACCTGCTTGTGCCAGGTCTAGAGTCAAATTATCTGTTTGCTCTCTGTGCACTGGCTTATTTACTGACAGAGAACACTGGTTTCTTCCATTCCCTATACTACTTCTTTAAGATAAATGAATATTTTCCCTGTTTTGTAGACAGAATGAAATGGAAGCCATCACTCTTACACTGTCAAAGACATACATGAGAAAAGATGACCTAATCTCTGCTTGATGGGGCAGTTTGTACTTCAGGGCTAAGCAGGTACTGATGCAACCCCAAATGAAACGGGATCAGAGTCACCTGATTGATGCTATTTGCAAAATTCAGGGACTGCCCTGCCTGTTTATCTCAGTCCTTACCTTGCCTCATCTCTTCTCTATCAGTCCAGCTGTGAGTTATTTTTCTTCCCCTTGCCATGTGCAACCAGCAGATTTGTGTAAGCAAAGACTTGCTCTCTTCTCCAGAGGTTCTCAAAAGGTTGTAAGAGTATTAGACAGTTTAATTAGCTCTCCTATCCCAAAAGGGAAAAGGTCTGGGTCTAGCAAAAGAGGCAATTACTGCTGCAGCAGTGAAAAGCTCCTCAGATTGTCTGTGAAGAGGGCACTACTTGTCTTTGCTGGATTCCTGTGCTCTGTCAGTGGATAGAGCTCCATTGTTCCATTAGATGTAGAAGAAAATGTATGGCCCAGGTCTCAAAGGCATTAGAAAATAGCTACTGTGAAATAACTAGGTTTTTCAGTGACAATTTGCTACAGTTATTAGTGTTTAGGTAAGATTTGTATGTATGTTGTATTGTTTGGCAGTGCGACCCGTGGGAGGTGTGCAGATTTGGTGCTCCTTGCAGAACTGCAGGAGTTCCCTCATAGAGAACTGGAACTGGGAAGCTTGCAAACTCTTCAGTTCTGTCTCCAGATTTGTGCCTCAATCCTTCCATCACAGGCTTGGTTGACCTCACAACTGCGATTTATTCCTCATCTTTGAAGCACTCTCATGCTGTTGTTCTCTTCTTTCTACTATGTCCTGTAACTAAATATAATTAACTCCTGTTTTTTTCTTTATGAGGGAGAACAGCTCTCATTGCAAATCAACAGCTCATCAGCTGTCCTAAGCTCTGCCTAACTCCTCTAAGCTCTTTGTGTCCATTTGCTTCTCCTCTCAGTGGGGTGACAGGTGAGTCATGGAGGATGCCCCCCGTTTCTCCAGATCTTGGCTTGCCAAGTAGGTGGCTTGTGCAGAGGGTAATGAACCTTGTCACAGTGCTACTGTGCCATCCTCCTACAAGCACTCACCACCTTGTAGGGAGGGAATGTAGAGCTGCCAGAGAACACTGGAAGGGGAAGTGGGCAGAGGTAGCTGCAGTCTACCTGTAAGTCATAGCCTTTAAGAGCTCATCTACTTCCTTATTGCCTAATATCTGTTTTGTGATTTAAGCTTTGCCTTAGGGAAAAAAAGTTTGAAAGCTGTGCCATGAACCCAGGGCCTTAAACCTGGGAGAGCTAGCTAGCTAGCCTGAGGAACTGGGGGAAAAGAGAGATTGAAAAGAGAAGAAACTGGCAGGCAAGTGTTAAGCCTATTCTCCCTAGACAGAACTGTTAAAGGGAGGAGAGGAGGAAATTTCAAGGATTTAGAGGCTTGGTTGCCTTGGGGACATGGAGTCTAATAAAATGAATTTCAAGGGCAACCTGAGCTGTCTTATTTTTTGAGAGGAAAGAAACTGAATGATGTTTGCCATACTGTGAACAGCCTCATTCTTCTCAGCCAGGGACTTGAGACACTGGTCTTAGACTTGCTTTGGCCTCACTCCAGGTTAGAAAGAGGTGCCTTTTCCCAGCAGCTACTCTCTGCAGCAGCCTTTGTCAAGCAGGGCAGGCTCTGTGGTCTGCTGGTGCTTTCTGGCCTGAAAAACTGCTGAAAACCATTTCCCATCAGCAGAGCTTGCCTTGCAGCAATTCAGTTCCAGATGACTTTGTCCATGACCTTGTTTAGGCCTGTTCCCAGCAGGGGGAAAGAGGATCAAGTTCAGACAGGTGAGAATCAGGTTTAGTGCCTTTGTGGTCCTGGTGTGGCTTGGAGGCTCCCTGCAGTCTGGTTGCTCTGGATGGGTAGCTTTAGCTGGAGCCCAGCAAGGCAGGAAGCTGGTGAGGCAGAACAGAGGTGGTTAAAAATCAACAGGCTGTACCAGCCAGAGATAATGTGCTGGGCTCTCAGAAATAGAGAGAAATTACACTTAGGGCTTTTTTATTGGTGTAAAAATGTCTGTATGTGAAGCTCCCTCTTTTAGAAGGTGACTCTTGAGGAACATCTACTTTTAAGTTTTATTTTCTAGGCTGTGTGTTAAGTCTTTACAAACAAATCACTGCACTTTAATGATTCTAATTTCCAGGCCAAAGCATGGGCAGGTAATCTGATTTCAGCAGAATAATAAAAATAATACAGTGTTTTCCTTGGTCAGCTACATCATGATCTAAATTCTGAATCAACTGCATGACCTATGCTGTCTTCTAAAAACTTCTAAATCCCCTTTCAGCAAAGACTTGGCCTGCTCCAGACAATTTTTCTCTTATTCTCTTCCATATGACTGAAAATATCAGACCTGCTTGGTGTAGTGTGAACAAGTGAACATATGAATAGCACAAAAGTGCACAAAGGGTCACATGCATTTCTTTATATCCTCTGTGTGGTGTGTGGCATTGTTCTAGTGTTACCTGACTAATAAAGGAATTGGAACACTAAAAAAAAAGAAATAAAATGGAAAAAACCCAGCTGAAACAAAGCAGGGCGGACAAATGTAATTATCCTTTAATTTCCATCCTCTTTGGTGTCTTCTTTATTAAATAGTGACCCTTCCCCGCACCATTTGGATCATGAGGACTTCTCAGCTGCTAATCTTTGTGGGTTCAGAAATAAGTATTGGTGTATGAAAGTGTTTAAGCACATACAGAGCCTGATTTGGATTAAGCTAAGGCAGTTTTCCAGAGGTCTGCTATATTCTCTGTTATGAAAGAGTAAATAATATTCCCTACTGGATTTATGAAATGGTGAGGTAAGTGAAACTCCTGACTTTGTAAGAACACTTTAGAACATTTCTAAAGGCTACCTGTCTTTGTTCCCTCTGTTTCATATCTAGGGATTTAGCTTGTGTGCAGATGTGCCACCTCTTTGCCCTTCTAAATGGAGTTGCCCAGCAGGTTCCTTCCAGGGCAGGTTTTGGTTTTCCTCCCTGCCTGTTGGTGGCTTCAGTTATGAGATGCCATGCCAAGTCGTCGTAGTGGTTCTTTATGCAAAGAAAAAGCCTCACTTTTTCAGAAAACTCTATAGAATTATTCAGAAAGTCTGGATTTGTGTTGTGTGTTACTTATCTCCTCTTGTAAACTTTTGCATGTGGCTTACATATAAAATGTTACTATGCCTGCCCAGTGAGAATATTGTTGATTTCCTCCTCTTTATCTAAAATATGTGCTTTTAAGAGATTTGGGTTTATGACAACCAACTTTTCCAATGTGAAACTCCTAGAAACTGAAGATCTCCAAAACATGAGGTTACATTGAAACACCATTGCATTTTTTTTATCA
Source organism: Eopsaltria australis (assembly GCA_034509425.1). Lineage (NCBI taxonomy): Eukaryota > Metazoa > Chordata > Aves > Passeriformes > Petroicidae > Eopsaltria > Eopsaltria australis. The sequence goes on along the minus strand of JAVTVJ010000359.1, from coordinate 300,441 downwards.
TAAGAAGGGCTTACTTTTCTGTACTGAGAATTTTGAGTATTTAGGGATATAGTCATGTCATATTTTCAATATTTTCTTCAAGATGTTGAGGGAAAACTTTACTCTGGAAGGTAAAACACTAATCAAAAGCCATTCTTATCTTCCATGAAGCAGGTGTGCCACTTCCTGAGTAGGGAAGCAAAGTTAAGGAATATGACTGTCCTCATTGCACCAGGAATTCTGGCAACATTGAATGTCAGATGACAAGTCCCTTGGGCACTGCTCTAAAATAATGCTGGGATTATTGTTTCCCTGTCTCTTCTGTTGGGCATATGGTTCCAAATAATGAAACAAATGAGATGAGTGTTAGCCTGGCATGTGAAACCAAACCTTTACCTTCTGCTGCTCGTGCCTCTGACTCACTTTGAAATGAGATGCTGAGCATAGGTCTTGTTTGTAAAAACAACTGGGTGGCTTGAAATATATAAAAGCCCTCTGGAGCAAAAATGGTCTCACATGGCAAAAGCTAGACAGGCTTCATGGTTTTTCATTTCATCTTGGAGAGTTTGAGCCCAGCCTCCTCTGTGGGGCTGTTGGCAAGCAAATGTGTGCTCAAACACATCTCTGGCTTAGCAGGGTGCCTCAGTGCTGCCTGTTTTACCTGCACCTGTACTCTTGTAGAGCAGCAGTTCCAGGAGGCACCGACAGCTGGGGTTTCTTTTCTTCTGTTTTCTTTAAAAGACTGGACTCCAGAGAGGCTCTGATCAAGGTCAGCTTTGCTTCCTGCCCCTGCCTGTATATCTCTTTTCCCCACAGTCAGACAGGGAGTGATGTGCCTCTGCAGGCTTGCCAGGTTGTAAGCTGACCCAGTGGGTGACGTCAAAGTCCCAAATGCTGTCAGAACTGGGTTCCAACCCCACTTGAAACTGTCTGTCCCTCTTTTCCTTCACAATAAACGGTGTGGTAGTTGGTGAGTGCAGTCTTGGGGCCATTCTTACTGGAGGGTGCAGACCTTGCCAGTGAATTTTGGGATCCTGTTCTGAGGATATGAAAGGCTGTCAGCTTATATAAAGTCTTATGCAAGGAATTATTCTAGGGAGAATTCAAAGCTGATTTTTCCTCCCACCTGTGGCTATCCATTACATTTTGCCTACGTGTTCTTTCCATGCCTTTTTTATTCTTTAGTGAACTTAATACCTAAGCTACTGAGCACATTAGTAATGCTTGATTGCAGCCCCTAGTGCCTGTGCTGCAGTGCTGTAGCTCTGTTATGGAAGTGGGAATGTCCTTGGCCTCTTACTCAGCTGCTCTATGAGCAGGAAAAACAGCAGTTCATTAATATGAGATTGGAGACATTTGAGTGAGCCCAGAGGAGGCCACCAAGATGATCAGAGGGATGGAGCACCTCTGATATGGGGAAAGGCTGAGAGAGTTGGGATTGTTCAACCTGGAAAAGAGAAGGCTTCAGGATGACCTAATTGCAGCCTTCTGGCAGCTGAAGGGAGCCTACAAGAAAGATGGAGGAGGCTATTTACAAGAACATGTAGTGACAGAACAAGGGGAATGGCTTCAGACTAAAAGAGAGTAGGTTTAGATTAGATATTAGGAGGAAGTTGTTTCCTGTGAAGCTGTTTTATGGTATTTGGTTTATCTCCTGGCTTTTTAAGAGATATACATATATTTATACTTTGACTATAAATCTGTGTAGAATTGTCTCAGTGTAAGTTATTGATGGACTTAGTATTGTGCCTGCATGGCGTCTACTCTGACCTGTTGCAGACTTGACTGGCTAGGCATGGTCGGGGGTCAGCTGCACTGCTGATAGGGACACTGGGTGCTCTGGGGACATGAGTGGGGATCTTGAGGGCAGTGGTGCTTCTCCACAGGAGGAGAACCCCTTGGAACACACCATCAGGGCCTGGGGTGCACAGGGCAGCACCTTAGAGCAACTCCTGTGAGGAGCAGCCTTGTACTGGTACAAACTGCAGGAACTGAACTGTGCTCTACAAGTTTTCACCTCCCTCATGTGCATTAGAATATGTTGATCATATTCAGAGTAATGGAAATTTGTGTCTTTTTTGTCTTTTCTGAAGAAACCAAATAGTGCTGTACTGTTATCATTTGAGCATAGAAGTATGGATAACAGTTTTTGTGTATGGGAGAGTACATAGTCTAATTTACATTTACACTCCTGCATATTTCAGATCTCTGCAGGACAGATTTAATTGAATAATGAGTTTCTTTCATTAATTCATCTGTTTAGAAGGACCTCCCTTGTGGCGTGATTAGTGATAGGACACTGTAACCAACTTCATCCTGCACTTTACTCTGAAAACTGCTGATACTTCTGTACTAATTGTGTCCAAATATTGCACTGCTGCTGGGGATAAGCAACTCCCTCTGGGTTCAGTATATGCTACTGGTCAGGAGGGATTTACACTTAAATTTTCCAATTTGGCATTAAAGCTTTGGTCCAGATGTATTTTGAAAGGGAGACTCAAGTTCCTATAATACTGTTTCTGCAGCTTCTCAGAGATCTCCTGAGTGGGTGTTTGTCAGAGGTCTATGTAAGATGCATCAAAGGAAAGGTAGAGAACACAAGTGGGAAAAAATTTCACACACACAAGCATTTCTGCTCAAAACCTAAACCTAAAAATCATGCTTGTCTGATGTAGAAAGGGAAGGTTGTGAGTGACTTGTACAATGTATACAACTGAGGCTGAGAAAATTCAACTCAGAATTTCAGTTTTGGATTCTCAGAGCAAAAATTATCTACGATAAGGCATTGCTCTGACCCACATTTATTTGATAAATAATATTAATGATAATAATTCTACTTAATACAATAAATTATTTTAGAAGCTTTTTCACAATCGGTTTTCAAATTAGAATGAAGGAAATGTCATTAGATTAAATAATTTTCAAGAAGTCAGAGTTTCATTCAACAGGATCTACTAAGGATTGATTTTAAGTCACATCCATTTTAAATCAATAGGCTTAAAATTGTCTTTCAATTCAGTGACATTAATTACATTTTTTGGTACTCACATTTTCCAAAATCAAGAATTGTGGCACTAACTATAAAATAATTTGATTGTTTTCATCTAATGAAAATCTTTGCATGCTATGTTTGGGAATCTTATTATCTGATAAAGATATTTTGTGTACCCTTAAGCAAATATAAAATATTTTTTCCCATTCTAGTATTCCCACTGTAGTAGATTTAGGAAAAGGGGAAGAAAATGTTTCATTTCTGGCCCAATTACCTTTTTATTTACTCTTTGTATCAAGTTAATCATGGAAGAAGACTTGAACACAGATTTAAACATTGAAAACCAGCATTCTAAATAATTTCTCATATGACTTACTAGATTTTCCACACTGAACAAGTTTTGAAATATTCAATAGAAGCTGCACTTTAAAGAATTCTGGATAACAGCAGTGAATATGCCAATACAGAAAATCTGTAGGTGCTGGCATTTGGATGAATAGAAAGTTTCTTAATTCAGGAAATGGTTTGTTGTACTTCATAAATAAAGAGGAATATGATCATTTAATTAAAGGTATTTCACCCCATTCTTTCCATAAAAAAAGATTAACTTCTGTACCTACTTACAAAAGCTCAATGAGTCAAGAAATTATAGTTTTAAATTGCTTAACTTACAGTATTATAATTAATTATTAACATTCGTTGTTTTAAGTTCATTTGAAATACAAAATAGGTTCATTTCTGTAAGTATAATAATATAATCAGAGAAAAACTTGAATCCTATATTCTGATACTTTGAATAAATTATTTTTCTCTACCTTGTTTACTTATTACAAATTGAAGTTTCAAAAAAGACAAAGCTACCTTATTAAATATAAAGATTACTGAAATGAAAGAAAATAATAAGTAGTCAGCAGTGATTGCAGAAAATTGCTGTGGGTGATTAAAAGTAGGAGCTCAGGTTTCTAATGTCAATAGTAACCTAGTTTTTCCTCATAACGAAACTAATTTAAGTGGTTTATTTCTCGTCTGTCTGTACTTTAAATTACCAGCATGTGTTTTAACTCGGTGCTGGAGATGGAAGTTTAACTGATGCTGGTTAAATACCATTCTGGATGAGGACTTCAGGTGGCAGTAGGTCCTCTCCCTCTCCACATGGCCTTGAGCTTATTTAGGCCATGAAGCTGTACCACTGGGATGCACTAGTGGATGCACTGCATTGGGATTCCTGGTGGCAAATCCACTCCTGCTTACTTCCTTGCAAAGAGTAGTCCTGTGAAGTTCAAAGTTATGCTTCCTTCATGTTGAGCCACTTAAATATGTAAACATCTTATAAACTGGAGAGCAATAACTCAAAACTCTGATTTTTTAAAACATGTATTTGATAAGCTAGTCTATATTCTGCCCCATTTTTTGGCACTGGGAGGTTGAATTGGCAGGCAGAAGTCGTGGAATATTGCTTTGTTTTGCTTCATTTTATTGTTTCCTTTGCTGTTTCTAATGTCAGTCTTTGCAGCTTTGATCAAAGAAAGCTTTGAATCCTTTCTTCTTCAGCTCTTAAGAAACTCTAACTTTAGATCAGTCAATCTCATAAACGCAGAGCCCAACTCCCTCTTGTTTAAAGAAAGTCAACCCTTCTCAGTGTGGTAAAATGTACCTCTTCAATAAGGGATCTAAACTAGAGAATTAGAAGGTTTGGTTCATCCAGAAAAATTCTGCACAGTAACTTTGTAAAACAATGTCATTAAAAATGTGTGGTTTAAAAAGCTATTCCATGTACATTTAACAGAAACAAAACTTGATTTTCTTTGCATGTTCTTATTAATGTAGTCTAAGTGGAAATATGAAGTTACATTGTGAATACACAGGAGAAAAACACAAGGATAAAATGGGAAATAAACACATTAAGCCCATCTCAGACTGAATGAAGTGCAGAAAGTAGATTCACTAATGGATCCATTTTACTGCCGTAACTCTTGCAATTTATCTTGAATCAGGCTCTGCTGTTTCACCAATTGCTTTCATTTAATCCCTTGCAAGCAAAATAATGTGCATCTAACATCTCTGACAGTGAAGTGATCCAAACACGTCTGTCTGTCTTTGCAGTTTGTTACAGGGTGATAGAATTTGTGCTTTCTTCTTTCCTTCTCCAAATCATCAGTCTTGACTCTTCTACTGTTGTGGTTTAAGGTTGGACTCATATGACAAACTGGACAAAACCACAGAAAGTTTCTACATGATAAAAAGAATATAGTGTGGAGTATTTTGATTGCACATTTTTTGTCTTTTATTACTCAAGCTGTGAACTCCTATTTTAATAGAATTATTACTGAATAACACACTGTGGTCATTGACATGCTATCTTGGGCTCAGCAAGATAATTACCTCAAGATTCTGTCATATTAATAAATTATCTTAAAGATTGAATACTGGCACAAATGTTCTAGTTAGGTCATGTATTTATCTTTCATCTTGCTCCTAATGTTGTTAAGAATTCTTATCTGAAGATTGTTCACACTTTTTTTGTTTAACAATTAATCACCTCATGGTCAAGGACTTACAAGGCATTTTCGTTAGTCCTTCAAATCAGACATTTGTTGGCTGCTATTGAAGGTAGGGCCAGCTGATCACTCCTGGTGATGGCATTGGCTGTCTAAGCTTGAAAATGGGGTGCATCTTTTCTTCCATACAACTTGCATTGTAGGTGATCCTTTAATAGCATTGCACATCTTGTCTCTTTTGATGCTTTCATCAATTATTCAGAGCTATTGGCCCCATATAAGCAATCACTAAAGTTGAAAGCTTTAGGAAGGATATTTTTGGCCTAAGGAAGAAATTTCTTTGTCATCAAAATAAGACCTAGAAACTCCAGTCCTGCACCAAGAAGCATTGTGGCAGATAATAAACAAATATGTAACAGAAAAACACTCTGTGAAGGACAAATCCACAATCCAAGTAAACAGCTGAAAGGTCTACACCACCCACAACCACGTTTGAAGGAAGATCCCTCAGTCTGACATCAGAGCTGTTATTAAGGCAAATGATTTCAGGTTATGTTGTAGTGCTATCTAACCACATCAACATTTATTCATAATGTTGCAGACATTATATATGTTTCGTAGTAGATTTTTAGATGCGGATATTAAGTCATCTGTGTGACTGTTTAGATATACAATATTAATAGCACATTGTAATAGCACCATCTAGGTTGTTTACAAGCTGGAACGCCTCCCAGCCCATTTCTCCTTCACTCTGCCTGCCAGACACATAGGCAGGCAGGGAAATGTTTTCTTTTCAGGGAATTTCTATTACAGAAGTTTCACTGGTCAGTGCTGACCTGAGCAAGAGTCCATTGACTTTCCCTGCGCTTCCTTCTGTGTGCCTTCACTGCTCACACATACAGGAAAGGGAATAAGGAAATAGGAAAGTATCATTAAATCTATTAATGCAGAATTGGAGAAGAATTCATAGACATTCTTCTTGGAGAAGACAGAGCTTAGCTATACAATCTGCTTTGCACAACAAAAGAATTGGGGATTTTCAGTTACATTCGTAAATCTGCTCTCCCAACTGACACTGATTTAAAGATTAAATTAATACATTTGTCTACATGACAGCTAAAAGACAGCATATACCCATGTTGATAGGGATGGCAAGTATTAAACCAAAAAAAGGGAAGTGTCTTTATTAGGAATTAAACCAAAGAAGAGGATAATTTAGAATAATACCAACAGTATGATTAATAATAAAATGTCTAAAAAATGCATAGTAGTATGGAGTGCAAGGTAAATGTTATCCCCTTTTTAATAGCTGAAATACCTATAGATATGACCCACAGAAATGCTTCCTTTGGAAGCTGTAACAAAAGCATCCCTGTGTTATCAATGCTGTCTTGGTCACAAATCCCAAACATAACACCATGGAAACTGTTACACAGAAAATCTCCAGCCCAAATCAGGACAGGATAAAATATCCCTTGTCTTTCAAAAATATAGAGGACTAAGTGTTATGGCCTGTAGCATTAGGTGAGTCTGTAATTGTTACCTGAAACTAAAAAAAAAAAATCTTGATATGAGTTTTTGATCAAGGGAACTCCTAGGGACCTTGCTCAAGTTACTTCATTTTATCTCTTTTTTTTCTTTCTCTACATAGACATGTATTTTGTTTGCTTGGCTATTTCGATTTGTTAAAGTTGCTTTGTGGTATAATATTGCATGTTTCATTAGGCTTATTTTCAGATGTGCTGCCACTGGCCATGTTGTACAGCTGTGAATAATTAGTATCTGAAATTTCCATTGGCATGTGTGGGAAGTGTGAGAAAAGGAACAGAATAACATGCAATATAATTCAAAGCAACATACTAACAAGATCTAATCCCTAACAAAAGTTAGCTTGAGATGATCCATCAGTGTGGGTAGAGTACAGTTCTTAGCCAATAGGGATCCCTGTGGGGGAGAGGACAGGTTCAGCCTGTCTGTTGATCCCAGAAGTTACAATGGAGTCTTCCCCAACTTCTCACCATTCTTGACTCACTTTTATACTATTTCTTTACATTTAAGTGGAGCTTGAGGGACTTTAGTCATACATCTTAGTTACTGAGCCGTGGTCATACCTTGGGACAGATATCTCAGTATGGCACCCAAGAAACCTTTTTGATGGGGACAACAGGAAAGTGATTTCACTATAGCTACTGATTCAACTGCAGGACATCTTCCTTTATTTCCCTTGACTTTCAGCTGCTGTGCAGCTTACTGGCTAGAAAACACCACTGAGTTCCCTCCTCTGCAAGGGTTTTGACAGTCTTGCCGTGGTGTGTTCACTCTGCTCCACCCTGTACTTAGTCCCCATTAGACTGTGTTGTGTGTGGGAGGTCGGGTGTACTGACCACGTTCCATCCAGGGAGTAGCCACTCTATTTTCCTCTGTAATTTATGTACTGTTATTTTTCAGCCCCAGTCATCTTCCCACAAGCGCTCACCTAATGTCACTGATCTGTTTTGGCCCCAGCCAAATAACATGCTCCCAGACAAATCACAGGCACAGCTTGAAAGTTAGCAAGGACCAAAATGTTTTGGGCCATAAGAGTATGTGAAAAAAGTCCAGTCTGTATTAGAGAGTAAGTGCTGGGAGTGCATTTACCTTCCCAGTATAGACATTACACATCCAGTGAATAACGTACTTTTGTCAGAAGTCTGCAGTAAAATGGTTGTGCAGCTGTCACTTGTCATGGATTAGCCAGGGCTGAATCTAGTGTGGACTCGTAAAAGAGTATTTTTCATTGTTACATTTGATTCTGACAAGAAAATTTGGTGGATCCCAACAATATTTTCTCTGTAGAGCAGGTCATCTCCTGCACTGTGTAGTTTGTGTATTGTCATCATCTGTATGAAGATGAAATAACTAAATTAGGGGTTTTTTGATTTGTTTTCATATTACGTAATAATTTTCCACATGGAAGGTGATCTGACTCATTGCCCTGTTTTGTGTTGGTGAATACTGCAGGTAAATGAGAATAGTAGTGGAAAAACGGGTCTCTGTAAAATTTTGACAAAACCTACCCCTTACACTTCTGAAATGACGTATTAATACCTGAAAAGAGTTTTAATTTATATCACCTGCTTCTGTTGTGGGGTCACCTCTTTGCACTACATCTCCCATGGCGCACCCACAGCCTCAGTCTGCTGCCTGTGGCGCTCACCTGCCTTGCTGATTCATGGGTGATGACACCTGCTAGGAAACATGTTTTCAAGCAGTCAGGCATTCTCCTGCATAGCATTTTGGTCAAAATCCTGTCTTTCAAATCTTCCCAGCACTTTGTGATTTTGAAAGAGAAGCCAGGGTGATGGTTTTAACTTGTCACTGTGCTCTGAAAATGCTCTGCAGCACAGGGGAAATTCTGCCACCCTCAGCTGATAGATAGGGAAACAGAGGCATGGTGTCTAATCTGCAGTGAATAGCACATCTCAGGAACAGAGTCCAGGTCCCATGCCCCCCTGCCAGCTATACTAGAATAGGTGACTTAAAGGTGAAAGGCTACAGCTGTGAGACAACTGGCCTTCCTTGTTTAGCAGTGATTAACATTCCTGAAAAGCCTGCCCAGCCTTATGGCAGGTAGTCATGATTTACTGTCTCTGAGGATCTTTATGCAAGGCTTTACATGCCAGTTGTAGCAAGGTCAGATGCCTGAAACCTTGAAGTTCAAATTGTATTATTTTAAAATCTCTCCTTGATTTAAATAAGGAATATCCCTACGTGTTTTTATGGTAATAATATGGAGGTATGTAATTCCTTCTGGAGGAAGTGAACTACTGGAAAACCTCATTTTGAGGCACTGAACAGATTTATTTAAAAAGAAAAAATCAAATCCAGAACGAACTTTCTAATTCAATTTGTTCCTGCACTGGCACAGTGCAGTGGCTGTTACTGCATCACCCAAGTTTCCTTGCCTGCAGTGGTTTAGCTTTCCTGCCTCCAGTAATGAGGTACCTCCCCTTCTAACGCAGCAAAGCTAAATTTAGCCCCTGCAGAGTGCACTGTTCCTATATTTAGTGCTGTGAAAGTCAGACTTCAGCAAAGAACTGGCTAAACTATGAGGTGTTCTGCAGTCCAGGAGGCAGAAATAGAAACACAGCAAAGTGCCTCTTTGGATTTTCCCCCTGTGGTCAGGCAGGAGTGATGATGAAGGTCTCTGTGCAGGGATGGCAGTTAAAAAAATCTATATATCCCAGCAGTTATCATGGAATTCCTGAACGTGAGCAGACAAAGAGCTGCAGAGCCCAGCGCCACTGGGAGGGCACTGAGCAAGGCTGCTGGCTTTGTGACAGAGGGAGGCTGCTGGCAGCGAGCTGGGGACACAGCAGCCGTGCCTCTGGTAGGCTCTGCAGCATCCCCAGGTGCCAGCAGCTCAGCAGGGGTGATTCCAGCTGTGTTTTGCTCCTCTGCCATAGACTTGGGTACCTGCTCACATGTGATATGTACAGAAATATGCCGGTGCTCATGTAGGGCCCGATTCTCATGTATCCAAACTTGCCATGTATCAGCTTGGTGTGATTTGCAAGACAACATAATACTGTTTTGTTAAGCCAGGTGAAGTATTTGGGAGGGAAACGGGAAATTTTGGGGTACTCTTCTTTGGGTCTCTCATCAGAGCAGGAAATGCATGCCACAGATGCGCCGTGGGCATGGAAATTGTTGTGGCTTTTACTCGTGTGGCACTGAGCAGATGGAGGAGTGGGCTGTCTGTGGCTGCACCCACCCCGATGGTGGCCCGGCTCTGGCCGGCCCACTGGCACGGAGGGCACCGCTAGAGGGCTCGCAGGATGGGGATTGCAACGTCTGGGAGAAAACCAATTAAAACTGTAAGATGTGCTGGCACCGAGCCCTTTTTCTGCTACTGGCAGAGGTTAACAGAGTTAATATAAACGGGTACTCAATGATCACTTCAGATTGCCTCTTGGGGACTGCCAGCCACGCGGTTTAATTCCTGTGTGAATCATGAAGCATCTTTTGGACAGACATCGGATCAATTTGGCCAAGCAAATAACTTTTGTTTTTTTCATTCAAGTCTACAGAGTCTGTACCTCAAATAAGACTAGATTAAAGTTTGATCAAAAAGACTTAGCATATCCTAAAATACTTGGGAGGAGCCTATTTTCAGAAGAAATGTAAATGGTCAAGAAAGAGAAGTATAATAGGGCTAGAATTTTTCTGAAATGATCCTCTGCTTTCATAGTCATCAGGCCATACGATGAAAAAACTTTCCTAAACTAATGCTGTTATTTTCTAAAAATAGCCATGTTTTTTTCCCTGGTGCTTCTTCCTGGGAGGTTTTTCCAGAACAGTACAGGTAGAATTGTTTACTAATTTCCAGCCTAATTTTATTGTGGCTCACTTATTCCCATTTGTTCTTGTGCCATTTTTTCCTCATTAGCTCTTCTTCCTCCCCAGTGTATCCCCTCTATAAATATGCCTGGGATAATCATATTTTGTACCAGCCTTTGCTTGGTTGGGCTAAACAAGCAGAGCTCTTCAAACTGCACATTCTAAAATAGGCCATCAAGCTTCAGGACTGTTGCCCCAAAGCACAAGGATTTTTTTAAATCTTCTTTTACCCCTTTGTCCGTTAGAGAACATTGCACAAGTGGGCGTACTGTGACATGGGGAAAATTTGCCATTATGTCTTGCTATGAAGTGTGGCAACACAGTAGTTTTCTGAGACAGAATATTGCACTGAGAGACCCACTTTATGATACAAATTGGCAGGTACTGGTCTAGATGAGCCATTTGCCTTTGATTTCTAATTTTTTAAATGTAGAATAGCTTAGTTGCTATAGAGAAATCATACTGGTATAAGCCAAGGAACATGACCTCAGAAAAATTGAAAACAAAGCATCAACAGCAGAGAAAATAGAGCAGAGCCTTCAAAACATCTCAAAATTTCCTGAATTTTCTGTGAGATTCAGGAGCATATTAAAAAAATTCAGGACAGCATTCACATGTTAGTTGCTTCTCCCTGTGGGCTGGTTCTTGGAAACAGGAAAATGTTTCTAGCCTTGTCACAATATCCCAGACTGCGGTGAGACCTCTGTTCTTTCTGTCTTGTCTCCTGAGTTTTCGTGTATGTAATGAGTTGCCATTGATGGCTTTGGACCACTCCTTTCAGTTGGGCACTAGCAGCATGGATGTGGCAGGCAGTGAAAACTGAAACTGTATAGGAAAGATAAGAGGGAAGCATCCCTGAAGGGCAAGGTTGAGTCCATGCAGTTCTCAGTCCATGCAGCAAAGCTCATGGCTGGGAACAGTCAGTCAGTAACCACTGTTAACTATGGAACCACATATCCTGAGCTGTCCTGAGGCAGGAATGACAGGCACAAAGACAATCCCAAGCCTCTCAAGTTCCTACTAGCTTGTCTGTTGCCCATAAACAATGCTCTCTCCAGAGCATTTATTTATTTACACAAGCATTAAGTGTATCTGCAAAAGTGTATCTGTCTTGACATTCTTTGGCTCTGTGATCAGGGCAATGCTTTGATAAAAAAGGGGAGTGAAAAGGCACTGGTTTAGCTGGAGGCCAAAAGCTGCTTGAAAGGAATGGGAAGGGAGGGAGGTTCCATGCTGAAGGTAATTAAAGAAGATGAAGTACTTAAGTAAAGTGAATGCTTCACTGCGCAGAGTTAATGCTGAATTTCACTGGTCTGGGAAAAGAAGCTGAAATGTTGCTGCTCAGATTTGTGTTAATAATTTTCTTACATGCTACTAAATGACCCAACTCACTTTTTTGTGGGAACAGAATATGATCCAACCAGTGCCCAAAAAACTTTAGAAAAAATTCATTCCAAAGAAAGCCAATTCTGTGCTATATGACAAGACAGCGTGTGAATGTTTTGATATTACCTCAGTGGTAGATCCAGGAGTTAAAGGAAATAGAGGCCTTGTTGGACAAACTGCCCAAGAGATGGAGTCACAGCTCCAGTAACTTGTAGTCTTAACAGATGTAAGGGAAAAACAAGGGAGGTGAGAAGCAAGAGCGGTGTGAAGTGGGAATGTGCCAGCCCAGCGAGCATTAATGGCTCATAAGCAACTTTCTCCCCTTCTCACAGTCAGTCTGCACTGAAAGAAAGGTGATGAAAATTTAATTAAATACAACTGCTACAATAGCAGAATCTAGCAGCAGAGTGACTGCCGGCAGCTTCCTATGGCCTGGCTGTGTGGCAAGTGCCCAGGTGATGTCTGTAAGTTCAGCTTCCAGAGCCTGTGTATCCCCGTCAGCACATTGTTTTGCCTCAGCTGCAGGGCCCAGGCACAGCCTGGTGTGGAGCCCCTCTGCCCAGCACTGAGCACCATTGGAGCAGAGGTGCTTGGGGAGATCTGGCCTGGCTGCACCCATGCAGCCAGTGATGCAGCTCAGCCTTTGCCTGGACCTCGAGCCTTGGTTGTGTCTCTGTATCACATGGCATTAAAGCTGTGGTGAAAACCAGATTTGCTCAGGTCTGTTGCCATATTTCCAGTGACTCTAGCAAGGCCAGGACTTCAGCCTGGCAAGCTATTCTGCAGTGCTATCCTCAGATCTGTAACTCAATTAGCCAAGATAAGCAGAAGCCTTTGTGATTTTCCCCTTCTTATTTCTAGTTCATTTGCTAACTAGCTACATGTACCAGTTGCCCTTTTTCTATCTCTCAGGTGCTTTCTTCTGTTGCCAAAACGTCTGCGTCCCTGGCAGGCAACATGAGTGAGGATGGCACCCCTCTCCTTCCCCAGATGGTCACTGCTGTCTCCTCCTCAGCCACCAACTGCTGAATGTGAAAGGATTCATGACACGAGTGTTGACATAGTGAGAGGCTGAGAAATTCCCTGGCTTGTAGTACTGTCCTCAGCCCGACCTTCCTCTTCATCTGTATTTTCATTTGCCACTCAGGGTGGAGGAGAGCAGCTGTGAGTCATCCTAGGGGCTGATGACTCATATTTTCAGTCAGAACAGTCAGCGGGCTGAGGGTTTCTCAAGGCTCTGCCCAATCTTTCATGCCCTGAAGCTCAGGGGAGGGTTTGTGCATGGGTTTCCCTCGCTATGATTTTAGCCCCCAGTTGATTTTTCTCTCTGTTTCATTGTTTCTTCCCTCACCAGTAGCTTTTCCCTGCCCTCACAATCCACTCTGAACTTTCCAGTTCCAGACTGAATCTGCCTGCTCCATATATACTAACATTTCCCCCTAACATCCTGAATGCTTTTGCTGCTTGGAGAGAGCCCATTAGTATCTCCTGTCTATGTGAGATGCTGCTTCATCACAGCTTGGACAGCCTGTGTCAGTGTGCTTGAGTTTATGCTGAGAAACACCACGTTCTTTTCAATGCTCAGTTGCTAAGCTGTACATGTTGATGTGTGTCATCCCTTGCAGCTGGTATCAGCACAGAATCCTGGAATGGTTTAGGTTTAAATGGAACGTAGATCATCCAGCTCCAAGTGCCCTGCCATGGGCAGAGACACTTCCACTAGACTAGGTTGCTCAGGGCCCCATCCAGCCTGGCCTTGGGCACCACCAGGGATGGGACATCCACGACTTCTCTGGGCAACCAGTGTCTCACCATTCTCATAATGAAGAATATCTTCCTTATACCTAATCCATGGAGTCTTGTAATAAGCCCTTTTCCCCTTTAGGTACTAAAAGGCAACCCTAAGCTCTCCCTGGAGCCTTCTCTTCTCCATGCTGAACAATCCCAATTCTCCCGGTCTGTTGTCATAGGAGAAGTGTTCCATCCCTCTCTGACCATCTTTCTGGCCCTCATCCAGACCTGCTCGAGCAGGCCCTCATCCTTCTTATGTTGGGGACGCCAGAACTGAATGCAGAACTCCAAGTGGAGTCTCACCAGAGCAGAGAAGACAAAAGGCATTTCCGTTTTGACCCAGAGTAGTGCAAAATCATCTCCCCTGACCTGCTTGCCATGCTGCTTTTGATGCAGCCCAGGATGTGTCTGACTTTTTGGGCTGTGTGCACTCAGGGATGGGTCATGTCAAGCATCTTGTCCACCAACACCCATCAAATCCTTCTTCTCAGGACTGCTCTCAGTCTGTTCTCCACCCAAGCCTGTGTTTGTGCTTGTGATTGCCCTGACCCAAGTGCAGGATCTTGTGCTTGGCCTTGTTGAACTTCATGAGGTTTGTGCAGGCCCAGCTCTCAGGCCTGTCCAGGTCCCTCTGGAGGCCATCTCTTCCCTCCAGCATGGTGACTGCACGTCACAGTGGGATGATGTGGGCAAACTCATTGAGGTGAGGGTGTGCTCAGTCCCACTGTCCATGTAACCAACAAAGACGTTAAACTGCCCTTGTCCCAAATCCAGCCCTTGAGGAATGGCTTTCATGGCTGGTCTCCACTGGGACACTGAGCCAGTGCCTGCATTGAGTGTGACCATCCAGCCAAATCCTTGTCCACTGTGGTGTGGCCTGGGCCTCTCCAGTTTAGAGACAAGGATGTTGTGTGGGACAGTGTCACGTGCTTTGTTTGTACAAATCCAGGTAGTTTACATCAGTTACTCTTCCCTCATCCACCAATGCTCTCACCCATCACAGAAGGCCATGAAATTTGTCAGGCACAATTTGCCCTTGGTGAAGCTATGTTGGCTGTTGCCAATCCCCTCCTTATTTTCCACGTACTTTAGTATAGTTTCCGGGAATATCTGCTCCATGATCTTAACCATGGGTTAAACGGGCTACTTTCCAGCTGTGCATCTGCGGTTCTTAAAATACCCATCCGGTCCTGAGTTGGGGTTTGCATATCACCCGTGGTGAGTGGCTGAAGCAGCTGCTAGGCCCAAGTATTACTTGTCACTTCTAGTTTGAGGTTCACATTCACATCAGACTACAGCACCCAGAAGCAGCATACATGGGATCTCAAGGAGCAACAGCGAGTTAGGAGGTTGTCCACACAGCAGTGACATGGTTCATGAGAAGTTGCAGGAAGAATTCTGCTTGATGTGTAAGCCAGTGGTGATACTGGAAGGGGATCTGCATGAGAAGGGCATATGAGAGGTGCAATATGCTGGGAAAAGTGGAAAAGAGGACAGCATTAAAGTGTAACAAGTAATCAAAGTAACCCTTCCCAGCTCCTTTGAAATGACAGATATTCTTACATTCAAAGATAAGCACATACAAAAAAAGAACTTATTTTTATAATACAGTGCATGACTGATGTGTTGGCAGTATTTTGTTGTCACTCTGAATGGCTTTTAGTTGAGGTTACCTAGAAACAGTAAGGGACAAAAGTGTTTCACCATGACTGGGTCCTAATTATGGGAGGGTTCAAAGAAAACCTAAACCATATAATGGGAAATAATGGAAAGCCAAATTATGTTGTTCTCAATCTTTTCAGCTTCTCTTTTACTCATACACCTTTTTAAGTAAAAAAAATAGATAAGATTTATGTGAGCCAGTTATGGTTTAGATCTATTATGTTTTCTCTGATTTCTTTTCTTTACTCAGCTTAAAAAGAAAAAGATAAAAAGGAGAGAGGGAAGTGAAAATAACTAAATTTAGGGCTCTGAGTTAAGAGCCCTAGGCAGAAGTTAAATTTTGAATCTCACTACAAATTTTCTTCATAATATTAATTTTTTAAGAAAGTCAAAGGTTTTGTGTGTATTGGAGAAGTAAACCAAACCAATATGAATTGAAACTACAAACCACACTGTACTTGACAGAATGGACAATTGGCTCATGGTCTCTGGGTATGTCTTTGCTTCAATAGATTCAAAGATACAGGCTATGTAAAGAAAACATAAAAACTGCACCATTCACCAAATTGCAGTGAATCTCAGATTTTATGTGGAAGGCTAAAAACTTATATTCCATCTGAACAAGCTCATGCATGGCTAATAAATAAATGAGCTACTAAAAGGCTATCAAGAATGTGAAGCTGCTCTGTCCCCTTTTTCTAATTATGAAATCTAAAGGATACCAGTCTAGGAAGTATATTTACATAGTAATTCCCAGATCAAAGTGCTCCCAGAACAAAAGATTTGCTGGAATAAAGTAGCTTCCAAAAAACTCTGGATAGTTGCAGTCTTAGTGGAGCCAAGCCCCCTGGAAGCTGCCAGCCGTGTTGTGTGTCTTTTGGCACCTCTGCAACATACATAAATAGCTGCAGACCTTTCTGCAGCCAGGAACAAGTGAGATGAGAAAAGGCTCTGTTTCTAAATTTGAAAAGAAAGCTGTAAACAACAGTCATGCTGATTTTAGGTATGCCAGGGTGCTTTGGGAGTCTGCCCTTTGGTCCTCTCTGCAGGCAAGGTCAACTTCCCCTCAGTTTTGTTTTGTAAACACAGACAGTGCATGACCACAGTCTGGGACTGCTCTTTCTGAGGACTGAATCCCAAACTGAGAAGATGAAACTTATCCTGGTGTGATCACAAGCCCCACACTCAAACCTTTGCTTTAATAAGGCTTTGCTAATCAATTGTCCAGAGTGGCTACCTTAATAATACTGTTAAGAGAGCTGTGCAGCTCTCCTGTTTAATCTAGCCTTTGAAGGTGGCAGGCAGGGTTATTTATAGGGGAAATCCGAGGACTAAATAAAGATCTTGGGCCATAGAAAATAGTACCGCGTTAAGTAAATGGCAATTCATTACAATATGAGCAGTGGAAAAGTTCATATCCTTCCCCTGTCCAGAACCACCCTCTATCTGACATCTGGCCACATGAATTTGTAACAGGCTTTAGATGTCTTTGCTGTTCCCTAGTCCTATTGAAATGCCAGCCATATTTCAAACATCCATGAACTCTGCACACTCCACAGAGTGAACTGGAGATTGTGTTGATGGTATGGTTTTAACCACTTCTGATCCAGCCAGGACAGAGCAACATGGTCTACTGAGAAGCAAAGATGTATGTTAAGCTCTGTTTTCACAGATTTCCATTATCTAAAGACTCTGGGTCTCATTTCAAATCTTTTAGTTCATTCTTAACTGAAAATTTTGCTGTGTTATTTTTGCACAGGTGTTTGCATAATTTCATAGAATCATAGGCTCATTTAGGTTGGAAAAGACCCAAAGCTCCACATCATACACATTCCTGTATCTGAAGAGAAACATAAGCCAAGAAGACAATTGAGGGTTTTTCTAACCAAGCGTTAGGTCAATGGCATTTTAGTTCCTTTAGAAATAAGGAACTAGGAACACAACTGAAGGCAGTGGCTACCTAGGTGGTATTGAGTGTTAGTTAGAACTGTAGCTGAGTAGGCAGCTGCACATGGTGCATTTCACACCTCACCAGCCCATAACCACTAGAATAACTTTTCATTTATTCCTTCCTGCAGACAAGGTGGTGAACTCCAGAAAAAAAACCACATAAACTAATTCTTAATCCCCCAAATTGCTCAGAGTGCTTCAGTTTATTAAGCCTTTTGGCTGCTTATTGTATGCTTTTCTGGTTCACTGAAGTGACCCTTCAAAGGGGAACTTTTTCTTAGCTTGTTTTGCTAGCATGTTTCAGATACTCTTCTTCAGAGTCCTTGTTTCACTGATTTTCTACTTCTATCTTTGTAAAGCTAAATAGCAGAAGAAAAATTTTTACAACCTGTTCTTTCTTTTTGGGTCTAGACTTGACATAGAAGAAAAAGATTAGTTCTGTGTGCCACAAAAATGTTTGCCATAGCACCTTCTGTTGTGCTATTTGACAGGGTGCCCCTTCTTCTATTTAGCCAATTACTTTTACCCAACAGTTTTTTCAGAATTCACAGCCCATTTATCCCAAATTGTCCAGCAGTATTCAAACATCTGTGCAAAGTATGTTTTCCTCAGAGGTCTTGTTGTAGTTTAATCACTGCTGGCAACTAAACACCACACAGCCACTCTCTCCTTTCCCCTCCAGTGGGATGAGGGAGAGAATCTGAAGGGCAACAGTGAGAAAATTCATGGGTTGAAATAAAGCTAGTTTAACAGGTAAAGTAAAAGAAACGTGTGCAAGTAAATCAAAACATGGAATTCATTTGTTCCTTCATTCACCACTTCCCATGGGCAGGCAGATATTCAGTCATCTCCAGGAAAGCAGGGCTCCATCATGTGTAACGTGTGTCCCCCCTTCCGTCTTCTTCTACTAGCTTTATATGCTGGGCACGATGCCACATGGTTCTGGAATATCTTTGTGGTCAGCTGGGGTCTGCTGTGCCAGCTGTGTCCCTTCTCAAGTGCTTGTACACCCCCAGCCCACTCACTGGTGGTGTGAGAGGCAGAAAAGGCCTTGGTTTTGTGCAAGCACTGCTCAAAACATCCCTGTGATATCAACACTGTTTCCTGCACAAATTCAAAACACAGCCCCATACTAGCTACTGCAAAGAAAATTAACTCTGTCTCAGCCAAAACCAGCAGAGATATCTGTTCTGTTACAGGTTTTGTTGTTTTTCACAACATTCTTGGGGATGTCATGACACTGTTTTTTGATTGCACCTGTCACCACAATAAACTCAGCTTTATTAGTAGCATGTAATAATATTTAATAACATATAGAGCAGAGTCTGGACACTACAAATGAGATCAATTTCTCTGTCTCACAAGGGAGCACTGTTCTTCCTGTTTTATGGGCAGAGAATAAAGCCTTAAAGAGTCTCACAAGAAAACCATAGTGAAACATGGTTTGTTTTCTGAAGCCTTTTTTTATCCTAATCAGAGGACAATCCTGCCTGGCTGGCATTCCTCTGGTGTTGTGAATCACAATGTGTTTAATTACTAAGTAGTGCTGTTCTTCCATGCAAGAATATTTTGTTCCCAAACCTTCATCCCAGCTTCAAGACACAAGAAATAGCTGTGTGGATGAAAAAGCTGTTACTTTAGAACAGCTGTTCAAATGCACATAAACACCCTGCTGAAATGGCTATTTTGCCTATGATTTACATTTGTAAGAGGCCTTAATAACTGTTTTTAGTATGAAATTTCAGCTCATGCTTAGAGCAAACGCTAGTACAAGTTGCAGCAGTGCCAGAACGCTACTCTGCTCTTTTGCTCTTCTGCTGTCATGCTGTTCTGCTCACTTACCTGCTGAGAGTGGAAATAACTGGGGAAAAACTGCTTCAGGAACATGTAATGGAGGACACTTTTCACCTGTTGCCTAATGATATTTATCCATTTTGTTCCCAAGGTTCCTGCTTCTAATAGCTTTCTAATGTCCTCTGTGGTGGGCATTAGGATGGCTGCAATTGGATTTCTGGTGAAGAGTTTCTGCATGGCTGATGCTCTGGGTTTGGGTTTTTTTTAATTATCATAATAAGGAAAGTATCAGGCCAGTGGGAACACAAAGTTGTTCCCTGAGTGTGTAGCTAGGCTAAAAGCTCATTGTGGTGTGATGGAAACATATTTGATGAGTGGAAAAACAGAGGTCTGCCATCTCTATGACACTGGCTCTCCTTAAAGGAGGAGACTTTATTTTTCTTTCCACATGATGAGTTCCTAAATGACTGGCATGAAAATACAGAAAGACACCAAAATGAGTTATTGCTGCATTTCTGATATCCAGTATAACTGCAGGGAAAGCTGTATGTGGTGATGTAGAAGCAGATATTTGCACACTCATGTTAATGGTAGATGCGGATGAACAGGTATAAATTTGTCCAATGTGCTGTCTTTCATGGAGGCACACCACTCAGAAGTAAGGATGGTAGTGTTACTGTAGCAGCACAGCTCTATAGTTGTCACTTTGTGTCATAGGTACAGGGTGAAAATTTAAAAATTCCTCTGTTGCTAATGGTAAGTTGTTGATTTTTTTTCTTTTTTCTGAATTTGAAGGTTTGTGTTTAGAGAACAAATACTTCAGATTGAAGACTGACCTCGACAACCAGGGGATGTGATGGCAACTAAAATGTAATGATTTTGCCCTGAACATCCTGGATCAAGTAATCTCTCACTTTGCTAAAGCAGAGGATAATTGCCTTGCTCTGTCCCTGAGAGGGCTCTGCGAATATACCTATTTGTTGGTGAGGAAGGCCAGCACAGGGTCAGCCATTGAAATAGTGAGTTTTTTCAATACAGGTTGTTTATATATTTTCCTTTTTAGTGCACACATGCCTCCTGTCACATCCCTTAGAACTGTTCACTGTGGGAGCTGATAATTTTCCCTCCAATACACAACTCACACTTCCTAGCTCTCAGTCGCAGATCAACCCCCAATGAAAATAGGCAATACCGACTGTATTTGATGCTGGTGCCAGGGTTTTGTCAGCAGGGACTGCAGAGTGGCCCCTGTGAGGAGAGGACAGGGGTGCCCCTTGCTGGGCACAGCTGGTTCTAGAGAGCTCCAAACGACCACCACAGGACAGGGCTGAGCCCTGCAGCCACAGGGAGAGCCTGTGAAGAAAGAACTTAATGCAGCCCTGCAGGGAGGAGTGAGGGAAAGAAGGTGATAAACACTTCGAGCCCTGAGGGGAGGGCAGGAGGAGGGGGATGAGGCACTCCAGCAGTCTGCAGATCTCAGCACTGCACCAAGGGCAAGGGTTTTCCATTGGGAAGGTGTCATTGATGATCCTAAGACGTTGTGTTCTGAGATGCAGTGCTGCAATCTAAAAGTGTAAAATGACACTTGGTGATGTCTGGGGCTCATTTTTTCATGCCAAGCTGATGCTAGCATCTTGAATTCAGCATCATTCCAGCTGAGAAACTGGGACTTTGTGGAGCTGAAGAGTGATATAAACTAGAGGAAGAGTGAGAAGCTGCATCTTATGTGTTTGTGAGGTCATGACATGGCTGTGTACAGACACAGTACATTGGCAACATCACAATCCCAGTGGCTTGCTTACAGAACTTGCCTCTTAAGTGAAGGAGGCCAGGTTTCTGAACACAATTAGATCCCTAAGAATGCACAGAGGTGCCTCATGGCATTTGCAAAAGTGTCTACACATTCAACTTAAGGATTTTGGATCCTCAACAATTTTGAAAAGGCTGATTCTAGGATGCCAGATATGTTACAGTTTATGTTTATTTCCTGACTAATTTGTACCTGTGGTCACAAGTATTGCTAAACATTTTCACCATATTTATACCCATTACACAGCCTGCATGCCACAGGATTATTCTAAAATTGACTATATCTTTTGTAAAGGAAATCATAAAGAATATTTTTTCCCTGCTAACCAGTTCTGGCATAAAAGGCATAAACAATTCCAGAGTATTGTAAAAGTTATATGTAAACTGCTAATTGTTCTGAATCAGGAATGACTTTTCTCATGGGGCCTACTGTGCTTTCCTTTCTAAAGAATTATCCTTCTCTTTCAGTGAGATTTTGTCTCCCAGTGACTGCCTAATCATGCTTCTTATTAGAAATATTAGGTTAGACTAAGCAAAGAAATGAAATCTCACCTTTAACAGAGGTGACAGATCAAGCAAACCAAGGATGTTACATACTGCTCAGATTGAAATGCTTATCAATACAACCAAATTGTTAACCAAACAGTCATTTTCTTTTCTCCTTTCTACTTTCTTGGGCTTTTTCTCTTCTTTCTTCTTGTCCTTTTTATTTCCTCTTCCTTCTTTTTGCCTTTTGCCTCCTTGCTTTCTTTTCCTTTCTTTAGGCCTGCTTGATCAAAGGTGGAGAACCATATTTTTAGAGCTCAGTTCAGCACAGAGGGCTTAACCACATAACATACACCTATTTGCTAGGTCAGAGTGGTAGATCAACCTCCACTTAGATACACAATTTAGTAAAAGGAATTGGAAAGAATATGAAGTACACTGATGCTAGGGGAAGAGCCATCACTTTTTGTGGGCAACCATTCAGGGTTTGAAGATGCCCACATATTGTGTAAGCACAATATGATATGCATTCAGTTACTGAAGGCAAGAAAGAAACCTGGTAAAAATCTCTGCTGGCAATCTATAGTACTGGATCAAAGAAGTACAAACCAGCATTGGCACAACAATTGCACTGGAAATTTTGCTGTTTTAAATGTGCATTTAATGAAGAGAAAAATGAACATCTTCGGGTGCTGGAAAAATACTCAGTTATTAATCTGCAGGCTAGTTTGGTTTGACAGAGAAGAAAATCCATCTGTCTGAGTTTTCTGGCTGTCTTCCCATTTTTTCAGCATAATTTGAAACAAAATATGGTATTGCCATGCTTGTTAAAGGCTCCTCTTGCATTCCACTTGTTTTGTTCTGAGTTCATGGTTTGAGGGTTTTTCATTCTCCTGCCCCCAGCTGAGGTTTCCCATACTGCCAGTCTGGATCATTCTGAGACATATATGTTTAAGTTCTAGCTCTGATGTGTGGTTAAGTTGAAATGCTTATTGCTCTCCCTCTCTGACAATGGTGAGGTTATGAATGCAAACATATAAATCCTGTTTCATAGAAGGAATATGATTGTGAAGGTGTCCCTTAAGTTTGTAGGTCAGGTTTTGATTTTTCCCATTATTTATACTGTCCCCGAGTGCTAAACCATCTCATATTGACCTATGCAACATCCATCAAGCCTCCAGAGTGGATTATTTGTCTTATATCAACATCTAGGTCATAAGAGTAGCCTAGCAGGGCACAAAATAACTGCAAAGCACAGAATAGGCATGTGAAGGGCTGGGTGGCTGCTGAGTGTTCTGCAGCACTTGATCACTAACAGTTATGTACAGCTGTAAATCCAAAAGCAGCAAACAAGCTATTGCCATCAGAAAATGCCAGCTTGCAAGTAGAATTTTGTTTTTCTTCTTGGATACATTTAAGTGTTAGTTTGAACTATGTATTACCTTGTAGAATTAGCTGTCATCTGAACTTAGAGCAGTGCTCGGGAAAGAAACAGTAAAATTTCCAGGCAACCAAGCAGGCAATTCATTTTCCTTGTAGGGCACAGGGAGGTGGGTTCTGCAGGTAACTCATTCACCAGCCTGCCTGCAGTGGAGAGACAAATCTCTGCGGCCTTTTTGTGCTGGAGTTGTGCCTGGTGTCATTTTGCCATCCTTCAGCCCCAGAACTGGTTCCAAGAGCTCTACAAGGCAGCCAGGGTAGCAACAACTCTAGGAGCTGCATTCCTGCTACAAAACCCTAGAGACTGTCCTTTCTAAGTTGCTAGAGGCGCTAATAAAATCAGTAGCTCTTGACATGCCAACTGGCTTGAAAGGCTGTCCTGCTGGTGGTATCCCCAGTGTCCATCAAATTACTATTCAGTGGTGAAGAAGAGTGGGAATTTGTGGTTAAGTGTGACTCAGGCACCAGTACAAGCCTGGGATGAAGCAAATGAGCCCAAGAACAGGATTTGTATTATGATTAATGCTATTGAATAGTGCTGGATAATACTTGTTCTTTCTGTGAAGTCGCTGTGGGTGATAGCTTGAAAATGCAAATGCTCTCTGGCTAACTGGCAGAAAGATGCCAGTCAAGTCAGCTGCATTCCAAACAGGGCACAGCAGTACCTGCATGAGTTACTGCTGCTTCAGCTTTTGGAGGAGATTAATGGAGAAGCTGGGGAGGCACATAGAAATCTGACTGAAGGCAGAGAATGATAGGCAGCAGGTGCTGAGCTCTCTGTATGAAGGCTGTAGGCTTCCCCTTTGTGCCATGACAGGGATTGTCCTGCTGCTCTGTCCAGCTTCTGCCCTGGAAGCTTCTGCTCTGGAGCACAGAGCTGCCACAGAGGAATGCACCTACAAATAGTTGGGGAGCAGCAGCCAGCCTGCAAATATGAGCTTGCTGAGAATCTTGGAAACCTATGACACACAATTCCATAAAAACTTCCTGAATTTAACTCTTGATGAGAATAATTTAAAATGAATCACAAGGAGGGGTATGAAAGATCTGGGAAACAAAGAAGGTGAAAAATGACATGGAGTGGAGCTATTTTAATTAAGCACCAGAAGACTTCATTGTTTTACTCCACATTTCTGATGCAAATCAGTTACAGCAGCAAGTTCTAACATTTGTTTCTCAGAGAAAATCAATCTGAATGACAAATGTTAGCAATATCAGCAGGCTGTAGAAACATTTGGAGCTTTCTTCCATCCTTGCTGCAAATTTCCACTTGAACAGATCTTTTATGCTGTGGTGTGTAAGCTTTTGTGCTTTTCCTGACCACTCTTTGTGTAGCCTCACAGTACTATAAGAGGAATATCTAGAAGCAGCAGACCACAACAGTGGCAGTGGTTGATTTGCACCTTACAGCTCTTTGTCAGCACCTTGTTAACAGCTGCTTTTGTGTGCATTCCCCTCTAAAATTCCAATACACAATTTTCCCAAATTGATAACTACAGAAGACATTCTTTGCCGTGCTTCTAGCTTTCTGTGGGCTGAGGTTTTCATTGCTGATCCAGTGTTGTATGCAAAGTATATATTTCACTTCTGTCTTTTTTTCCTTTGGCACTCTCCTATTTGAGGTAGGATGAGTACTAAAGTATGAAGTAAGAGACATGGTTGCTTTTCATTTCAGTTTCATTATGCAGAGGGTACAATTATGAAACTGAACTGGCTGCCTACACTTTGTATATTAGCCATGGTGGCATAAATCAGGACGCTGCTTTAAGGTACTGGATATGAATGCCAGAGCAGGTGATTTTCAGGTGAAATGCCTGGTACAACCTTTCCTTACCTACGTTTGCTGGGTAGTAATGCTGGTTCTGTGACTGGCTTCTTCAGCAGGTTCTGGCTAAGTGGTGCAGGGGTATGAGAGAGCCATTCTTCTCTGGCAAGTGAACATGGAGCTACTTTAGTGTGCAGGCTGGCTTGTGGGATGCATTCTGAGTCCCATGTGCATTGTAGTTTTGACAAACAGTATAAATATTTACAGACTGTGCTTCCTTCTAGCTCTCCAAATAGATTTCTTCATAAGAGAGAGAACTGAGTATTATGTGCTTCCCATGCAGTCAGCAAGATATGAACTGGGATTTAACCCCTGACGACAGTCCATCGGATTCAGGGGTTTATGGACAGCCATGGCATGACCCTCATCTAAAGAGAGAAGGATCTGTGACTGTGTTGCATCATGCAGGACTGCAAACTGCACTGATTGGTGCTGAAAGAAAGACTTAATTTGCTGCTAAATGTGTGCTTGAGTTTGCAAAGCCAGCATTTGGGGAATGAAGGGAATATTATTCTGGTTTTAGAGACTTTGTGTTTCATCTGGTGTTAATGAAAAGCAATAAACGTTGAATGAGAAAGTACCATTAGTGAATTTCACCATTTAGTGAATTTCCTCTCAGGGACAGAAAAAATGGCCTCTGAGTTGATTTGGAAATTTTGTATGTTTATTCTCTTTATTTGTATTCTTTTTGCCTGATGGGGAAGGGAGGTGTGTTACTACAGTTTCAGTATACAAATAACAGGCAGATGTGACTCTGCACAGTTCAGTTGTTTGGTCAGGCTTCCCCTTAATCTGTGATGAGAACAAATAAGCAGGATAGGTTTTGCTTGGGCAAATAACCTTCTGTCTTCTGAGCTTCCTGGAAGGCATCCTTACACTACCAACTTCTGCCCTCTGAGAAGAATTAGATTTAAGCCATCAGCTGACTTCTACAGCCAGCAAACATAACACTAGGTTGTACCACCTTTTGAGCACTGTGAACTGGGCCAGATTTAGACTGGCCATACGGACTTGAAATGTTATCAGCTCACAGCCATGGTGAATCACTCATTGCCACAGACAGGTTAACTCCCTGTTTTCTCCTCATCTGTGCAAGTGCTTTCCCTCAGCTTAATTTTAGTTTGCGTAGTAAGAGTAGCTGTTACTAATTTTTGTGTAATTTATTTTTCATGTCATCTTTGTTTCGTTTCTTCATCTCTGCTATAGATACTTCTTTGTCATTATAAAATTATCAAGAATGTTGACACTTTTACAGTAAAATAGCAGATAGAAAGGACAAAAAGGAGTTCACAGGTACCAACAAAATTATGGCCTAAGGGTAATTTTGCTAACAACAGTTTCCAGTTTCAAGAGATCAATTCTCAACTGAAAATCATTCCAACCTATCATTTTATGCAAAGATTTATTATGTCTAGGAAACAGAGTGACTATTCCCTTGTGTATCTAAACACACCCACACACTTCTATAATTTATTTATTCTTCCTTTTTTTAACCTATAATAATGTGAGAAAAGTCCAAGTGAGAATTATGGCTTGGCAGAAATTTAGATTGGGTTATACTGAAAAGATTTGGTGTTGTTATGATGTAAAAACTATTCTTTGCTCCTGTGTCAGAAAGGGCCATATAAATAATCTTTTAGCCAATTACTCCCCTAATTTTCTTCCTTGGTGAAAGGATGTGATTGATTGTCATAAGCTAATTACATTTAATTCCAGTGTGCTGGGAGAATGTAATAGGATGCATGGGGCAAGTGACAAGGTTTGGTGGCTGACTAAGCCATTAGCTATTTTTAATGACGTGCTTGGCCTGCAGCAGTACCTGAGGTAGGAGTAATTGCTTTTCCTAACAGAAGGCTAGGAACAGCTTCCCCTGACAAGACCTCATAGAACAAGGCATTTTGTAAATCCGTATGATTTTGAGAGGCCATGTGACTGCAACACAACTTTCCCAGACAGTGACTTTCCCAGTGTGCTTAGGCTGAAGCCTTATGGGAAGGTGTTTTTACAAACTGAATTGCTGGGTTGGCTCCCAAAACATGAGAGTATCAAGATATGGGAGTTCAACACATAAGAATATATCAGAAAGCTACACATTCTCTATCTTCATTATCAACGCATGTAGCTAAGATAGCTTTCTTGGTCACAGCAGAAAGGAAGAGAGGATTTTATTGATACTCACTGCCAGGTGACTGCCCTGATACTGTCTTGGAGATCCCTACTGATGATAAATTTGTATGAATATGTTCTCTGGTGGCTACTTTTTTGTACCTGAAATAAAGATCCTGCAAAGTTCGGGAAAGAAGGTAACAGATTCAAAGTATCTTAGCATTTCTGCATACTAAGAATCTTGCATTACTGTCCTCTTTTCTTTTTATTTCAAAGGAAAACGTTTCTGGCGGCAGCATGTGGAGTGTGTGTGCTTGCATGCCAACATAAATTCTTTAAAACAATGCCCTGACATTGGCTCTGGTACTGGTTCCCTGTCTTTAAAACCTAAATCTGCAGTTAGTCTATTACAGGTACAGTTTCATTTAAGAACAACACAGGAAACTTTTACCTTGTAAAGTGTCAGCTTTATTAAATAAAGCTACTTTGATCTGAAAGAAGTAGGTAAACTGTTCTGTAGGCGATTAGATTAAGAAAGGGATACATGGTAAGAAGAAAATGATTCTTCCTGTTGCCGGCTGCATGATTTTTCTGGCTGTTGTTAACTAAACCACATGGCTGTACTGTCATTGTCAACTGCTGATGGTACTGTCACTCTGCTGATCTGTGAGCTCAGGTTCAGTTGAGAGCCAGTTTTTGTCTTTCACTACTAAGGAAAGCAGGGAAAATGTACGATGGATTTCTTTTAAATTAATAGCATTTTGCTTACTTATACAGGCCTGCAAAAATCAGGGAACACTGATTTATTCCATCCAAAAGCCTCGTGGCCTGGGAATGTGTGATAAGGTGAAGCAGTTGTGTTTATAGGAGTTTACATCGAGTTTACATATTATTTCCTACATACTTTTTACTCCTGCAAGAAACAAGTATCAATGTTAAATGTTCCATTTTGGAGAGAAACAGTCCTTCAAACCGAATATGATGCTACCAAATGTCCTAAGCTGAAATATATGCGGGTTGTTTCTAAATGGACTGAGGTCACCCTTTGCAGCCTCAAGAGGAATTGGTCATGGATTGGACTAGGCACAAGTAAAGAAATGAAAGAGAAGAATGTTGAAAATGTAGTTCCTGTGCTAGAGAGCTCATAGCATTCACAAATGAACAAATGCAGAACAGCAGACTCTGGAACAGCCATATAGCTCTGTTAGCTTCTTCAGAATGAGAGCTGCATTTTCCCAGAGCTTTGCATTGGGTTCTAGATGGGCTTGGAACTTAAATTTGAGTTCAGGATTTGCAGCCAACTTTCAAATCCCCTATGTCCTGCCTTTCCTTAAATCCCAGACTTCCTGTAAACAAGAATAGAGTGAGCAGCATTTTGACTGTTTGGTGTATCATTTGTCTTTGAAAAGTGCAAGAGAGACCATCCATTGAAACAGCTGCAAGATATCATGTCACAGTCCCCCCAGATAACCCAATACCTGCCCATCCCTTTCTGTCACTCCTTTTCTGGGAAATAATATACTAGACCAGTTAGATCCAATATCTCATGAGAAACTGGAGCACATTGCAAATTGATGTGTAATGAGATTTCATATAAACTCACCTTCAGTAGAGACAGGGAATAAATTGTAATTGCAGGTCAGAGCTTTATCACTGATTTGGAGATATCAGGGGTTTTTATCCTAATAAAGATAAGTAACAATGTGCATTAGCTTTCACTTCAGTCTACATTTGTAATAATTTCTTTTTATTTGTTGAAAATGACAAAAAAAAGGAAGAAAAGCTTTCTTCTTTGGGTGAGTTCTACTTGTGGAGTGCAAGCCTGTAGTGCACAGGATAACAGGGCGTTAGTTTGTGGAATACATAATCTCTAAACAAACACTGCTCCTGGTTGTGTGAATTAGTGGATAATTATATTTGAATGACCTATAGCAGGGAAGCAAGTACCCCTTGGGGCATCACTGGATGTCCTGCTGGCGTTACCATCAGCCTTGCTCAGGTGCTTTGCCCTTTCTGAGGATTGGACAATAGGCTCTGATAGAGTGCTAGAGGGCATCTTGTGAGAATCACCCTCAGGAAGGTGCCATGAGAAGCAGGAATGATGTTCACTACCTGTTGCCTTCACAGTCTTTTCAAAATGAATCCAGTATGCAAGAGGAGGAAATTTTCCTTAGGGTAGAGAGAGCAGGACTTCTTTTGCAGTCATGGCACTAAATCAGTATGATTCTGGATAAATCCTTTCCCCTCACTTAGATTCATTTTCAGGAGCCATACGATCAGCCATTGAATAATATTTGCTTCTGTTATCGTGTTCTGTTAATGACTGGGAAATGCTTTGTGGTCTGTAGGCAAATGGCACCAGATTTATTGAATACACTGTGCTGCATAAAATATTGGGCATGTTTGAAAGGGGTAGATGAAAAAGAGCCCTTTGAAATCTGGGTTAAAGGTTTTCACATATTTCTGTGGGCTCTGGATCAGATAGCCAGTGTGAAGAGAGGGATGGGAGAGAAAATCTTATGCAAAGTCATCATCTATTTGTTTTTAAACAAGAAAACAAGCTGGTGCACTTTTGACTGCCCTTTTTCCTTTAACTTGGAAAAAAGAAGATGAGGGAAACACTACTGGTATCCCATTGATATGCATCCAGTTTTGGAACAGAACATGGAAACTCTCAACATCATTGCTGTCTGAATTTCTGCGTCGTCAAATGATGATCCACTGATGAACGCTGTCATGAAGATGGAAAGAACACTCTATACTGCAGCCCTGCTCAGCAAATCCTCTCACAAATAGACCCTCCAGCTACTCAGAGTCATGTTGCCTGGTTTATTTCAAGGGTCAGTGCCCGGGTGAGGAATGTGACATCTTGGGCCATTTATGTAACCACCTAATCGTGTAACAGGTGAGCAGGGAGTCCATGTACAGTGAAAACAAATCCCCCTGCCATTTCCCCCTGCATTGTTAGGCTGATTATAATGAAGAAAACATAGACAGCTGAAGCCAGAGAATTAAGGTTTGGAGCCTGCTCAGAGATTCAAGGGGAAGTGCTTCAGTGAGGGCACCTTCCAGTGTGTTAAAGGTGAAGACTGAAATACTTCCCCTGCCTCCTCTGTCTCATCATTAGTTCACTTCTGCACCACCTTGGCTGGGTGCTGGAAATACTTGTGCTCTGAGGAGGGGAGGGAGGGTGGTTGACTCTGTGTCTTGTGGTGTGGTCCCAGGAGCTGTGCTCTGTGTGTGAATCATTATTTGGTCTCTGTTCAAGTTACCGTGCCTGTGCTTCTTGTCTGTGAGCAACGTGTTATAGGAGAGGCAGTGTTGATCTGGTGCTTCCCAAAGGAAGAGCTGTCTGCCTTCATTGTCTCTACTACAGACTTCTCCTTAGCTAGGAGCCTGTTAAGCACTGACTGCAGACTGTGCCCTGACTGTGCTTAGTCCCTGATGAGTGTGCACATCAGCTGATAGTCAACAGCTTTTCTCCTTCAGTGAACCTGTGTAAAAATAGAGCTCATGCATCTAGTTCCAATCATCAAAAAAAGAGCATTTGTAATTGTTCGAGACCAACAATTTACTCAGTTTGTGCACACCATAAATTCTGGCAGATGTCTTACATCTTTTGCAGGTTTCACTCCGTTTACACACAGCATACTGTTATATCGAGTATACTCAACCTGATCTAAAAAATAAAGACTTTTCTCCAGGTTTACTGGGGCTTTACTATAGCTATCATTAATAAGAATATTGAATAACTAGTAGCACTTTCTTGGGGGAAATACGTATGTGTAGCAATAGGCATTGCTTGAGCCTAGACGTATGTGTTTTAGGAAAGTTTCATAAACTTATTTTTTTAAATGTGTGTTTTCTCTGACAAGCACACAGTCAAAGGTGGTGTTGTGCATATTTTTTCTTACCTAATAAATATTTTATTAGCCTTATTAACCAGGTTAGATGGAAAGAATAGAAAATTAAACATTTATATTAGAAGAATGTTGGAAGGCATATAACTCTTCCAGCTAGTATATTTACCACATTTCTCAATTGGCAACCAAATTGTTTCATATCTGCAGAGCACTTCACCACCACATTGGGCCATTTCCCTCTGTGCACGTAATATTTATCATTATTGTGTTCATTAAATCAGATTTTAACAGATTTTCATGCTGCTTGGGTTCTCCCCATGTAATGAGTTTTTATTGTCTACCTGGCTGTTACTTAGAGGAAGACAAAGAGTGAAAGAAGCAGCCATGCTCTGATACTGAAGTCACAGTGAGCAGGAGGTCCTGCTCTCTATGTCTGCAAGTGCATCATCCCACTGCCTCTCTAAGTCAAGCAAGAATTCATCTTATGCTCCATGCATGTGTCACAATCATGGCAACCCCCTTAAATTACCAGCTTTGTATTCTGTCCCCATGTGGACACAGATCTAAAGTCTGCTGGATTTCTTGAGAGTTGGTTTGTCAAGCTGGGATAGTCTTTATTATCCAGGAAAGTGTCAGGAGATGAGCATGTCAGAAGTATGTAGATATGCAGGAGTGTCTCCCAGCTAATCACAAGCAGGGAGCACGCACAAGGACCGAGGCAGGGAGAGAGACAAAAGTATTTTGGACACCCTTAGGAGATCCAGAGGTTGATGTTCTTTATGCAACACCTACTGAAAATGTCCATGGAAGTAGAGAAATCTCAAGAGACATACTCCACTGCGAATAAGTGGCAAACAAAGAATTGTGAAGGTTTTCTCTTGTTCAATCTGTTTGAAACAGCCCAAGCACAGGCCTTCAGCACTCAAGCAGTCAAAACACCTAAGATGTTTGCAGAAGCTATCTGTATGTTTTACTGTCAGACAACTGACATTCTGTTTTTTTGCTTCCTTTAGTCTGTGCCTAACCCACCTTTACTGGAAACACAGTGGTGAGAGAGTGGAAACAATTTAACAGGATTCTCAAAGAAGGGAATTATGCTGTACTAAACCTAACTCATGGTAAACCCACTAAGCCCTGTGGAAAGCCTTAGTTGTGGTTTTGGGACCTTAGATTTGGTATTGAAAAATACGCCAAGAATAGCTCAAAAATGAGGCAATTTCTGCCTTACTGAGGATTTTCCATTGATAATTCCTGTGCAAGGTCTGCCAGTGTCTGATGTGCTTAGTCTACTGTATGAATGCTGTCTGGATCCCCTCTCTCTGTCCTGTGCTTTTCATTCGCTCACTTCTGGACACCGTCCAGTGTCCCTGATGTCCCTCCATTGATTTAAACTAGCACTGGATTAAGCCCAGCAGTTGCCTAAGCATATTAATTTCATGATTGTTTGTGGTTGTGTTTTGGAGATTATAAGGGCACTGGCTGTTATAAATATCTTTATAGTTTGGCCTTATAAAAATGCGGTGCCTTTACCATGTTCTCATGCCTTTATTATTGTCATCATCGAGTTACCCCTTTTAAATTACTCTGTGGTTTAAAAGTAGAAAAAACCTCCTTAGGAAAACATAGCAGCCTCCTCCATAGAAGAATATGATTTAATGACGAGTCATTAGCTATGGAGCACTATTATGACTCGGCTAGTGAACATTTAGCCTAATCCTCTAGCCAGTGCCAGTCCCAGCCCGAGGGTCTTAGGTCACAGGTTTCTCTCACACAATCAGAAGTTTCTCTAAGCTCTGTGAGAAGCTGTGCTAACTGGAACAGTGACTATGCCCATATGTCACTAGCTATCTATGGAGGCAAGGTTTGAGAACAGGGAGCTAAAAAGGGCTCACATTTTCTTGGCTACCGTACCAAGCAGCTTTATGTCAACGTCTTCAAGTTACATCTAGCCTTGACCTTCAGCATCTGACTTGGGACTTTCCAGACTGATCTTTTTTAAATGGACAGTATCAAGGGCTTAGAGCCCAGAGTCTGGTCTCTGTTGTTTGGGCTACTATAGGAAATGCACCTACAATTGCACTGTGTGTTAAAACAACCACAAAGAAGCCCAAGTGCCCAGTTAAGTGCCTTGGCACATCCCTTCAAACCCCACCAAGCAGCTGTTTCAGTCAGACATACCTGATTTCTGTATGTGTATGAACTTTCCATGAAAATCCAGACTAATTTCTGCTGCTAGACACAAACTCACATGTTCAGTTGCTGTTGGCTCCAACCTTAAAACGCAATAAGGTTCTCAGTTATCTTCACCTGCAGGACTCGACTTTACAGGTGTTCTCAGGGTTAGTGGTCTGGTTCAGGCTGTGCACCAGACAGGAGTGGATAGGATTAAGAACCAGTTTACAGCCCTCCACTGCCTGATTTAATCAGAATTTGCCTTCCAGTTTTCCACTTCTGGCCTGCATTGCTTGTTTTGCTGAAGCCCCTCTCCTCCACATGAAAAACTTAGTCTTTGTTAAAGCAAATTGCTTTTTACTGTTGAAAATGTGAATTGCCAAGCTGCTTTCTCTGTCTTTGGGGTCTTAGTGCTGTTGTAAATCTGGTCATGGGTGATATGTCTGGCAGCTCCCTAGATCAGTGTCTATAAAGCATTTTAATCCAAGTCACACTTAGATCCTTCAAGAGCATTTCCCCTCCTTGCAGCAGTGGAGGGGTGCAGTGGTAGCCGGAGAAGGTGTCCTTTGTACCATGTGTGTTGCCTGCAGTACTTTAGCAGTCACAATTCCATGGATGAGAAGTGCAGCCCCAGTAATAGAGGGGCAACAGAGTTGTTCCACAGCTCTGTCCTGAAAGATCCTAGCCTTTCTAGAAAATTTGTAACTGAAATGACTGAAAAAGGTGGTGCTTGCCTAGATCACTGGTGCAGCTTATCTCTTCAACAAGTTTCCAGAAGACTGTAGACAGCCAAGTCCTTTTCACAGCTGGCTCATTGACACTATCTGTATGTGGTACCTGACCTGGCAACAGAAGCCATGGTGGGTGTGCTGGCCACATGAGTTATAATGTGCTTTCACTCCCTGAAGATAAATCCACCTTTGACAAGTGCTGTTTGGTGCATTGTGGTGGCTGTGCTAACTGGGAAGCTGCCATGCTGCTGGGTTGGCTCTGAAGGGACCGGTGCAGAGCCCTGAGGAACCAGGCAGGATGTCCTTGGTATCAGCACTCTGGGCAAGCACAAAATGCCAGAATGTGGAGCCATCACTCTCACACTGAGATTCATCTGATCTATCATATTTAGAGAGGTCTCCCAGCCTTCTCCTTGTCATAATATCTTAGAGCCTCACTCTGTTGCCATTACATTTATTTGTGTGTGATGCCAGTGATGATTTCTATCCCTGACTCATGGAAAGAGAGATGAGATTCAGAGACACACTGGGCATGTTTCATATGTCCAAATTACACGTGAAACAAAGCACAGTGTTAGTGTTAATTGAGCTATCCTGGAATCAGGCAAGCTGTGTTACCTAAAGTATGAGCTTGGATTAATTAGCAGCCCAGGCACAATGAGAGTATTGCTTTGAAAATGTGTGTTAGCATTTCTGTGTGTGTATTTTAGGAATATCACCCTGCTTGAAGTTCGTAGAATGATCTTTAGTCCTATTCTGCAATGTGTCATGGGAACATAAGTGACATAAGTGACCCTGCTCTCCTCGCATGAAAGGTGGATAGACAAGCAGAAACCCTTCATGTTCCTGGCTAGCACTTTAACCACTGGGCATTCTTACCATAAAGACTGTTCACAGGGGAACTGTTCATAGTGACTTATAAGAGGGTTTTACATTTGGCTAGTTACATCTCAGTCCTGCTTTGGATGATTATTCCCCCAGATTCCCTTATTTTGTGAAGGTTTCTTTCTTATACCCATTCTTTCTCCTCTTTCCTTTTGCTGTGAACCATTCTCTGGCATGACTCAGGCATTTTTTTTGCCTTGCACAGCATTCAAGATGCAAATCGCAGCTTGAACAGCTTGTTGGAGCATGATGCTCTAAACAGAATAATGGATTTGTTCCCTCAGTTGAAGGAGTTAGCAAGAATCAGTTAAAGGCCTCTGCCTAGGTGAAGCCTGATAGATGACATGGATGTTTCTGCACTGTACTTTCAGCCCAACAACTCCCTAGGGAAAAGGTGGTTGTAATTATGTTTTGGAATTATCTTCAGGTTTATGATCCTGCGCCCACACACACACTCCTCAGTTTTTAAAGTTTCAGACAATTAACTGCTTCTCTAACAAAGCCTCATGATGAATATTCCCTCTTGATTTAATTGGAGTGTTCCTGCATCATCAGTGTGCTCATACATCATTTAAAGAAAACATCAGCTCTCTTCCTACTGTCAGGTTGGCTACATGTGGGTTTAGAATATATACTTCCTCTGTCCTTCTCCCTTTGAGGGCTTATACTATTTCAGACTGGCTCTGGCTTTCAAATGTATGGCAGAACGGGGGACCATGGCCATTGTACTAAGCTGATCCAGATAATGCGGCAGATGTCACCTTCTTATCCTTTCCCATGCCCTATCAATCTCAGTTTCTAACAGTTTTTTTTCACTGTCCATGCAGAAATCAGGAAAGTACAGTAGCACATGAAGGGTGAGGAGTGAAGAGCACTGAGGGTTTGTCTGAATTGTACTGTGCATGGTGCACCATAGGGCAACACCTGTCAGCACCCAAATAAATGGTGGGCAAACTAGCTGGGATACAGAAATGTACCTGATCATGATAGAATGGGCTAATTCCTTCTCCTGCAGAAGACTGTCAAGCAGCATTAAGCTATCAGGAGGATCTAGGTCTCAGCAGAAAGGGAGACCTTTAGTAGAAAATAGTCCATTTTCTGATGACAGCTTTCTCTGAAGCACTAGCTGGTTTTTGTAGTTTTAATCAACAGGAGAATCGTGATCAAGCCCTTGGTTGCCATGCTCTGGCCAGCTGGAATTAGACTACTCTAACAAGTTCCTTTCAAGATGCTCCAGTGTGTCAGCACCACACTGCAGTCTGCTCTCTGTTAGGTCTAAGACCCTTGTTGACAAAAGAACATTAAGGAAAATTCCAGCATGGGAATTCATATATGTCTGCATGGCTCATCCTTTTTACTAATGGTGTTTGGCTCTGTGGAAGCATTTATATTTTGATATTTAGTTCTACTCATCCCACACTGCATTATTACCCTCTTTATTTATTTGGTATGGTCTTACAAGAAACAGACTGAAGGCTGAATCAATTTTTCAACAGATCAAGCAGGAGAATAATACATATCAGTCCATTGCTCTTTCTTTTTGCTTGATCAAAAGGCTTAATTCATTAATACATTCATGCTGTAAACCTTCAGCTCCCAAAAGTGTAACAATAGCTCATTATCTTTCCAGGTATTCATACAGCACATTATAGAAATATTAACTTTCTTGAATATATATATAGAATTTGAGTGTTGTGGTACAAGTGAATGTATCTGACTTTGCAGAGTTGTTTAAATCTAACTCAAATTATGAGATCAACAGGCACAACAAATGGAGAACAAGTACACACATATACTGTTTAGTAAACTGATATCCTCCTGTGAAAAGGTCACCTGCATGGTGGGTGAAGGGAAGGTGGTAGGTGTATTTTTCTGAATTTTAATAAGGCTTTTGGTGCTGCCCTTCACAACATCCTTTTGGGCTGTGGGATGAATGGCTTCATGGTGTGCTGTGTGGTGAACTAGCTGAAGGGCAGAACACAAGGGGTTGTAGTGAATGGGGCTGCATCTGGCTGGTGACTAGACCCCAGCAGGGTTCCTCAGGGTTCAGTCCTGGGATCAGTGCTGTTCAATATATTTATCAATGGTCTGGATGCAGGAGTTACAGGTACAATTACCAAGTTTGCTAACAATACCAAACTGGCAGGTACTGCTCTCTTCAGGGACAAGAGACTTGCAGAAGGATCTAGATAGACTGGAGCATTGGACTGTGATTAATAGGATGAAATTTAAGAAGTTGAAATGCTGGATTCTGTGCCTGGGATGGAGTAACACCAGGCATGAGTACAAATAAGGATCTTTCACTGTTGATGTTAATGCTTTTATGTTAATAATGTTTAGTCTTTTTAGTTTTTACTATGATGTGGGGAGAAAGAGGGTGAAATGGTCATCTTGGGGGTGACATCCTTAACAGGAGCTTGCTCAAACTCATTCCATTGAGTTTGGGCAGAGCACACAGGCTGGATGGAATGGTGGCAGTGACATACCTAGGCCCTGAGCAAGCAGTGTGGCCACGTGCTTAGATCACACCAAGCAGGAGGTGTTCCCCTATTGCTGAGGAATTCAGTCCTTTTGTACCAGACATGGCACCAGAGAGAGTTTAAGAGAGCAAAGCAATGACCTGTAGCCATGACATGCGTTTCTTGCTGGTGATCCTGGGACTGTGCTGTAAGTGTATGAAGTGGTGTAAGAGCACCAAAGTGCTCTCAGTCACCATTTCAGATGAATGTAATGGAGATCTATGTATTTACTGTGCCTGCCAAACAGCACTTAATTACTCAGAGCCCTTTTCCTCTTGTCGGCTTTTTTAAATAATGCAGAAAGTAACTGCAAATGATGGTTCAGGTTATTGGGTGAGTTCAATGTTTGCTGTGCTGCAAAGTTAAGTGCAGAGTCTGTGATGTGTGTGCTGCAGTTCCCATCTGCAGCAAAGGCAGATGTCAGAGGCACCTGCAAAGCAGTTAATGTTGAACCAGCCAAACAGCAAACAGCAGGTTTTGATGCTAAAAAGATTCAGGTTTAGCATTTGTAAGCGGTACAGAAGGATGTTTGTATCAGTCTTGTGTCATCTAATTCTCTCTCTGAGTTGTAATTAAATATATTGGAGTAGGTGGCTTTTTCCAACCCATTGCAACACATTCAGCAAATAAAATCCTTGGGGAAAATTTTCTTCTTGTTGATGCTACAGTTCAGTGTAACAACTGCAAGTCTGTTACAATTCAATAAATATTTCATTGTTGATCTTGAATTACTTTTATGGTCACAAGTCAGTTTCTAGCAGAGAAGTGGTGGCAGCTAGAGTTACTTATGCCCTTTGTTGCTTGCCTCAGCAATACAGCTTTTGTTGGATAAGCCACAGACACTCAGCAGTTCTCCTAGACCTCAAGGAGGTCCCCTAGCACCCAGGGGAAGTCAGAAATATGTGAGAGAAAAGTGCTTTGTTGTATGGATAAGAGTTTCTTCAAGGCCACCTTAAATTCTCCATCAATGTCAAATTCACACAGATTAAGTAAAATAAAGATAAATAAAGGAAGAATTATTATTACATCTCACTTTCCATGTAAGATCATGGTCAGAGTTTATTTATTCTGTCAGGATCTTCTTTTGGTGGTGAATATATCCATTTCCAAGTCTAAGTTTGTTCACTTTAACATGAGTCTGAACCCAAGCCAGAGTCTTAAGTAACTTCAACCTTTAAAGTAGTTTGAGCAATGTGTTTGTATTAACTGAAGCAAAACCTTAAATACAGCCTCACACAACCATGCAAAACTAAAATTTCAGTTCAAAGGCCACATGTTGTGCCAAAGGCCCATTTTCATTAGTTTGTTGAGAATTTATTTGTTTTTGTTCTTTTCTTGACACTTTCTTAATCTGTGATCACACCTCCTCCTTCCACTTTCACTTCATTGTTAGCTTATTCCTTCAGTTCTCATCTCTCTGTTTTCTTTGGTCAAGGGTTAAGAGCTCCAAACACAGATTAAAAGAATTCTATCAACATTATCAGTTGGTTCTGCTTCAATTGGCAACTCCTCTGCTTTTCAAGGATGGAATTTGATGTACTATGCTGGCTTTTTTCTTTTCAAAGTTATTTGGGGAGCTTTCTCCAAATTCTTTACTGGTATTAAATTATCCTAGTCATCTCATCTCCTAAGATAGAGGGACATGCATTTATTTTAAGAAATTACATAATGGCATGTTCTTCAGGTGGTTTCATGTCTCTTTCACTATTTCCACTCTGGTTCTTGTCATTCCTGTCATTTTTCTCTGAGATAGATCCATCTTTTCTGCTCTCATGTCTTCTGTGTTCTCCATGATTTGGGATGATCTCTTTGGGATCAGGTTCTGCAATGTGGTGATTTGTCTGGTTCAGACAAGACCTGGAGAATTCGATCCTGCAGGTAGATTAAAACTCATTCTACAAAAATGTAGCTGTGACTTTTTTTTGCATACTGGGATGTATCCTATGACAAGGCTTTAATGCTAAGCTTAGCAAAACTTCTTTTACTCTTCTTAAATGATCTAAAGATAGCCTATGGCATGCATGGTCTGCATGAGGTTAAGTCAGATTTTTCAAGTAGTATACAAGGGAATACACTGTTTCAATTGGAAGTGACCTACAGTGACCATCCAGTCCAATGGCCTGAGCAATTCTAGGTTTTATGTCTTAAGAAAGTACATACAGAATATGTGCTGCCTTTCGTGTATATTGGCACACTCTTTGATTGATTCCCTCTAACCTGAGGTCCAGTTTATTCAGTGTTCCTTGCAGAGATGTACCAGCTGACATCCTGAAAAGTATTTAGATGCATGACTCTTGCTTAAGGCTGAACTCCATTGATTTTGGCCATGGTTCACAGGCTGGGTAAGACTGAAATCAATGCTGTTCAGGTATGGAGCTCAGAAAGGCAAAGGCAAGCCTGTTGGCTCTGACCCACAGGCACTTGTTTAAGTCTTTTATTCTCAGCATGTGGGCAGCCCTGTGCCTTTTCTGAACTTCTCAAAGCATAGGGTCAGATTACTATTTAGGGCATCAGCTGCACATATACCAGAACCCTGAAATGTGAGAAATAAAGTAGCAGTCCCCTGTCTGACTACTCTGTTTTGAAAAGTAAATCTAAGCACAAGCCCTGCTTTATGTTTGATAATGTGTTATTAGCAGAACTCCTGCCTACGGTTCACACCAACAACTCTGGCACAAAGTGCCACTACCAGTGATGTTCATACTCTCTGATTACAAACAGAACTGTAGCCTTAAAGATGCAGGCCAGAACTGTAACATGTTGCTAATTCAATAAACATGGACTTGAAATCAAGTTTTAAAACAGAAGAAGTTCAGTGGCTGTGAGTCAAGGGTCAAGTCTAAGAAAGTTTTCCAAAAAGCCAACTGGTCTTCTGCCAGATCCTCTGGTTCACCCACAGACTTGTTTCCCTTCAGCTATGTTGGTATCTCTCTGCTTAGGTAATGCCATGACCCTCTGCCAGGTTTATCTCATATTACAAAATCCTTAATACTGGGCTGGAAGAGGTTGAAAGGTCTCTCTTGATCTTAGAGGAAAGAAGCCTTATTTCAACATGGCTACCGGTTTGCTATCTCTTTTTTATCAGTGCTGTGTTGCCAAGTCTGGTATATTTATCATGAGTTTCATAGTATTTGATGTCCTGTAAAACTCAAAATATAAAAAAAGTTGCTGATGTCCCAGTTCTCATTTTCAAGTGATTAAACAAGAATTTCAGCCTTCACTTAAGAAACACACTTCAAGGCTCAGCATTGTTGAGAAGTAATTGGAAATACAGTTAGAAGCACTTGAAAATTACTGAAAGTGAAAAATACTGGAAGTGCTTATATACTCTGCAAACTGAAAAATCAGAATGTTAAAAAATAGAGATCACTCTTTTTATTTTTTGACAGAAGTCCCATGGTTTTTAAGTTAATCTTGAGATTTAGAAAGAAGAGCAGTCAAGTCCTTCTCTTTGACTGTTTGTTTTCTCCAATTACTTACGCTGTTCTGTTATTCAAATCTCTCCTCAAGTTGAGTGGTTCAAATGGAGGATGTGGGTTTGGCTTAGCAACCCTTTGCTAAGTTTTCAGGTTAAAGAAGACCCAAAAAGTGAGTCTGGTACTCGTCAGTGTTTCTCTTCCACAGCCAGGCCACCCCACTTCACCTTTTTTATTTCTGTTTAGAAAAACTTGAAAGGTTCTCCCTGTTTTTTGAAGTTTGCTGCATTTCCCTTTGTAAATGCAAAGATTACCTTGCCCTAGTTAATCTAAAAAAAATTGCTGACAGTGCTGAGAGTGTGCCATCTGCAGCCCTTGTAGCATGGCTGGGGCAATGCTCAGCATTTAAAAAGGAATGTTTTTCTCTCAGATGTTTGAATTCAATCTATACTGTTGTTATTTATTAAACAAATAAAACTTTATTTCCTGATGTCTTATTTATTAAATAATAAAGGTTTATTTAAAGTGTTAGGCTTTGTGTTTACTCTCAGGTCAGGGATGACTTTTACTCCATATGGTACAAGTGCAGGTGTGGTGCTTCTGTGCCATGGAACACAGGAGAATGAAGAAGTGGGGTGGGCTCACTGCACTGGGCATCTGTGCTCAGCTGTACTTGGTCTGACTGGGCACAACTCCTCTTTTCCCTGCCATGGCATCTGGTTTGTGCCAGAATAAGTGAAAGGTGGCTGTCCTGGGTTAGGCCAGAGGGGTCAAAATCTAGGAAGTGATCTGGGCTGCAGGAATGCAGGAAGAAATACAACTTCCTTCCTGCGAGAGAGAGAGAGAGCCAATAATCAGGTAGTTTTAAGAATTGATAGGTAGGTAAACCAATTAAAAAGTTGGTCCGCCTTCAAGGAAAAAACCATATATAAGCAGAGACTCTCTGACGCTCTTCCTCTTTGGACCTGCTGCTGCTGTGTAGAGAGGAGCAGCTCCTGCTTCTCTCACTGGTGAGGCCCAAGCGCTTTCCCCCCCCCCCCCCCCCCCGCCTTTCCAAAGGAGGGATGGGGGGGGGAAGGGAGGTTTTTACGGCAGCCGTGCCGCTGCAGCCGGGCAGGCATGGGGGAGGAAACGATTGGAATTTTCAGCAAATCCAGCTCAGCCGGTGTGTCAGCTACACAAGAGGGAGAGCCGGGCCAGGCAAGGACCGGGCCGGACTCCATCCAGCTCGGGCCAGGC
Source organism: Eopsaltria australis (assembly GCA_034509425.1). Taxonomy (NCBI): domain Eukaryota; kingdom Metazoa; phylum Chordata; class Aves; order Passeriformes; family Petroicidae; genus Eopsaltria; species Eopsaltria australis. The sequence continues at coordinate 258,519 of JAVTVJ010000359.1, read as the reverse complement.
CCTGCCCTGTCACCCCAGGCCCAGATGGCCCTACCAGGCCGAGCCAGCTCCGCAGAGCCGGGCAGAGACTCTTGAGAGCGTCTGGCATCCAGCTCGGACCTGTTCAAACAGCCCGGCAGAGAGCACGTGATCTTTACACTGCCGAGAGAGAGAGACAGAGATTAACTCTCTCCATGCCTGGACTAAACTCACAGACACCCATCCTTCCTCGCAGAGAGAGGAACGAGTGAAGACATCTACATAGTGCAGCGCAGAGACTTTACAGTCAGTGAAGAAAGCAGAACTGATACCTAGAGGGAGGTGCATGGGAAGTTGCTTCAAGAGTGAAGCTGAAAACTCTTTTGGAGAACCATGGTTGGGGACTGAGCTAATAAATTCTCTGTAATATATGAAGATATAGTCCAAAGGGGGATGTGAGGTTCTTATTGCAGCCAATGAACTGAAATACCTAAGTACAGACAAGTAAGTGTTGAAAAAGTACAGCCTGATGAGAAACTAGAACTAAGAGAGAAGAGAGGCTGTGACTCAGAGCCCTGGTCCTGGGGAGAATGCTAGAGAACCTGAGTTGTCAGGAGAACCTGTGTTGCTAAGCACAGAAGAAGGAATTTTCTTTGTTGCTGCAATTGAACTGGACATCCTTAAAACAGGTACCCTGTGGACTGTTCATAACCCACCAGAGTGGCTGTGGGAAGGCTACTGGTGTGAGAGAGATCCACCATTAAGCTGGACTTTACTCCGGGCGGCGGTTAATGGTGAGGCAGAAGACCCATAAAAACTGTATTTTTCTTACAGAAGATCCATGGTGTAAGCAAAAGAAACTTCTCTCCCTAAATGAACTGGAACAAGAGCTGTTTCTGAGGTGGTAAACTGACTAGAGGTCAAAGTGTTGTCTTCTGTATGTTGTCAGGGAGAATGAAATGGAGAGGTGGGGAAGGAGGGGTGGTCTGGGGAGTTTGTTCTGGTTTTTTTTTCTTGAGTTTTTGTTTTTTCCTTTTTTCCCTTTGTCTTAGATATATTAATAAAACTTCTTTGTACTTTATAAAGTTTGAGCCTGCTTTGCCTACTCCTAATCCTTATCTCACAACAAGCAATCAAGTAAATTTAGGTAAGTGTGCTGGCATTTAGCCACAAACCTGAGTAAGCAAACTAAAACCACGACATTCAATGGTGCATTGGCCGGGAAATCGAACCAAATAATGGGCAAATTGATGGGAGTTTTGAGATAAGAATTGATTAGGAGAAATAATAGGCAAAGCATGTATTAAAATACAAGATAAAGTAAATGGTAGTAGAAACTGTGTATTGTAGTAGTCATATAAAGTCTAGAGGTGGAGGTTTGTGTAAGAAGCTTTCTGCTTAGTTTAGTAATTTTTCTTATTCTAAGTAAAGATTGTATAATTAATGTAATTTTGATAATAAGTCTTATATATGGTTTTTCCTGAAGGCGAGAGGTGGAATGTCCTGGGTTAGGCCAGAGGGGTCAAAATCTAGGAAGTGATCTGGGCTGCAGGAATGCAGGAAGAAATACAACTTCCTTCCTGCGAGAGAGAGAGAGAGCCAATAATCAGGTAGTTTTAAGAATTGATAGGTAGGTAAACCAATTAAAAAGTTGGTCCGCCTTCAAGGAAAAAACCATATATAAGCAGAGACTTTCTGACGCTCTTCCTCTTTGGACCTGCTGCTGCTGTGTAGAGAGGAGCAGCTCCTGCTTCTCTCACTGGTAAGCGCCCCCCCCCCCCCCGCCTTTCCAAAGGAGGGATGGGGGGGGGGAAGGGAGGTTTTTACGGCAGCCGTGCCGCTGCAGCCGGGCAGGCATGGGGGAGGAAACGATTGGAATTTTCAGCAAATCCAGCTCAGCCGGTGTGTCAGCTACACAAGAGGGAGAGCCGGGCCAGGCAAGGACCGGGCCGGACTCCATCCAGCTCGGGCCAGGCCCTGCCCTGTCATCCCGGGCCCAGATGGCCCTACCAGGCCGAGCCAGCTCCGCAGAGCCGGGCAGAGACTCTTGAGAGCGTCTGGCATCCAGCTCGGACCTGTTCAAACAGCCCGGCAGAGAGCACGTGATCCTCACACTGCCGGAGAGAGAGAGACAGAGATTAACTCTCTCCATGCCTAGACTAAACTCACAGACACCCATCCTTCCTCGCAGAGAGAGGAACGAGTGAAGACATCTACATAGTGCAGCGCAGAGACTTTACAGTCAGTGAAGAAAGCAGAACTGATACCTAGAGGGAGGTGCATGGGAAGTTGCTTCAAGAGTGAAGCTGAAAACTCTTTTGGAGAACCATGGTTGGGGACTGAGCTAATAAATTCTCTGTAATATATGAAGATATAGTCCAAAGGGGGATGTGAGGTTCTTATTGCAGCCAATGAACTGAAATACCTAAGTACAGACAAGTAAGTGTTGAAAAAGTACAGCCTGATGAGAAACTAGAACTAAGAGAGAAGAGAGGCTGTGACTCAGAGCCCTGGTCCTGGGGAGAATGCTAGAGAACCTGAGTTGTCAGGAGAACCTGTGTTGCTAAGCACAGAAGAAGGAATTTTCTTTGTTGCTGCAATTGAACTGGACATCCTTAAAACAAGTACCCTGTGGACTGTTCATAACCCACCAGAGTGGCTGTGGGAAGGCTACTGGTGTGGGAGAGATCCACCATTAAGCTGGACTTTACTCCGGGCGGCGGTTAATGGTGAGGCAGAAGACCCATAAAAACTGTATTTTTCTTACAGAAGATCCATGGTGTAAGCAAAAGAAACTTCTCTCCCTAAATGAACTGGAACAAGAGCTGTTTCTGAGGTGGTAAACTGACTAGAGGTCAAAGTGTTGTCTTCTGTATGTTGTCAGGGAGAATGAAATGGAGAGGTGGGGAAGGAGGGGTGGTCTGGGGAGTTTGTTCTGGTTTTTTTTCTTGAGTTTTTGTTTTTCCTTTTTTCCCTTTGTCTTAGATATATTAATAAAACTTCTTTGTACTTTATAAAGTTTGAGCCTGCTTTGCCTACTCCTAATCCTTATCTCACAACAAGCAATCAAGTAAATTTAGGTAAGTGTGCTGGCATTTAGCCACAAACCTGAGTAAGCAAACTAAAACCACGACAGTGGCTCAGGTTTGGTAAGGTGTCCAAAGCAGGTTGAAAGGCTTTTCCAGAGTGGCTTTAGGAAAGTTAACGCAAACTTGATGAAGTTTTGCCAAACTTTTGTGACACAGGCTCATCATCACCTCACTCTGTGCTGAGGAATTTGGGCTGGAACCTTATCAGCTTTGGAGAAGTGTTTTCCCATACAGAAGGGTTACCTCAACATTAGAAGTGGATACTGCAACCTAGATAAAAACTTAGATAAAGGCTAAGTTCAGTTCCTAGTTTTGCTAACTAGCTGTCCTAAGACTTCACAGGAACCACTCTTTCTCTGCCTCTGTTCTGCTTTTTGGGGGTTTTTTTGGTCCACATCCCATTTCTGCCTTCCCCCAAGATACATTCTGTTTCCCACCCACGCCTTTCCTCATCTGAGAATTACTTAACTTTCTGAAGAGGAGTCCTGTGAAATGTATCCTACACAGATGTACTGCTAGGGTGGAGCTGGGAATAGAGCATGGGTGGAAACAAGGGACTGGGACAGGGGTGAGGGAGAAAGGAGACATGAGCCAGCAGTGTGCCCAGGTGGCCAAAAAGACCAATGGCAACCTGGTCTGTATAAAATATAGTGTGTCAAGCAGTAATAGGGAAGCGACTGTCCCTCAGTACTTGGCACTGGTAAAGTTGCACCTCAGATTCCTTGTCCAGTTATGGGTCCCTCACAAGAAGAAAGATGTTGAGGTGATGGAGTCAGTCCAGAGAAGGGCAATGGAGCTGGTGAGGGGTCTGGAGTACAAGTCTTATGAGGAGTGAGAGAACTGGAGTTGTTCTGCCTGAAGAAGAGGACGTGCAGGGGTGATCGTATCATTCTCTACAACTGCCTGAGAGTGTAGCAAGGTGAGGGTCAGGCTCTTCTCCCAGGCAACCAGTGACAGGACAAGAGGAAATGTCCTGGAGCTGTGCCAGGGGAGGTTTAAGTTGGTCATCAGTAAAAATTTTTTCACTGAGAGGGGACTTAGTCATTGGAATGGGCTGCCCAGTGAGATGGTGGAAGCGTCGTCCCTGGACATGTTCAGGAAATGACTGGACATGGCATTCAGTGCTGTGGTGTTGTTCTCATGCTGTTACTCTGTCACAGGTTGGACTCAGTGATCTTTTCTAACCTTAATGATTCTATGATATGGGACAATATGACACTGGAGCTCCAGGACAAGAGACCAAAACTGCTCTTTTCTGTGGCTCTGTGAATTTAAACTAGCTTAAGATGATATTTTACTGTCCCCTCAGAGGCCTTCCTAAGGCCATGGTGTGCACACAGAATGAAGAGCAGAGATGAATGAAGAGAAGTCAGAATAAAGTTGAGTGGGAGATGGGTTTCCATCTAGAGCAGGTGTTCTCAGGGATGATCCTCCTATGCCTCATTTTAGTGCCCAGCCTTTTCCATCAATTCCCTGGCATGAGCGCCTTCTCTTCTGGTGCTCTACTGTTTGCGGTTCCTTTGGCTTCCTTTGCCTGTCTACCAGAGTCAATGAACAAGCTCCTCCAGCTTCCCTAAAATCATCAAATTCGCTTTCTCACTGTTATCTCGGCAACTGGACCTCACAGAACTCCCCAATCACTTCCATAGTCTCTGAGAGGGTTTGTATGCAAATTAATAGGCTGGTGTAAGTAAAATCAATAAAGAACAAGGCTACAGCAAAGCAAAGCCTATCATTCCTTTATTGGACAAGTGTAGTTTTAATGCTCGTGCTTGAAGTTATGCTTGTAAAAATGTTAAAAATGCTTGGACTATGGAAACCCACTGGCTGACACCACTGTTTCCTATTAAGCTTTTCAGCTTTAAATTGGCACATGGAGCCATCATGGCCCTTGAGCCAGCACCACCAAAGCCACTGCTAAGCTCACCATTGAATTCATCAACTAAGAACCTGAACCCTGAATTCTGGCTTGTTCAAGGGTGAAAATCCTACCTCAGATCTTCCTGAAACAGATCAATATTCTTTCTTGTTGGGCTGCAGCTGCACAAGTGCTGTGCAGTGTTGAAATATGGTCAGTTTATACTTTACAGGGAATAGGATCTGCAAGTTGAAGGAACTAGGGTCACATAAGTCATTGGCTTTATTTGTCTATTCTAAGCCAAGAATGTATTACCAAGGGCAGATGGATGTTGTACAGGCACCTACAGTGGAAACCCAATCCACCTGAAAATCAGACTCCTGAAGAATGCCATATCCGTATTTACAGAGAGTGAGTGGCCTGACCTACTCCTGGGTTTGCCCAGAGCAGAGCTCTTGGTTAGTTTTGTCATCAGAGATTTTTAAGACAATATAAAATAGGCTCTCAGTAAAGTTGGGTTAGACTTCTGGTTTTATTGGTGGATTTACTCTCATTTTTATCAGATATTGATGTCTTCCTCTTGTAAATACCTGGAATTCTCCTGTGTGGGCAGACCTTTTTTGCAGTGGAGTTGTGCTGATGGCTGTTACAGGTTGTGCCAGATGCAGCCCATCAGACACCTCCCAATGCCATTTTATGCACACATTCAGCTACTAAACTCTGAGAAGCTGGTAGGGATCACTGGATTGGTTCCAAGTACAAAGTAGAAGACAGGAAAGTCTAGTCTATGTTGGGAAGTGCATAGTGTGCTTCCACCTCATTCGGAGCGACTGTGCTGGGAAGCCATTTATATAGAGCTGCTATGTGAAAGGAACTTGTACATGTTTAGAATGGCTATATGTATATATAAGGAAGGTAACTGTGCATATGCCATAGGTTTGGGTATCATAAATGTGTATGTCATAAGCAAATTTAATTGGGGGATACAACTGTCAGTGCATCTTGAAAGAATCATCTGAATTCACTGTTGCAAGCATGTGGGCTGGCAATTTATGTATTAGCTCCAGAGGGAAAGAATTATGTCTTCAGCAGACAGCTGATGAGTCTTGGTACATTTTTGTGAGCCTAATTGACCTCCTGTAATCACTAATCCTCGTCCCACGCTGTCTGTCCCCAAGCTTTCCAAGTGGAGTACACTCAATCTTTTTAAACATTTTGAAATGGGCAGTCATAGTCTGTCATCCTGCAGACAATAAATTTCCACTGACGATCCCTGCATGAAAGAGAGATGAGAGAGGTGTTAGTGAGCCAGAACTGCAGAAGATGCTATACAACTAAGAGTAACTTTACACCAGGTATTGAGGCAACAAAAACATCTGTCTGCCATTAACCCACTTTCATCTGGGCTTTGCATTCTTATGGACTGAAAGGACACTAAATATGTGTGATAGTTACAATGCCTTCACACTCCTTTACAAGGTAAGAAAATCAGCTCTCTGAATAAGTATGTCTCTGAGTATCCTTCAGAAGACAATGAATCTTGATGGTGATCAGTCCTGAATTGACTTCTAATCAGTGACCAAGAGGAAAAGCATGATTCTGTCAAAAGTTATTGTCATGTCATATATTGTTCAGTAATGTGTAAAAAGTAAAAAATACTTGGGTGATTATCAAGCTGTGTCTAAGAGGGGAGTTATCCACACAGCAAATTTCACTATTTTCTTTTTTTCTTTTTAATGTCTTTCACTACTAGGTCTTCCAGTTAGTGTCCTTTATTAAAGATCTGAAGGAATCAGTAGTGAGAGAAATGAAATTCACTTCTTATCCTTGATCAAATCACATGTGAGGAAGAGTAACATTTATTAATGTAAGGAGAGTTTATGCTCTTCTCAGTTTGTGAGTGGTATTCTCTCTCAAGAGAGTGATAGGAAACCTAACAATTGTTAGTAGGAAGCTTGACTGGAACAGTGGGATTCAACAGTGAAGGCCAGTGATTTAGTGTCCAATAGCTGCAACAGGCTACAAATTTAATTTCCACCTTAGCTTATTGTGCATTAAATTTTCCTTTGACAAATAGGTGTGAGTTCAGAGGATCGAATACTGTCTTGCTGGGGATGGAATGTTGAATTTAGGCTGTTTGATACTGGCTAATTTGAATTTATATCCAAACTGCAGTCCTTGCAGATGGCAATTTTCATTTATATTGGTAATGGGTAGTCCTCCAATGGGTTTCTGAAATCTTGAATTCTACTAATAGTGATGTCCTAAAGCTGAAGCTTGGGAGGGGTAACAATGCTGCAGTGATTTAATAGCAGCTTGCATTTAAAAACCCCGACACCAAACTGATGCCAAACTGCTGCCTCGCAGGAATGTACTGAGATCCCTGTGCCCAGATTTTGGTATTAACTGTGCTTACATGGTGTCATTGACTGGGTCACTCTGTCCTGAAATAAGACTAATTTGACTCTTAAGCCCTATAAAATGTAGGTATACATTTTATACCTACCCTGTAGTTATAAAATGTTTAATTGCAGCTTTCGTTAACTGAGATTTTTTAATTGGAAATTTACTGTGCTACTAAAGCTGCAAGTTCATCCTGAGTGTCATTTGGAACTGGGTCTGTGTCATGCTCATCAGCAAGTCTGATGTTATATAGTTATAACAGTTACAGTTTGGCTTTGGTTTTCTTTAGATCTTTCCTAGATGTTTTTAAATTGTAATTTCCTCATGAAACTGTTACCAAAGGTTAATGAAATGCAAGATTCATTTTTAGGTTTATTTTAAGAATCCCTTATTCGGTGTATGCGCATGTTCTTCAAAGACAGTTATTACTCTTTTGGTCACTAAGTTACCAAGAGAGATAAAAAATAAAGAGGACTGTTCTGTGGAAAACAGGATTATGTTGGTCAAAGTTAAGGTCTGCTAAGCTTGCACCCACTGTCAGAGAGACTTTTAGCTCAAAATCTTAGGTCAAGTTATTTTCCTAAAATAAGACATTGCGAAATTAAAATAAATGTGTTTTAGTCACCTGATTTAATAACATGCTTTAAAATTCTGTAACAGAATTATTTCTAAATCTGTCATTTCAGCTTGGGCTTGCAGACATTAGCATATATGTATATGGTTGACACATTTAATGGCATGTTACATTTTTTCCCTGTGTTACTTGTGTTTGAACTCAAGCACATATGTCCAGCATTTCAGGATACAGGCAATTACTTTGTATTATTGCTGATGCGTGCTTAATTTAGTAGGTATCAGCCTGTTTCAGTTTGTAGATCCCCTACAAGTTTACCAGTGGGGCTATAGATGCCATCAGGAATTGCCTTATGAGGTGTACTCTAGAATATATCTGAACTTGCCTTTGCAGATCCTTGACACCAGTTTGTAGGTGTCATCCCCTCCCAATTGCTAAATTAATGCATTTTTCTTGGCTTTGGGAATCAATATTGAACCATCACTTTTGCTTTCCAGCTGTCATGTGCTGTCAGATTTGAATTTTTGATGTATAGAGAAATTTCTTTTATCTCCAAATACTGTTGAATAATCTGTTTCCAATTCCAGTTAAAAATTTCTGTGAATTCCTACTCATATTGAGTTTAACAAAATCCTCTTTCTTTGGTCATATGAAACTTATTAGGGACCTTAAATACCCTATAATTTAGCTCAGCTGAGCTTGGTAGATGTCCAGCTTGTCTGGGTATTTCAGATGTACTTTATTGTTGGGGTATCTGGCTGTCGATTTATTTTTCAGTGATAATGTCTGAGCAGTTAAGAAATAACTGGCTATCCAGATCACCCAAATAACAGGAACAGAGAACAGTTTTGTAAAGAAATGAGCTTATGACAATCTGCATGTGTTATTTTTATACTACATAGCAGAGGACAAGCTGTGGCTCTTACCAAGAACACCTGGTAATTCCCACCTCCCTGTCCAAGATACTTGCTGCAGGTTGGATTGGGAATGTTCCAGTGGTGCTCTCTGGACTCAGGAGACTGATCCAACCAGATCACAGCCATGTAACAATGCTCCACCAGAAAGCCATGCCACCATCACTTGGCACGTTTCAGAGCTCAGGCTGAAGGTATTTTGTTGTTTGGATTGTGGGTTTTATTTTGGAAGCTATTTTGCCAAGGGTTTGCAATGTGCATGTGTATGTGGGCAGTTTCAGTGGTTTACAACCTGCTTCACATAGCCCATGTCCTTCTCTGAAATTTGACTGTATCGGTCTGTCTAACAAAAGATACTGCCCTTCTCTGCACTTCTTTATGTCCTTAGGTCATCCTGTCTGCATCAGTGTTATCACCACACTCCTGAATGGGCTCCCGGAGATACTTCAGGCTTCTTCTAATTCTTTAAAGCTGCTTTTGTCTTGCTTTATAGACAGTTGTTTCCTCCTTTTGACCTATTTAAAATGAGACTGGAAAATGTAAATAGTAACCACTTCTGAAGTCTGTTCTCCACAAATGAGCAGTTAAATCCTTTGATGATCAACACTAACTCTTTCATTCATTCCTGATACACAGGCTTGGAAATTCACAGGGAGTGATTACAGAAAGTTGGTAGGGATAACCTCATTCTAAACTTTCTACATCCTTTGCCACCAAGCATCACACGCTTTCTCAAATGTCTTTGTATCAACAGTGACCTCAGTGATGTAATGCCTTAGGGAGTAGGAAGGGAAGATATGATTTCTACAAGTTTATTGAAAAAAATCTAAAAATACCTACTTGTTTGAAGTGATTGGGAAAGCTTAAACTGAAATACTTTCAGAGGATTTTTTTTTGCCTCTTGTTAGCTCAAGAATATTGTCCATCAGTAACTAAATAGTATGGACACAAGTTTAATGTGCTTGAAAATGAAGAGCAATTAAAAAATGTTCACATAGACAAGTGGAACATATGCATGCTCCAGGCAGTCTGAGACTCAAAAGAGCTTTTCCTGCTCCTATTCTGCCTCATGAGCTGCAAAGAATCATTAAGGATGACAAACTTTGCTGACTCCTGTGATTCATACTGCTCAGGAGGAGTGTTACAGCCTGAATCTGAATTCTGAGCTGGTGTAGCAAGACTTTTTTTTCACTTCCTTCACTTGGCAACACAAATTGGTTCTAGTCATTCTGGAAGCTGAGGGCCAGAAAGTTCATTGGTGCAGAAAACTTTTCTAGTTTGCAATTCATGATATATTTTCTCTGTAGTTTCAACCTGATACTATTGCAGGTATATGTCTGCCACTAGAGCAGAGGTAGGACAAAGGTATGCTTTCTTCTTCTTCTAGGCACTGTGGTCCTGTGAGGACCTGTACTCCCAACGTACATTCCCATGATGCTGCCTCTGCTCCTGACCAATCCCCCACTGCCACCCTGTTCTGAAGGCTGCCTTTAGCAGTCATAGACGGAAATGTGCTCAGAGGCATAGGCTACCACAGCTGCTTTTTTTTCCAGGCTTGTCCTTGTGATTCCAGACTTTATCCTGGTCCACATCCGATGGAGTCTGGATTCCAGCTGCAGGGGAATGAACTGTCTGCATTATTTCCCCTACTCTCTGCCACAACCATGAGGAACAAGGATTAAGGATAGCACTGGGGAATATTTAAGATGAAAAGCCCAGAACAGGGCTGTTCTTTATGACCTTGTAAATTCTTTATCTAAAGCCATAAATAGGTACCTTTGAGTCAGGTATCTGTGAAAGTTGTTCTTCCACTTGTAGGAAGAATTTGCAGACATGACTTCCATTTGTTAATAAACAGGATAATGTGTTTTAGCCAGGAAATTACAGTTATGGACCTGCAGCAGTCTTACAATGTGTTGCCATTTCTGGAAAAGCCTCCTTATTTTAGGTAACCTTTTGGTTGAGGGATCTCTATAGTGAACTTTGGCAACCTGAGAGTATTACAGAGACAAAGACTTTGGCTGCTTTGAGTGTTAATAGAGACAGCTTGAAATATTGGTATCTTTAAAGTTCCACTTTTCTCTCCCCCTTCTTATGAAGCCCATCTTGGCAGCACACCTTGCCTTACTGTCTGTGTTGTGCTTGATAACAAGTGCTTTAATATACTGGACTGAGGTGCTTGATAAAAGACATCAGAAAATAAATAGCTCACGATTGATGTATTAGAGGTCAGCTTGAAAGAATCAAGATTCCTCTCCCCCAATCAGATTTCAGTGACTGCTTACACTTCTTAAACCTGCTCTGTTAGGATCTCTGTAGCCTTAGACTGACAACAATGTGGGGTTTATGTTAGATCCAAATTTTAAAACTTTGCAGTTGTGCATAGTAAAAAGGGAGAAACACTCCTTTTTAACTGAGCAGAAAAATTGTGAATCCATTTGCAGGACTACAACTTCATCATCATATCTTCCCTTCCTATTCCCTAGCCATAGGGCCTCTCCCAAGAGGCTTAGCAAATGCCAAGAAATGACCAGGACTGTTCAAGAAAATGTAGTTAACTCATTTTCTGGAAAGGGATCAAGGTGCACTGCATTGCCTGAATTCCTGGAGTGGCTTGAATCTGTTAGAATTGTGTTGAAATGTATTGGGCAGTTTACAGCATTTACATTGCAGTTTGCATGGTCTTAACTTGCATGCTGTTGGATTCCCTGCTTCTCTGCAAAGAAAAGTGGACCAAAATGGGTCCCTCATTCCCTGAAGGCACAGGGTGCTTTTACTGAACTCAATGAAATGTACTCCAACTAGAGGTAGGTGAGAAACTGTACTGAAGATCTGTTGCATTTTGTGAAGGTCAGATTCAGCCCAACCTACCACTGCTGTACTTTTCACTGCTCAGATGGACAGGGCAAATGATCCCTATTAGCACCATCCTGGAAAATGAATCTCATGTAGTGTGAACTTTAGTCCTCAGAAGTACTAGCCTGATGCTGAGTACCACAGCAGATGGTGTGTAGCCATGCACTGTTGGGGGAAATAGAGAAGACAGACTTTTTAAAAATTTCTAATGAAACAGATGAAAAGCAAACCTGTGCACAGCAGAAAAAGTTGTGGTTGCCCCACGGATGTAATAGTCATAAGTATACATCATCATGTCCATATCTTCTCCATAGTGTCCTGGATATTCTGTTGTTAACCTTAACATCAAGGAAAAAGAAGATAATATAATTCACTGTCTTATAGAAGAGTCCAGTTGAATGAAAACAACTCAATTAGTAGATTTTTCCTGCTTCTTTGAAAGTTCTTGTTTCTTAACAGCATCACAAGTTGCAGTCTTACAAGACTGCCTTTCTCCTCTATGCAACTAATTCAGGTAGCTATTTGAATAAAATTCAGCAACTTTAGAACAGTTAAGAGCAAACTGGAGTATCGGAATACATGTATATACATCTGCAGCTCTGGGATAAAAGCAATCTGAACAAGAAGGTAAAGCTTGTCTACTACTTATGTCTTTATTGCAGGGATTTGCTCCAGCCTCTTGTGAGTCTCTTTGGTTTGCAGCAGTAGACTGCACTAAGTGTTGCCAAGTCAAACGACTCCAAGCATTTATCCATTTGTGAATTACATTAAGTGAATGCAACAATTAATCCTTTACTCTTTGTTGTTTCTTCTTTCTGCCTAATTTATAATGTAAAAACATGGGTCTGGACAATATTTGTGCAGTGTATTTCATCTGAGAACCTCAAAGTGCTTCTTCAATTATTAATCAAATTATGATTGCTGCTTCCCTGGGAAATAGACAAGTAATTCATTTTAAAGATAATGAGCAGATTCAGGAAGGGACTGGAAACCTGACCAGTCCTTTCTGTCAATGTTATATTTGAAGTCTGAATGGAAACCTTGTACACCTTGTATTACACCATTTTACACGGGAGTTCCTACTGGAGTTGTCAGCTCCACTCTGAAATGGCAAAGGGAAGAATCAAGTTCCCTGTAAGGGAGATGCTGTCCCTGTGGAAATAAACAGCCCAACTCCTGTTGAGACTAAAAGGGTTAAGACACCCTTACAGACATCCTGACAACCTTATCCTGACTTAAACCAGCCTAGCAGTAGTACTTGAATGAAAGTTGTAGGTGATCCAAGCACATTCCAGACAGCACTCGAGCATGTTTACAGTTTGTTACATTGGTGCAGTTTAAGCACAGGCTTAAATATTTTACTCACTAGGAATACAGTTATTGGGATGGGTTTGAGTTTTTATGAGGTGCTTTGAGTGTATTTGCAGCCCAAACCTTTAACTGTTGGAGAACTCAGAAGCAGAAAGTTTACCTGGAAACTGAGGTACTCTGGGCTCTTAGGTTGCTTTGCAGGTCATATTTAGCTTTTGAATATGAAAGATTGTTCAGTGGGAACATCATTCCTAACAAATCATTTTTCCTTGGCAAATGCAAACTGGGTCTGCATGTGAAACTCAAGCATGACCTTATAAGAGCCTCAATTCTAATCAGTCAACTTTTTTGAATATATCTTGTTCTCATGCTTCCTGTCCTTTGGTCATAACAATAATCACACAGATTCTGAGTTCTAGTACAAGGGCACCCATCCCTTGGTTTGGGAAGCCAAAGATCAGGCCAAGTCACGGTGTCTGTTGTCAGAGTTCTGACCAAGGACACAGGGATTTGCAAAGCCCTTGCAGTGCTCTGCCATTGGTAAGAGATAACAGCAATATTTCACAGGTCGCACAGGCAGCTGCTGCAGACTAGGAGAAAGAGAAGAAACCATGAACACTGTGCACTCAGCCAGAGGAAAATCCTCATATTTAGTTTACTAATTTGGAGCCTGAGTGTCTGATAGCACATCTTCAGAAAATCCAGGGTCATAGAAGGTTTTACAAACAAAGACCAGCTATGGACCAGGACTTAATTTTGCATTCTCCCATCAGCTCCAGGTTTTGACACTTTGTTTAGCTATTATTATGAGAAAACACTAAGACATGTGTTTTTATATGTTCCACCAAATGTGTTTCATAACATCTGTTTGGCACTCAGCAAGGAAAATGTTCTGTAATCTTGACCAGCAGTATGTACTGGGCAGATGAGGCTGTGCACAACACAAGGTTAAAAAGCTGCTTTTTGCTCTCAGAACTGAGAGTCAGTTCCTTAAACTTCTTTCCTGGACCTTTCAGTTGAAAAGTAAATCTGATGACACGCTTCTGAATTGCTGTGGTCTCACAGACCTTTTGCAGAAGCAGGCAGTGTTATTCTGAAGTGCAGTGGGAGTCTTCATTTAGCTTCCCTCTTTTCTTTCTGACTGCTGTCATCTTCCCCTCCCTCTCTATTAACTTCTCCACATTATCATGCAGCCTCTTAAGGCTCCTCCGCTAAGAAATGTTCAAAAATCAAATATATGCAATTACCAAAAATAAATTATTCGGGGACTTGAGCTGCTCTGAAGTGTCTCTTCTTACATAGACACAGGCCTACTGACTCCTTTTGTTCTGGAGAGAAAAATTATAAATAGTGCTATGACAGCAGTGTTCAAGTTCACATGAGTCTGTGTGGTCTGTCTAATTCATTTCTCTTTGATGGCTGCTGTACTCATTTCTGAAACTGTTCCCCTAAGCCCCTGCATTTCAAGGTTGTCTGGCTCGCACTCTGTCCTTTAGAAGGAAATACAATTGATTGTCCATGTATCAGGGCTCTGTGGTATGTCCCATTCCTTTTCTATTATCTCCATTTCTTGAATCCTGAGGATAATTCGCACAAAATGTGTCTGCACTTAGAGATGCTTTAGTGTTTAATGCACATGGTTTTCTCATCATGAAGAGGAGAAAGGTCATTTAAGACAACCATTGAGCCATTGAGGGTCTTTCCAAAGTGGTCTGCCTGGCACAGGGCAGTGGTTCTCTCAGGATTTGTTGTAGCTTGGTCTGGACCCTTATTATCAACTATTTAACTGAAAATGTCAAATGTTTTACTCACTAATGCATACAAAGTGCATATCAACTTGTGAACCACCTGCCATGGCCCTACAGACACATAATTTATGTACAAACATGGTAGCATTTGTAAGCCACGTGTGGCAATGTGTGGTTTGTACCTGAGAGGAGTCACAAAAATAGTGCAAGACTGTTTGCCCTAGTTAGTGAGGGTTTGCCTGCCCATGGGCTTTTCATTTGGGAAAAGCCATCTACGGCAACCTTCAGAAAATACAGAAAACAGGAACTCTGGGTCATCTTTTCAAATCTGTCTGGATAGAATCTGGTGTATGATGTTTGGACTCAAGAGACTTGAAGCACCAGTGACATTGTTGAGGGAGGAGGAAGAAGGTAATTTTATGTTAAAGACTGGGTAAGAAAATATTGTGATAAGGGGTGTAAGTAGTTTGGCCTGTGTGTGAGACAGTAGGAAAAGTTTGACAGAAAAAGATATTTTCATAATGGCATTTTTTGCTAGAATAGAGTTGATGTGGAATGGTTTATCTTTTTATTTGTTTGCATTGCTTCAACCAAACACACATTTTTCTAACATATTTCACTATAATCCTATAAATCTTGCTCAGGGTAGGATATGTATTGAAAAAAAGGCATTAAATCTTTACCAGGGTTACTGTTGTTTTTATTTTAATCTGAAAATAGCTGTGTTGTTTATTTTCCATGGTGAAGAATTGCTATGGTAGAGATTAATCGAAAACACAGAGTTACTCATTTAGCACTGAGAAAAATGTTTTGTACTAATCTGCAGTGACCTGTGGCACTCTTTTAACAATTGACTTCATAAATACTTATCATGAGTCTATTATTTACCAATAAGAAGATCAAGTCACATCATGGCCTTAGTATATACAGCCTGCTAATTAAAGAAATAAATGCTAACTGTGAGTATGCCTTGCTTTCAGATACCAAGCAGACAAAAGAAATGAGTCTTCTAAAATATCAGAGACAGTCAGTGGTAGAACAGTCTCAGGTTCCAATTGTTGAATATACTTATTCCCCAATAGTAAGTACATGGTTTTGGAACATCTTACACTGTTCACTTCTTGTGCTAACAAGATGAATGGCTCCTCTTTAACCTTCATTTTCCTCTTTGCTGCTGAACTCTTCCTCTAACAATGCCACAGCCAAAAGAAAAAGCTGTTCCGTTTCAAGAGGAAAACATAAGCTTTGACATTAACTTTCTGACATTTGAGGACAAGGAGTGTCCCCTGAATGGCCTTGCTTTCAGATGTTGTTTACAAGTGCTTCAAGAGTATGTCTTTCCTACAGGAGAATTTTTTTCGAGAGCCACAAGCCTGCAAGTTATAGTCAGTGAACATGGGAATTCTATGCCTCGTTTATAAATTTCAACTCTGCCTCCAGCTGGAAGACGGAGGTCATCTGCTTTAAAAAATGCATCCTATGCTGAAAAGCCAAAGAATGTCTTAGTAAGATTTCTACAGAAATTCCAGCAAATACTCTGAGTGTAGATCCCAGATTGCTGGGCTGCCAGGGAACTAGAGGTGTCCTGGAGCTCTGCTAGAGATGAGAAGTTCTCTTATGTGGCCATGCCATGTGTTTTGGGATTGAGTTCAGGCTCCAGGCTCTGAGCTCAGATTCACACAGACACATCACTGCTCCTGTATTCCCACCATGTTGCACTGAAAGCCAAAAGCCCTCTGGGGCTGAGGAGCCACGAGGCCGGCACAGCAGGAGCACAGCTCTTCCAGGCCTGCACGAGCTCCTGCCATGCAGGTACAAGCAGCAGCAGCAGAGAGCTCAGGGCAACCTGTGCCTGTTCCTCAAGAAAGATGTGCCCAAAACAACTAGGCCAGATTTCCAATGTCAGCTCAAATATGTTTCTCCTAAAATGTCTCTGGAAGATGGTCCTGCAGATCGAACTGTAAGGTTGTATTTGATGGGTAATATTTTTAAAAGAAAATAAAAATCAATCCCCCCAAACAGTTAAATTCCTTTTTTAAAAATTGAAAAAGGGGGGGGGGGGGGGGAAATTGGGTTGTCCAAACTGCATGTTTCCACGATATCTATTGTGAGTTCACCTCTTGAGCTTGTTGTTCTGCTACCGGTTATCTCTGAGAAACCTGCGTAGGATCACATAATTTTCAATGTGTCTTGTGTGGCAGGTTGAGTCAGGAAAACAAATAAGTACTTTAAACCCCATAACTCTTGGAAAATGTAATTGTTGCCTGGACAGTGTCACCATGACAGAGAGCAGCCACAGCTCCAGACAGACCTTCTGGCATTTAAACTGTTCTTTGTTTGGAGAAGGGAAACAGTCATAAACACTCTGTGCAGACTTAGGGCTGCTCTGTGACATGTGTTTGCTTTTGAGACTACAGATTCAAGCTTTCATTTCCTGGCAAAGAGAAAAATCTGAGCTCTAATGGGACCACTTAGTGACACTGTCTCTGCATCTGTGATAGATTTGCTTCCTTTAAGGTGCAAATCAGCACACAGTTTATTTTACTGTAGTAGCATTCCCTGGCCAGGTAAAGTAAAGAGAGCATTTCTGCCTCCTGTGAGGAATGTTAATTATTTTCAGTATGTTAAAAATGTGAAGAATCCATGACAAGTCTTGGCACGTGGAAGAAGGAAACTAAGTACTTGTAAAAAAATTCACAAAGCAAGTGCAAAAGTAAGAGACTGGAAAAGATTAGTAAATTTATTTTCAATATGAGCTTAGTGCAGAGGTAAACTGGGAATTAATGGCAAGAAGATGAGCTGTGAAACATAACTACTGGGCTCAAAGAGTAAGCATATAAATGCTACCAAATAAAGTCCTTCTGCATGTATTTGACTTCAGTCATTCTATTAAGCAAAGTGAAAGTAAAGTGTTGGTTTCAGTCAGCATGCTGGTGTTATAAATTAGTATTCCAATAAATACTAGCAGTTTTCAAAAAATACAGGGATGTTCTAGGCAAAAAACTAGGGCAAATTCTAACAAATCAGTTACATGGCTCATACACATAAGAAAAACCTGTCTTTATTCATTGTAGGTTCATCTCACTTCAGGAGGAATGTAGTCCTGAAGCAGAAGAGGCAAGAGAAACCATACATAAGGATCAGCTGTCTTACTGCTTTTATATTTGCCAGAGAACCCCGTATGGAGACAACTGGAAGAGGAAGGAATCAAATACCCAAGGTGAGAGCTAGTTTGAAACAGAGTTTTGTCACACCTCAATATTGCCAGTTTTCTTAAAAATGCATTTCTGCCCATATCTGGTTTCAAAATTAAGGATACATTGCACATTAAAAGTCAAGGCTGCTGAGAAATTCTGCAGCATGGATTTTTTTGAATATGGATTTTCCTTGAATATGGATTTTCCTTGAATATGGATTTTCCTGTGTAATGCATGATCCACAAAGTACCACCATCGTTGCATACTTTCCTGGTGTTACTTTTAAAAGTAATAAAAGCCTTTGCATGAAAATAAGCTACTTCAACCAAAAACTAGGAGTCAGCAATATGTTGATTGCCATCTCTCCACAGTTACTTTATTTACAATGAGTTCCTGAAACAGAACAAATACTATTATAATTTGGGGCAGAAACTGCAGTAAATGATGATACACACACATTTTTGTTGTGTCTTATATGCACATACAATGTGAAGTCTTACCCATGGTAGCCCAGAACTACTTTGCAGTTTGTTTAGAAAACATATTCTTTCTGTCAAATGCATCTTAACCAGACTGCAAGATACAGACCAGAAGTGTGATGTGTGAAAAAGGGTCTTGTGACAATAACTTCGAAATGCCAGTGGAGGTTAGGTTGTGAGTGAGATCTCCTGAGCTTGGGGGACAGGAAGTTTGGTTCCGGTACACTGAAGTTTCACAACTCAGACAAGTCACATCTGTGACTTCACAAGTAAAAGTGAATCCAAAGCATGGGATTTCACACTACCCCAGTGAAGTTTGTGTTGGTTGTTATGCTAGCATGACAACCAGTGCTTGCTCAGAGTGCTAGTACACTGTCTAGGGAGGGAAAGAGAGTAAACCAGAAAAGAAACCATTCCCAGCAGATGATAGAAAAGACACCACTGTTTTTGAGGGGAGACTTTATCTGCATGGTGTGGGTCCTCCTGTAAAAAAGTCCTCCTATGTGGGACCCCAGGACAACTCTGGTGGAAATGGACTTCAAAAAGTCTCTGCTACAGCCCTCTGCTCCAAGCAGGGTCAACCACAAGGTCAGACCAGGCTTCTCAGCCTTTATTTGGTTCAGTCTTGAAAGCCTCCAAGAAGCCTTTAGTGGGCAATCTGTCCTCATAGAAGAAGCAGTTTTCTTTACATCCCATTGAACAGCAGTCCTGCCCTCAAGCATTTCAGCTGCACCCCCAGTTTGGTGTCATATGTAAACTTGGCCAGCATGTGTTCTGTTGCCTCCTCAAGGTCAGTGATAGAGGTATTAAGCAGGACAGGCACCCAGGCAGGGTATCACCCTTTAACCACTGCCCTCTGAGCCTGTTAAACTATATTTTAACCCTTCTAGTTGTCTGTCCATCCAGACCCTAACATCCTACTTTGGATAACTGTATGTGGAAATGTATTTATACTCTAAAGGCAGAATGGTTTTATAATTAACCCATAATCACAAATTATGCACCAGAACCTTGTCAAAAGCCAGGTGACATGGCTTCCCACCAGTTTCACATCTCTCCCCTCCCAGAAGAATGTGAGTACATGGGATTTCTACCCTGCTTAGAGGGAAAAACACTTCACCTGCTTTTGAAACACTGCCTTTTCTGCATGGAACTGCAGGTGAACTGCATAAGGTTTTCTCTCCCAAGCATAAAAACAGAGTGTTGTCACTGTTGGAAATGGAAGGGCAGTATAGGAGTCTGTGTGCAGCTGAGGTGAAAACTAAAGGCTTCAGTAACCCCAAACATTTACATTAGGATTTGCCTTACTCTGAATGCCAATTTGCAAAGCAGAGACAAAGCTGTTCCCAGTTGTCAAGACAATGTCTGAGGGAAGCAGAACTGTCAACAATAACAAAAAAAAGTCAGAGATTTCTGTTATCTCTCTGAATATGTATTCAATATTAGAGGAGTACAAGAGATTGAAAGAACTGCTTAAAAGTCTGAGTGAGTTTCCCTCAGAGGGAAGAGCCTAGGCAGGTATGTAAATACACTGCCAGGTAGAGAACATCCGTAGGCAAGGTCAGCTGGAAAGGAGGCAGAGGAATTTTCAGAAGAATGTTCAAAAACTTTGTTACAGAGTTTCTATAATTTAAAGGCTTTAAAAATAATAATAATAATAATAATAATAATAATAATAACATTTCTTTTTCTCCTGGCTGCAAGGAGACTGAAGGATGAAAAGCAAGGCAGTGCTGTTTAGTTGTTTGGCCAGTAGACAGCCAGCCAGCCAAGTAAGACCAACAGGCACGTAAACAGTTTGTATGCATCTCAGTGGGAAGCTTACTTCAAAGCTGATGTCTGGAAAAAAAATTCAAGCACAGATTTACTTTTTTCTCCCCCTACTTTTTTTTTTTTTTTTTTTTTTTACTGCAGGGCAGGATATTCTTTGTGTCACTGAGAATAGCTGAATTTAACCTGAATATAACCCTGGAGCATAAAATTATGAGTTCTCTTGGATAGACTGGACAGGAGCAATATGAGCTGCCTCTACGCAGTCTGCTCCTGTCTTTGGTTTTAATTTAGAGAAACCACACCTGTGGTGTGTTTTAGAGGAACTGGGAAGCTTGGGATGCATAGCTCTTTTTTCCAGTCTCTGTGAAGTTGTCAGCACCACTCTGCTGAGACCACCTTTTTCTTTTGGGTCTATGATCAGTAGCTCATTTTGATTTTGATCTTTAAATATTCTTGAGAGTGGAATCATAGCTGTATGCACTACTAACATTTTTTCTGAGGTAGCTGGAATAAGTTCACTCCTGTAAGTCATTGTGGCACAAATGTGTAGCACAGAGATACTCTCGCCCCTGTAAATGTGATGGATTTGTAGTGGGAAAATGTCACTCTACTTTGGAGACTTCTGTCATGGTTTCCAGCACAGCTAGGCTGATGCTGGTCCCCAGACCTGTTCACTGAGGGCCAGCTACTGCCTTATGCTGTTCAGTGTAACTGTGCCCTTATTCTCTTCCCTTAGCCGTGGATCCATAAGAATCCCGTAGCAGACAGGAAATTACATGCTTAGCTCCATACTGCACAGTTAACTCTTTTTCAGACAAGGTTTCTGACAGGTCAAGCAGCCAAAGACATTTATAGGGACTGCTGGGGCAAAGAGGCTCACAGGTTTGGTGTCTGCTTGAACTCACCAGCAGGAATATGGGCATCTCCGGCTGTAGCGGCAGCAGTAAAATTGCCATTCACGGTCCAGCACCGATGGAAAATACTGACTCTGGAAACCAGCCACCAGCCCATTGTTTGAGCAGGTTTGATACCTAATAATGAGGGCAAAGAAGAGAACACACAAGGAAAACATGGTATTAGGGGCCTTGATAGTTTCAAGCATTTCCCAAAACAGCATTAACATTTTTGATATAGAGTGGAAATTAAGGGTTTGACTTTGTACTGAGAAGCACTGTTTGCACTTGGTGTGTATTGAGTAACTGTTTTCTGTAAGAAAGCAGCAGTAGTTGACCAATGTCTTAACACTTATGTTGCACTTAAAATTATTTAATCTGGCTAAAATATTTAATCATTCTAGTATGCTAACCAGGCAAGAAGATTGTTCTGGTGTTGGTATCCTCAACTGTTTACAAATCATGAGACTGACTTCAAAATAGTCCATCTACACTTTTGTCTATGGCTGTTGGTATCTGAGGATTTGGGCTTTATTGAACCAATCTTTACATGTGCTTCTCTATAAAGAAAAACCAACAAAAACCCAAAACACTTTAGAAGCTATTTTATAAAAGAAATTCATTAACTTCTTTAATTGCTATCTTCCACAATTTTGTGTCTCCAGGAGACATTGATGCTTGTGATAAAATCATGATTTGATAGTAATCACATAAGGAAAACTGCGATTCAGATGTTATGTAATTTTAAGACTCACATAAATTTTATGACTGCATTTTCAAAAGAAAAATCTGCTGCTTCATGCTTTCTGTGTGCTCTGTAATTCTGTCATACGTGTGAATCACTGCCTTCAGGTAGAATAGACATAGTCTCAAAGCATGCATGCCTCTCTGTCTGCACACCTCACAACACCTTAACACTGATACCCAAAGTAATTCAAGTGGTAATCAGTTTGAATAGCTTGCTTCTTGGAGACTAAAGACGAGGAGCTCATGAAAAAAGACAGGTCGTTAGTTCAGCTAGTGAGTGCTCATTCTCTCAAGCACCCTCCTGGACTTATGGTTTCCCTGTTGTGAAAATTACAGGAATGCCATTTCTTCCATCGCTTTTCCTTTTAGCAAGGAAAACCTGCAGCAAACTTTCTCTGCGATTTCATAAAATCAGTTACAACGATGTATACGAAAGACACTTTTAGAAGTAACTATGATTAACAAATACCAGATATCTCCCTTAGTTTCATTCAATAATCTCATGATTTATTTTAATGATCTGAAGTTCCCAGAAGGGAAAACACATCATCTAGAGGGGCTTGGTGTTTGGAAAATCATTCACTTGTGCACAGGAGTGCTAGTGCTTGCAAAGAGTGTGAGGCTGAAGTGTTTGTATGCAGAAGCTGAAAAACCAGTGCAGTGACAAATTTCCCTGCCTGGTTTTTGGTGACCATTTTTGAACCCAAGGGTCTCTCCCCTGTTCCTTCCCCTGTACTCTGTTGTTCAGACAAGAGTATTTACATTTGTTTGTGTCCCTGCATCTTCCACGCTGATGGGGCCACAAGTAGTTGTTGTGCTTTGTGAGACTCTTTCAAGGACCTTCAGAGTTCAGTCGTGATGGGGACTCTGAGTTGCCATGGTATCACACCAAGGATAGCAGTCTGGCTTTCACTGAGAGGATTTCAGCAGGACTTTGATAGGAAGTTGTTCTGATTTTTGGCACATAGGCCATAGGAGCATATGGCTAAGACTCTGTGTAAACACATTGGATAGCTGCAGATGATTGGTGTTATCCTGATGGATGAATAGTTGATACACAGCAATATTGGGACTGATTGTACCTGTTGTAAGATGAGCATTAAACTGTGTAAAATAGCAACAAACTCATGCCTCACCTTCCATCTCTCACCCTTCCAAGTTACCTGCATCTGCACTGCTCAAGTCCTCCAGCCCCTGGGAGATTTTCTAGCTCATTTGCATAGGTGCAATTTTGGGAGCACTTTGTTTCTCCATTTCCTTTGCATTTCCTCTCAGAAGCTCAACACTGCCCTACAATTTCCAATCCCCATGGATCAGAATGTGATATTCCTGCTCATACTTGTCTTCGCAGGAAGTTCTTCCTTCTTTTCTCTTCCCACCTGCTCATGTTCAGTCTGGGAAGTCCCGTCCTTTTTCCCACTGTCTTTGTCCTCCAAGTTTTTATTTTCTTGACACATTGTTTTCTACTAATATAGTCCAACTGTGATGGAAGGATTCATTTTGAAAGAGATCTCACTCATGGACACTTGTCTCTGTAGTGAATTGAGAAACAAACCCAGCTAGCCTAACACTCATATGTTTACATGCACTCATATTTGGGTACCAGATTTTAGAAAGATGTGGTTATTTTTTATTCTGATTCTATCTTTTCATTATAAGTTTGGTTTAAAAAATATAATTGGAGTTACCTTAAAATTTAGTTTCTTAGATGAAAAGTATACCTGGACTTTTAATTTTATAATTAAATTGCTGTTTTAACATAATTCAAAGTAAAATTTGAAATACACATTAAAACTCATATTCATGTCTCTCTCTTTGCTTCTGTCTCTTACACAAGATCCTGTAATCTGTTATTGAAGCTCAGTATTGGGTTTAGCAAGAGAAAGATAATAGTGATGTTGAAGTACTTTTCTTTAGCTTTGAGATAACATAAGATTTTTTGCCTTAATCTTTCTAGTTTTCAAGTAAAATCCAGATATTCCCTCAAAAATGAAGAGATGCTCTCAGAACTTGGAGTGCTTATTTGTGAGCTCATATAAAATATTTTCTTCCCTTTCCTTTCCCAGTTCACCACTTTCCTACAAGCAGAAAGTAATTCTTCACGGGAAACAAACAACCCCTCCCCACACACCTCTACAGTCTGCTGCTTCATGCACTAATCTGAAAACAACACTTAATACGTCAGAATTTTTTCCTTCTCTGTTGAATTCACTACTCTTATCACAGCAAATCCTGAAGCAAGTAGGCTGAATAAAAACTAGTGATTCAGGAACTTTGATTTATAGCCAAGTGAAAACAATGCCTTTTTCACAAGATCCATTCTTTAGCACTTTTACTATAAAGGGTAGTTCAGTATTCAGAGTTAATGTGACTGGGTTCTCCTTACTCCTGAAATCCTGACATTGTTAAGAAGAGAGGAAAATGCCTCTTACAAGGTGAATACAGAAGAATGTGAGAAACTGGCTGGGACTGTGTGGGATTAAACTTGGCAGAGGATAGGTTTTCTACTAGTTGGCTCAAGTTGTGATGTGTGAAGAGTTGCCTTTTGGATTTAGTACTGGGAGAAGAGGAGGTGAGCTGGCTGCTACAGGGGAATGAGAAGATTGATGGTGAAGATGAGGTGCTCTTGAATAGGAAGTTGCCCTTTCCTTGGGTACAGCTGTGGGAAATGACTGCAGTGTTCCATAGAAGTCCTTATTCTGGGAGTAGTAACAGGGATATGGTATCTGAGACTTTCGTGGCCTGCTGTGATTCCTCCTCTGCCGAATCTTATTCTGAACTGGTTAATGAGCATCGTACAGCTGAGTTCTGTCATGGTAAGCGATCAAAGCATGTGTCCATGTTACAGATTTAGTTCAGGTCAGAACGGCTTTTGTTCTTCACTGGTGATCTTTTACATGTGAGAGCAAACAAGAGCCGGTGTGAAACAAACCCACCCAAAATGCATATGTGAATTTTGGGTCCATGCACGACAGGTTTCACCCTATAGATCCTCTTAAATTGTACCATGTTATTTGCAAACATCAATAACAACCTCAGCAGCCAAGCATGTACCTCACTGACTCAACAGTTGCCTGCCAGACTGAATACAAATATTGCTTACAATAATAGAATTGTTTTGAGCAATGGAATCAGGTTTGGTGACACTTCATACTTACGTCTACATCTTAATTTTGCTCTTTGCTCTAAGCAAAGCCCCAGAGTGTTGTGCCACATCTCATGCTGGTGCTGTGCAGCAAACCTCCCTCTGAGGCCCCCTGCTCCTCAGGTACGTCAGCACCATGTTATCCTGAGTATGACAACCCAAAGAGAAAGCCTGTTCACTACAAATCTGCCTGGGGAAGCCCAAGTCAAGCTGCAGGAAGAGGTGCTGTTAGACTTAATCCAGCTTGCATTGAATTCCTGCTGCACTGACTGGGACAGTGCTCCCTGAAGCTCTCTGGAGACGTGCAGAGGCTGACACACATCTCAGTGGGCACTGGGTCATGCTGCATTGAGGGTGATTTGTTCCTTATAACAGGGTAACCTGAGAGTGTCATTCCATGTCACTGTGGAGGGGAGGCCCTATACTGCTCTCCTGAGTTATCTTTGTGGAGTGTCCTCCCTCTGTGAAATTTGTTTAATTGCATGATGAGAGCTAATTCAATGGTCAGTCTGTTACAGGCGAATGTGGAGACATAAGAGCCTGAGGGCAGGGTCAGGACACTTGCAATTCTGGCACCAGACAGAAGGGACAACTTCTATGTATTTGATTACGCCGTGTCAGTCTCCAAAAGCCAATTCTACAAGGAGTCCTCCCTATCTCTTGTGGGGTTCTGAGACATGTTCTTATGACTTCCACATATCAAAGGCAACATCTGTTACATCTTCAGCAATTTTTTCTTTCATTTAGGGGGCATTTATGGCTTACTTTTTTCTCCCTGACCAAGAGAAAGCAAGGCCCTTTTCACCCTGTTGATTTCTTCTTGACAGTAGCTGATGAGGCCTCTTTTTCTACAGAAACACTCCTCTTCTCCTCAGATGCTCCCACTGGACTCAGTCCATTGCAGCTGTGCTAAATGGACTTGTAGCATTAGTCCTTTAACATAAATTTAGGGCTCTGAAGGAAATTAACTTGTTTGTGTAGAAAGCACAAATGGGAACATTTTCAAAGGGCAGCTGGATTATTGGGTTTGGGTAATAAGGCCTGAGATTTGAAATTTGGGACTGGTCAGAGAATGGGAACAAAAATAGTTCCTATTGGTATACTGAGGTGTGCTGCCAGAGCCTGAACAGGAGGGTTCTTTGCTCAGTAATCTGTCTTTGCACCCAGTTCGTGGGCAAAGGAGAGAGAGAATGGGAGTGGGGAGGGAAAATCTAAATATCTGTTTTTTCCAAGTCACATCTAAACACTTTCTCAGAAGTCTGAACAAGGAAAAGAGGCAATAAACATGGAATAAATAGGTCTTGGCTGGAAATGCTTCTCCTTTTTGCTTTACAGCTAACTGGGAGCATATTGGGGATATGGCATGGTTTCATCTGCATTACGTGGTGTAAACCAAACTTATTTTCCTGGAAGGAAGAGTTGCTTGTCTTCACTTGCAAGCTTTTGTTCCTTTGTTTGTGTGTTCCCTTTTTTTGGTATGATAGTTCTCAGGCAAGAAAAATAGTTTTTCTTGAAACCCTTGTTCAGAGACTAGTCTGTAGAGACAACTCTGTAGTATTCAACAAAGCAGTGAAAACAGTTTCACCCCTCAATCACTCAGACCTTTGGTGGTGAAATATTTTTAAAAAGTCAAAATTTCTCCAGTACAAATGGAGATAAGAACATAAAATTTATGCTCCCTGAAAAGACAGGATTCTTTGAGAAGCTGCAGCATACATGTTAGTAGGACTGTAGAGTCAGAGCATGCTCTGGAGACTTTTCCCTACTCCAGACATGAGTATTGCCAAATCATCTGGAACCCATTCTTGTCCCCGGTTGCTCTTTCTCTCTGTTGAATATCATCTTCGTTTGCAGATAGCCTCTGAAGGAGTAAGGTGTTGAAACAGATTCAACAAAGCCTTTGTACATGAACTTAACTTTAAACATATTCACAGATTAATGAGGCTGAGAAGGCATTCCTGGTCATTGGATCGAATCTATTGCCACAATTTCCCCTTTGAGCCTTGTAACAGGTTCACAAGCTTCTTGTGATCTTTCAGCAAAACACAGATGCCCATAATTCCTTCAGAAGTCTATGGACATATATGATTAACTTCAGGGATGCATTTATGCAGTGAAGCATCATGGTTAGATATACTCTGAAATGCCACTAGGTAGTTCTGGGTAGCTATTAGAAGGGGTTGGTCATCATGAGTCTGCTTGTGAAAGATATGAGGTGCCTCAGAGAGCAGTTTTTAGAGTACCTGTTCTCTCCATTGACCTTGGTAGGAGGCAAAGGTCATAAACTAAGCTTCATTAGGCATTAGATGTCTAATGTGGGTCTGTGTCATTGTCCTCTTTCTGTTCAATCATTTTTTTCATATCTGAAAGATTTGAAGTTTTACGGTTTGGTTCTCTAAACCTGTACAATACCTAGTGTTAGTGAAGGAAGTAAACTCACCAAGAAGATCTGCCAGTGGTTCCCTCTTGCTCTCAACTCTCCTATCCCTATGGTCCTCCCATCCATTTCTGTCATTTTGCCCCCAATACTGAAGGCCAAAGAAAATAATGAGTTAAAATGTTTTCTTTTCTCTTTTATATTCCCTCTTCATTTTCTCTCTCAAGCTTTTCTTTGTTTATTTCTAAAGAAACCTCTCTTCAGTTTGTCTCTATTGTGCAGCTGCACAGCAGTCAGGAATGGTGATTTGAAAATCACAACTGAAATTTGAAATGCCGTAAGCATAATTTGTCAAAGGTTATTTTTTCATGTTTCTGCCAGACTAGAGTTTCTGACTAGAGTTCTGGCTGAGAATCTGGAGGGAATTCAGAGACGAGCTGTAGGTATGATCAGTGCTTGTTTAGGAGTGTCGGAACATAAAACCTCCAGAGGAGGACTAGAAGAATGGAGACGTGTTCAGCCTGAAAGCAAGAGCATGGGTGAAGGTGTGTGGGTGAGGGAAAGGCATAGCTGCTACCTATTATTAAGTTAAAGAGATTTTACAAAAGGATGCAGCAAGCTTCTCATTGCTCAGTGAAGGTAAGGTAAAGAATAAAAAGCCTCAATTGCAGCAGAGTAGCAGTCTCCCACAGTGTTCTCCTGGAAAAGCTGGCAGCCATGGCTTGGGCAGATACATCCTTCACTGGGTTAAGAACTGGCTGGATGGCTGGGCCCAGAGAGTGGTGGGGAATGGTGCTGCATCCAGCCTGGCATCTGGTCACTAGTTGGGGTCCTCTAAGGGTCAGTGCTGAAGTCAGTTCTACTTAATACTCCTGGAAAAATTATAAATTATTTAATAGTCCAGGGGGGAAGTGGAGTTCACCATCCCTGGAAGTGTTTAAGGACAGACCAGATGTGGCACTCAGTTGACATGGTGGTGTTTGGTCATAGATTGGACTCAATAATTTCAAGTCTTTTCTAACTGAATTGTTTCTGCGGAATTTTAGAAAAAACTTGGCAGATTTGTTTTTACTGGCGGTACAAGCAATTGAATATCCCTGGATATGGTGTGCAAGGTGGGACAAAATACTCTGTGAGACAGAGCTGTAGAAGGAATATTACAGTCTATCCTACAAGCACAAGAAAGGAGCTAGCAAGTCCAGCAGGGTGCTGTGCCAGCTGACATGAGAATGATGTATTGCTTACCAACAGATTGGTTTGTTGGGAGATCAGCAGGGAAGAGAGCTGGCCAAACAGGAGCTATTGGTATAGATGTTGATTCACATTTGTGGTCCCACTTGATTACTGAGTGAATCTTTTTAGAACTGGGGATGGCTCCAAATAGCACTGAGGGAGGTGTGGAAGAGAGAGAAAAGAGGGGCACCTATGAGAAGTGAGCATGCCAAGAGAGAAGGCAGGTTTCTCAAAGGTTCCCCAGGATATATCCATGCCATGATATTAATTTGAGGTTACACTGGCCTAGACTTTCACTCCAGTCTGGGATGAGACTGCTGGGTTCTTGGGCAATAGTGTTGGGACTACCAGGGATGTGCTGGCACACTGCAAGCCTCTCTCCATGAAGCACTGTGGATACAACTAGCTCAGCCCTGCCCAGGCACAGCTAGCTAGGATTTATGGAAATGGCCCAAGTAACTAGGAACAAAAGTTCACCTTTGCAAAAGGATGAGGAAGGAAGGAAGGAAGGAAGGAAGGAAGGAAGGAAGGAAGGAAGGAAGGAAGGAAGGAAGGAAGGAAGGAAGGAAGGAAGGAAGGAAGGAAGGGTAGGCAGGGAGATGTAAGGATATTGGACTGGACAGGTGAACTAGTGAAGAAATACTAAAAGAACTCCAAAAGCTAGTAAAGGGAGAGAAACAGAGTTAAGCAATTAAAGAGGAGTTGATAAAGAAATACACTTGGAGAAAATATTGGGTTTGCCATAGGAAAAAAGTGGGCAACAAAGAGGACAAAGTGAAAAGAATTTTTAAGAGGTGAAATAAATAAGATTCAGATGATACACTGTGAATGTAGTCATGCTAAGCATACGGAGCATGGTGATGAATGGTTACATAGCAGAAGAAAATGTTCTGTATAGACTTACATAGTATCCTCTTTGTGAGAAGTGAACTTGAGCAATTGCTGCCAGAGAATTTTAGAAAGATAATAATAAGTTTATTTTGAATAAAAGAAATGCCTAATTCAAAATTATTATGCAATTGATAGAAATTGCATCAATATATAATAAATGAAGAAGTCATCCAGGATTATCACAATGTGTTCTTTCTGCCTGTTTTGCAGCTCTCCCTCTTTTTTTTCAGTTCTTATTCCAAAATTAAGTATAGGGTCAAATTTTTTTCCCTTAGCAATTGCATCAGCCATAGGCATGTGTCACGTGGCAAATGAAAGAGTATGAATAATTCAGAACAAAATTTTGAATCATTTAAAAAGCAGAAACTTCACATTTCGTTGCTAACCTATTCCCACATAACAAAATTCAAAAAATCACATTGCAATTTCTGGAACAAAACCATTTCAAGTATTTGAAAATACTCATTCCTGCATGTATTTCATTCTGTCCAAAGAATATTTCTGTCCCAGAGTTGTTCATAACTCTGTTTCCCATTTCATGAAAAAACCTAGAAAATAATTAAGTACTGAGTATCCTGCCCAAATGTGAAATACTATACATATTTCCAGAAATTATTGTGGCCACATAATTTGATCACCTTTGCCTCCAAGGCTGATAGAAAATGTAACATTTAGTTAAGCAAGCTGATTCTATTAGGGAATTAACATGACCTCCTGCTATCACCATGCAGATATATATGCCACCATCATCACTTGTTAGTGTGGATTTTTGGCTCCTGTCATAACAGCACAACCAGAAAACAGCATTTGCCTATGCCTGAGCCAGAAAGCTTAGCAACAAAAACACAAAGCAAAGAGCCAGTGCAATACAGAGATTATTTTTTCTAGTGATAAGAGCATGAGGATGGAGTGAGGGGTTTTGCAATTTGTTCCCCAGTTTTTTCACTGATTCAGTGTGACTTTTCAAGAGGGACTTTATGCTCTTCTCACCGAAGGTTCTTGCCTCCTTTTTCTTATCATTGAAACAATAATATGACCGGACCACTTCACAGCTGAGGTTGTCAGCGACCAAAGGACATGAATTTGTAAACCACACTGACACCCTCCAGCAAGAAATTGCTACAGAGAAGACAAATGTGATGCTGATCACCTCCCATGCATTGTGATTAATGAGTCTTAAGGCAGTGAAGCCGCTGGTTATCGTGGCATTAATATGCATTTGCATTGCTCTGACCACAGTGTTAGGACCCGCATTCCACAGGGGTTATCAGGGCTGTGCCCTCCGGGGGTGGTTGGGGTTTTCCTACCATTCGGTTCCCGCCCTGTTGATCTCTTCCCACCAGCACTCTGTCGGCTCACCGAGGCTCTGGGATGCTGGCATGCAGGCATAGTTCCACAGTCTGTCAGAGCCTTCCTTCTTGCTGAAGACACTTCTGACGGCCACGATCACCTGCCCATGTGGGCACTGGAAGTTGAAACCTTGCCGGTACACGTTGACCCATTCATCGTTATCTCCATAATTATAGGGGCCATAGTAATAGTCACTGTACTGGCCCCATGCCACAGTCACCAGAGGCAGGAACGCACAGAGAAGGAAGATGTCCATCCTGAAGATGTTCCTGGCTTAGAAGTGCCCCTCTGATTTGTTGGGCTGGCCCTTTTATATTGCCTCTAACATTTGGCTTCCAGATGTTGTGTTTTCAGATCCAAGCACAGTGTGTCATTGCTTAGCAAACCTTCTCTGAGCTACAGAGACGTCCAATTAGTTTTAAGGTGGAATTCTGCAAGTACAATAAGTCTGCAGTCCCTAAGAACAGGGTCTTCCCACCACCACAAACCATCTGTGATCCTTTAGTGCAGAGCTACTGTACACAGCAAGCTACATGTCAAGCTACAGCTGTCATAGACATCCCACTTTCATCCTCAAGACAGCGGTTAAGTTTGAAAACAACTTTATTTTAAATTAAAGCTCTGTTTGAAGTTGCCATTTTCCATCATTAGTAACATGCAATGAAATGTGATCCTCTGTGTTTGTGTCACCATCCTCTTTTTCCTAAATGTGTGTGACATGATTCTGCCGGTGTCTAGAAAGAAGGGAATTGGGTGAGGTGAGGGAATTCACTGTTCCTGTTGAAAAAACTCCTTTAGAAATTTTGGGTTGGTTTGGTTGGAGGGAAGGTGGAGCCCAAATGACTGAGACTCTGTCTTGGCATGGAAACAGCTCACCCTGAGAAGTAGGGCATTGGCGTCCTCCAAGCAGAACAGATTTTGCTATGACTGTGTGAGAGCTCTGTGAAACTGTGGACTCGGCAGATGTTTTAATTTGAGGATAAAGCACATAAGCAAATTACAGTGAGAAAAACTTCATGCATGACCAGAGCCTACTGAAATCTTTGAGCAACAGCCTTGAAGCTACCTTGATTTTATCATGGGCTAGGAACACAAGGTTGCTGCTGAGGAACTGCTGTGCTGCAAATTCAAAACCTGACTTGCCACTTGGAAAATGTTTCTGTGCAATATCCTTAGGCAATTTCTTTATCAGGAACCCACTCTTTCCAGGAAAGTCTGGAATGGTGTGCTTTACTTAACTGTGTACTTGACTCACAGAAAACTCTGGGACTGGAGCATGCTTTAATAAATAAGACAGTTCAAAGTCAATATAGCATAGTCTACATATGCCTATGTTGCCTCTGCTGTGTTAATAATAAAATGTGTGACCCTTGGAACAGTTCCAGATTCAGATTTTGTCTCTTTTAGTGAAACCCAGAGACTGTTTCTTGCTGCAAGCTTTTTCTCAAATCTTTTTACTACCTCTCTTCCACATTTGGAGCATGCACAGAGAGGAAAAAAGAAAGAAAAAAATAATAATAAGTGTGTGAGCTTTTATTCTGTTGCTGGTACAGACAGAAAGACCTGTGATGGTAACTCTGGACTTGTTCCGCTCTAGGGATCTCCAAACCCATCCTGCCTGGTCATTTCTTTGCAGGAGTATAAGCACCTGTCCTGGTTTGAAGGACAGGTGTCTGTTAAGGAAGGCAGGAGCCTCCCTTGGAATGGGAAACTGTAACCCCTCTCCCTCCGAATTATTATAAATTTGAAATCAAAAGGCTCTCAGGCAAAGATATGGGAATAGGAATAACAGTTCTTTACTACTATCTAAAACAAGGATAACAAATAACAACAACTATAACGTTAACCAACAAACAGAACCAGAAACCCAGTGGCAGCCTGCTCGGCTTCAGGCACCTTTCCCTTTGGTGCAGTTCCAGTCACAGCCTGCAGGGGCGCTCTGGGTGCGGTGATTCCCCGGTGGCTGCAGGGGGCGCTCCGCCGTGAGCTCAGGTAGCACACGGCAATGGCGACTGCCCGAAGCACGGAGGGATGGAGGAGAGCCCTTGCTCCACAGACCCTCGGGAGGGGCAGCTGGTGTCGGTGCCACAGCAGGATCCCGGGACACAGGGAGCTGGGACGGTAAGGGGTCTCCACGTGCAGGGAAAAAGCCCGCTACAATGTAGCGGAGAAAACTCAGAGCGGGCCGGTGGCAGGCAGGTCGGCTCCGGATGGGGCAGAGGGCAGAGACTCACAGCAGACAGACCGGCAGCTCCGCGCTGGCTTCTCAGGGGCCGTGGGTTCAGCAGACAGCAGCTCTGACCGTCCAGCTCCGAGGGTCCCGAGCAAGAGGCCGTGACCTCCCTCTGCCCTTGCTTTTCAGTCTCTCCAAATCTGGAGTTGTCAGGCTCTGCTTCCATGAGGGGCAATTCTGCCCCACCCTGCCAAGGAGAAAGGCTCTACCCTTGTGCTTTGTTTCTTTTAAGTACCCAGTCATTTGTGTCTTAGCAACCCATGGGAGAAAAATTCCTGAGGAAAAGAACCAGATCCAACCTTCAACAGCACCCCAGGAGGCAGGTGCATTTACTAACAAACCTTAGATGTTAAAACTGCCCTCTGCCTCATCAGCCAGGTGCTTCTGTGCCTTTAGCCAATAGCTTTTCTTGTAGCAGAGCCTTGTTCAACAAAACTGTAGGTGGTGGTTGGCCCTTTTCCAGAACAGTGCAGCAACATCTCAGTTGTCCATGCTCACAGCCAGTGCAGATCCACTTGAACCAGGCAGGTGAGAGCTGCTGATGTGTTCAGAGCCTCCCCTCCAGCTGCAGCAGTCCCAGGTGCCTGGGGAAAGGGACTATGGAGACAGCAGAGAAGAGCCCTTTCCTTGGAGCTGCCCGCCTCTAGATCCTAGGTAACAGTGTGGGACACAGGTACCCAATGTCTAAAAAGAGTGGAAGTTTAAGATTAAAAGCCCCTATAATTATCTGATGAGCACCAGAGTGTATGAGCTGCACAATCTCACATGGGTTTTTCAGCTAACTCAATAGTGGGGTTTTTTCCCTCTTGCTTCCTTAAAGATGCAGTCACATGAGGGAGTACTGCACACTGCTGTACATGCCTAAGAGGCATTCTGAAAGAAGTTTTAGCAGGAAGAACCACATTACCATATACATATGATCCTCACCTCACATAACCCTTTATAAGCACCATTCCTTGTAACAAAATTCTTACATAACCCACAAAATTACAAGCAAGAGGAGAGGATAAGGTGGAAGGAAGGCTCTATGAAGACTAGGCAGTCTTTTACCTACTTTTGACATGCATGTGAAGCTTTGAGGTGTCTGTTTTCACGTCTTACATACAGTCTAACCTGCCTGATCCCAGTTAATGGATAGAGTGGCACATCCATGCTGCACTGTGATCAAGAAGTGGCTTGACTGCTATGCAGAGAAGATAGTGAACACAGCAGATGTGGAACAAAAACTCCCTGTAGCACTTCTGGCAGTTTAGACATGTCCTGGCCAGCCCTATTCTGCTTTGGCCACTGAATCAAGCAAAAGCCAGCGGCTAGAAGAGCTGTGAACCAGTCTGCAGCTTGGGCCTTTGGTTGTCTTCTGCTACAGTTTGCACTACAAACTGATAAAATATCAGAATATCAGAAAACACTGATATTTAAAAGTCAGTCCCTCTCTGGAATTCCCTACCCTTTAATTTGACTTTAAAAACATCAGCTGCATGCCATGCATATCCAATCTTTGGAAAAGCAGAGAGTGTCAATATAGTAGTAAATATGAGGTGCTAAGGCAAACCTTTCATTTTCAGTTCCTTGCTGTGGAATCCATATTGTCTGGTAATTTTATTCCTCATCAGCTCTTAGAAATGTTGCATTTAATCCATACAAAAAATTTAATTTCTGTCCTGCCCAGTTGTGACAGATAAAAGTGATTATTCTTGATACCCTGCCTCCCTGGCCTGACTTTGGAGTTAGCTCAACTTTTAGCACCGTTTGGACTAAAGAGGAATGTTCTTTCCAGCTTGAACTATTCTGTGTTTCTCTCCTGCTGAAGGTACTAGATGCACCATTATTTAGTGCTCCAAAATTATTAGTGCTTTGGAGCCACTAGGAGAAATGCTCCAGTATTCTTTTGCCATGCTATGATACAGCCATGAAATGCAGGAAGATTTCAGTACTTTGAACTAAAATTACAGATGCAGAAGTATTATTTGAATGAACAACAGTAGACAGACCAAGCTCTATACTAAAATAGGAGAAATTATGGTAAAGCTTTATTTACTATTTGGCAAACACAGAGATGCTAGAGCTGCAATGAGAGAAGTGAGGGTTCAGACTTGGTAGTGACAGGTACAACTAGATCTGTGTCTACAAAACCGAGTTGCATGAAAGTAGTATCATGTGGTTTTATTAGAGTGTCTGTGCTGCTTTAGTTCCTGTGACTGCAAAGGACTGACTCTTGGGCAGTGAGATTTTACCCCACTTTGAGGGCAGAAGGAGCATACAAGGGTGTTATCTCACAGCACTTCATTATTTAAATGCACAGAAGAGATACCAACCCATATTATTCAGGACTATGGCCGGAAGTGAGGCTGTGCATTTTGGGCTGCTGAAGGAGGCTGAGAGTGTAAAAAATGAGCCCTGAATCCCCTGTACACAGAATAGGTATGGCAGAAGCAGTGCCAGTAGCAGCAGCAGCAGTATATGTCTGCTTCCAAGCTAATGAACCACATCGTGGCATTTCCCTGGGAGAAGAAAGTGTTTTTCATGACAGCTCATCACATCACTGAGGTCACACACTGTGAACATATTTTCCATATTTTATTGCACACTGTCTCAGTGTGATGCTGGCAGTTCTGATAAAGCAGAGTGGCTTGGATGAGTCAGGGAGGCTGCATGATCTGGGAGCTGTAAATTGAATTTAATTACAGATTACTTTTCCTGTCATCTTTGCAGCGTGGCTTTTTTTTAATATGTATATTAAAAATACATATATATGTTAAAAAACGTAATAAAGGCACATATATATGTATATATAAACTTATATATAAGCTTCCTGCATTGTCAGTTATCAT
Organism: Eopsaltria australis; assembly: GCA_034509425.1. Lineage (NCBI taxonomy): Eukaryota > Metazoa > Chordata > Aves > Passeriformes > Petroicidae > Eopsaltria > Eopsaltria australis. Next base: position 222,659 of record JAVTVJ010000359.1, on the reverse strand, counting down.
AAAAGTTTGAGGATTTGGGGTACTTTTATTATGTTTTTGAAATGAAATTACAGAGGCCTTGGTAATGCAGACGACAAAGCTGCTGAAAGACTGTGCTTCATAAGGGATACAGAGATATCCTAGACAACGTTTTAGCTCAGAGATATTATCTTCTTTCATAGTAGTGTATATGGTGAAGGTTGGAGTTCATTTGTCAAGTTTTCCTGCTGTTAATGATATTTTGTGTAGCCCCATTCACTTGATGTTCTCAAAGTACTTTGATTAAGCATTTTGAACCACCTTTTTGAAAAGCAGGAAAGGTTAAAACCCTTTACACAGTAGGTCCAGTGATGTGCCCAATGTCCACCAGTACCTCAGGGCTAGAAAGAGATTTTAGACTCCAACATCTAGACTGAAGTTTTAAATCCTACTCCAGTCCTGGGAAAGCACACATTTTCCCAACCTTTTCTTCCTGCTAGTTCCCTACAGAAATGCTGGTTCAACTTCTACTTTGTGTAGCTCTTTCCATGTAAAATGGAAATTACTACTTAAGATACTGTGATGCTGGAGGATGTTGCAGAGCTGTTTTCTCCTTGGAAGGAGCTGTAGAAAATTCTGCTATTATACCACCTGGAATATTGCTGTGGAGGAAAAAAAAAGCACTTGATGCAGTGCTGTTTTTCTATGTTAACGTAAGCCTTTGAATTGCTTTTGTTAGCTTCCTTCCTGCATGTGTAGTATTAAATTATGGCTTAAGTAATAGAAGCAAACAGGAAAAGCAAAACTTAAGTCACAAAGTCTCTGAGGAAAGGGTAAGAAAGCTGCACTGAAACATTAGTAAAGAAACAAGTGAAACAAATTTTCCTGGTCTGGGAAACCATCCAGATGCTATAACTCTTTTCCTTCTATGAGTCTGAGATCTATTATTTTGAAAACTCAATTTTCAGGTAATGGGCAAACAACTGTTTCATAGATTGATCATCATTGCTAGATCAGATTACCCCCCAAAACTGCTCAAAAGCAACAGTCACAAACCTTTGTGACAAACCTTCCCCTGCTTTGAGTAGGGAAGAGTTGGAGACTGGAAAAGAGCTGAGTTGTGCGAGGAGAGGCGTCCTTATCAACAGCAGGGTTTGTAAAAACATCCTAGAGTGGCTACCCAGCATATTCTGGTGTTAAATAACCCAAGAACTGATTGCCATCGTTACAGACTTCCACTTCTCCCCAGAAGTAGTTTCAAATAGATTTACTAAGGGATATTTAACCAGTTCTGATACAGCCATTCTTCAAATATGGGCATGAGGAGCTCAGTAACTTGACTGTTACATACATATTGTAAGAAGTCATGCATAATTTATGAACAGAAATTGATGGTTTTTTCATTGTTGTTGTTCAGTCACACTAAAATTGAACAACCTCCTCTATGGTTTAATCCCAATCAAATTCAGGTTTTTGTCAGAGCAGAGGTATAACTGCTCCTCCTCAGCCTGCTCCTCATGCTGGAAAGTTGCCCTATTGTAGTAACATCTGTGTTAGCAAATTCAATCCCTGAAGTTGTTGTAAATACAGTGATGCTTCCAGGATCCTTACAATAAGGAAAAGCCAAGTTGAGAAGTGTTTGGCATGACAGTTTCACATGGTACTTTTCCAATCACATGTTACTGCTAAAAGCAAGGTGTTTTTCCCTGGTACTTTTTGCTAACAAAGTCTGTTTTTATTGTTGTAGTTTCTGTTACTACTATCTCTTTCAGCATATAAACTTGAAATCCATACCAAATCTTTAGCTCCATCCTGTACTAAGCCTAAACAGTCAGGGTACAGTGTCTGAAGGTGAAGCTGCCAAAAGAAATTTAAAAAGCCTTGAGGATACAGGAAATTCAGGTGGCATTGATTCAGGAGACAGCCAGATGCTTCAGGCTGAGTCAGTGCTGAACCGCCTCACAGATTTGCAAGCAGCATTTTGCCAGGGCTTTCTTACAAGTGAGCTGAGTAACTGAGTCCCGTTTTCATCACTCATCCTTTTTGCATGCACACATGGGGGGCTTTAATATAAAAATTTATATTAAATAATAATAGAAAAGATATATTTAGTGTTTGTGCTAAATTCAGGCTTGGCTATATCTGTGCTTTAGTTGGTTCCCACCTGATACAGCTGGAGAGCTTTCTTGGAAGAGCAGTTGCCACCAGATCAGCAGAGACAGAAATGTCCTAAAACTTTATGACTCCTCCAGAAAGAGACTTTTTCTCCAGTGGTCTCATTGGACATTTGAGTGAAATTGCTACTAAACTTAATACATAAGGAATTTTTTACATGATAAATTACCCTCTCCTTCTGTCAACTTGTTTTAAGTTTGGCCTCAAAATGTGTAGCTTCAGCTGATTCTTGAAGCATTGAGAAAGTCTGTTGAAGTAAAATGCATAGGAAAAATGGTACATTTAAAAGCAGAAGTTGCAAAAAGCAATCTAAGTATTATTGAGGTACTCTTCATAATCTGAGAAGAGATACAACAGAGGCCCCAGCCCCATCTTTTACATTTTTAAATTCCAGCACAAAGCTTGTTTCCATGTAAAGTTTGGTTACTTTTATTTCAGTTTAATCCACCTTTTAGAAATGGCCACAGCTGCAGCATTTTCAAAATCCATGGGCTACTGAACTGGGTCTCAATATGGGCCACCTTTTCCAGGTATGTGACTGTAGATGTCCAATTGAGCAGTGTTAAGATATCAGTCAGCTGTGATGTTTGTCATGGAAAGCATCCTTTGTGGATGGGGAGCGAGTTTCACCTTCAGAGAGTTTTGGTATCATTAGATAGTTCTCACATGGCTTTCTCCAGCATAGTCTGTGACCAAAAGTTCATAGCATCACTGTGAAGTGCTGGAGGGGAAAATCTGAACTAATCACTCATAATAACTCTGCACAGACCCATGGGGTAAGTCTGAGGTCAGGGCTGAACTGATCTTTTAGGTGAGAATGACAGTAGCTGTAATTCATTTGCTGGTCATGGGAATGGGCTGAACCAAAGCCAGTTTTTTCTGAGCTACATAAGGGAAAAAAGAGCTGACAGTATGACTTAGAAGTATCTCAGTTTTACATGCAAAGGACCCTATCTCTGCATGACCTTTCAGGCCCATGTATAATGAATGCTCAGTAGGAACACTCAGAGATCATGGTGTTTCATTCCAGTTTTGTTCTTTCTTTGTGTAGGCTTCTTCATGTCAAAACAAAATCTTAAGAGTTCATAATGATTTTGCTTTAACAGTCACTAAAGTCAAGTGCTGTCTGGAAGCCCAGGTTATGTGGGAAATAAAATGAGGTGCTTACTTGGTCCCTTTTGGCCATGTGCTTTGTGAATTTGAATAGCTGGAGTGGCACTGAAACCCAGCTCCAAGCGCCCTCCATCCGTTTTGCTTTCTAGTCATGAGAATGATTTCTCTTTACTGTTTTGCTTTTGAGATGCTGCAGATGGTGGGGGGAAGAAGTGGGGAGAGAGGAAAAGATCTGAGGAAGGGGCTTCTGCACCCTGCCACTATAATTCATTGTGATCTGACCTTCTGGATTTTCAGCCCTGCTCAGCCATCCATCACTCCTCATGTGACTGTCACCTCATATTATTGTAATTAGCAACTGCCAGCCCCAGAGATTTGACAGTGGAAGTGAAAAAGTCCCAGAAACTCTCTGCCAATTTAACATTAACCCTGTCATTACAGGACAGACTGTCCTGCTCCAGAAGTAGCTTCTTGGCATTTGCACTGAGATAATACCATGGTCCTGTGGTGGTATCCACCTCCTTGACTCACCCTGCCTGGTTGTCCTTGTGTCCTCCCAGGCTGCTTCACCCTCCTTCCTCCCTAGATGCCACCCCTCTTTGCTGCCTATGAGAACTGAAGCTGCTACTGAGGGTGCTCAAGCCGGCAGTCCCAAAGCCTGTGGGTGGATGATAAATTCGGCTCTGTGGTTGTGCCAATTGATGACTGTCTGCTCAGCCTCAGAAAAGACCCTGCTGTTCTGTGCACATCTCTCTTCCCCTCCTTCTGGGACATATCCCCCTGTGCCAGCTCTGCAGAGTGGAGAGCCCCTGGGGTCCCTGCATGTTTGTGTGGCCATTGGTTTGTGCTGCTAAGACTCCTTGTCCTTGTCTCTGTCTCTCAGCCAGGTGGACAAAAGCTAGGGCAGATCTGCCTTCTCATGCTACAAGTTCCTCACCTTTACTTTTAGACTTTCTCCAAGTGTGACTGGCAGCTGCTGTTGCCAACTCCCTCTTTACATGGCATTTACAGATCTTGCTTCATTGTCTTTTAAGCAGGGATGAGGGGGGTGGCTGGAGGTCATCCTTGTTGATACTTTGTTCAGCTAATTAGGTGCAACTCCTGCTTTGCTGCTGTACAGAGGTGACAGCACTGACAGCTCACTGGAAGGTTGCCTTCCCCTGGGAAATATCTGGGATTGCAGACAAAATCTGAGATATGGAGAGTGTGACAATATCTGACACCCAGTCTCTGTGGTCATTCTATCTGCTCAAACAAACAGCACAATCAGGTAATGAAGGTCCTGGTAGTCCTGCAGTTCAACTGGGTGATGAACTATTTCAGTGAGTGTGACAGGCAGGTTTGACACAGCCCTGGCTCGGATACTGTTCTGATATTTGCATATAACAAAAAATGCATTTACTTAACCCATTCTGCACCATTCTGCCAAGGTACAGCTTTTTTTACTCTGACATTCACAAAAGCTGGTCCCTCTAGTCCTTAAGGATAAGGCAATGCCCTTTTTTCACAGTAGTTCTGCACTGCCATAATCAGTTCTGATCCATGATATACTTTTCTCCAACCTCTTGTTCTTGCAAGCAGTTACAAAGCCCACTGTAGCTACAAATTGCCTGCTTCTTAATTTAACCTCTCAGCAAGGCTGGGCCAGAACAGCTCCTGCTCATCACCCCAAGAAGCATAACTGAGAGCCTCTGAAACACGATTTTACTATCCGATCTTTGTATGCTTGAGCCACGAGGTTTCTGAGCTTGCTCTCAACTTTCAAACATATTTGCCTGTGCACCACACAGTTTACTGAGCTTTTTGCCAACCCACATGGCAGGCCGTGTTTGTATGAGCACTGTTGTATTTTATTGGTGTGCTTGACGCCGCACAGCAGTAACTGTGCTCACCAAGAAGCAGGAAGGTGCCCACATAGCTATTACTGCCTTAAGCTCTTCTAATCACATCAGATTCTGAGGGTTTGTCAACTACATCCACAGAATAATATCCTTTCCTTTGTGCTACATTCTAGGTTATTTTATTGCATTGAGAACTCCCACAATTTTATTAGGGCAGCGTGCTCCCTGTGTCTCTTCTCAGCTTCAGTACATTTACAACTACTGTTCATCATGAGAAAAGGTTGTGTGTCTGTGGAAGAGTAGTCTTGAGAGTACATAATCTTGGTGTTATTCTGTGGTTTATATGCATAAATGAATAGAAAATACGTGCCAGTAAATGGAAAGATAGACAGGGAAAGAAAAAAAAGAATCAGCAGACAGAACTCTAAAAAATCTCAGGAAGCAAAGTTGTGTGTTCAGGTTATTCATAAAGTGAAGCATGACAGGCACTAAGGAATAGTCTGTGTTGTACTTCATGACTGCCTTCAAGGGAATATGACAAGATTAAGAGAATTTTCTGCTCATTATTTAAATGCCCAGCTACATGTTATGTCCACACAGCACAATGCAAAGTGTCAGCACTCATTGGTTTAGGAGCTCACAATTTAAGCTAACTGGAAATGCCCGTGGATAAGTCTTGTACTACAGCATTGAGCTGCTTCTGTAGCCATACCCAGCCACTCTTTCTGGTGAAGCATGAAAAATGGTAGAGTTTGTCTTCAGCAGACATCAAATACTTGGCTCTGACCAGGAGATAAAGGCCAGAAGTTGCTATTCTGCTAAACATGGATGGCAATACCACACCGTCCTTATGCTGCAATGGGCACAGCATAGTTCAGGTTGGAAGATAACTCTGGAGGTTTCTAGATCAACCTCTTGCTCAAATCAGGGTTGTCTGAAGATCTGACCAGATTGCTCACAGCTTTATCCAGTCTTGAATATCTCCAAGGATGGAGAATGCACAGCCTGTCATTTTTCCACCTGCAAACAGAAAGCGTAAGTTACACAATCCTGATGTAATATCTTTGTGACCAGAGGAACTTGGTAACAGAATCAAAGCTGCTGTTACTCTGCTACTTGAGAACTCCTTGTTCTGTAACTCTCTTTATCACCATGCCCTTCAAAGCATGATATTGAAAATGGTACATTTTTCACTTTAGGAGGCATGTCCTGTCTCAGTGCCATTGGAATGCTTAGCAACATGGATGCAGATGCATGCCACACATGCAATGAAAGTCAGACTGTTTCCTAGCCTATATTAGACACATTTGCCAGCTCTCACCTCGTTATTTTTATGATGAATCCAAAACACAGCAATTAAAAGGAGTGCATCAGTGTTCTTTTATGTCAGCAGTGGATTAGACTAATTGCCTGTGAAACTATCAGTGGCCCTAGCCCAGCACTGCTGCAGCTCTCCAGATGGCAACCTTGCACCCAGTAAAAGAACTCTGCTAATTGCCTGAAACCCTTTTTATAACATCCTTCCAACAATATTATTGTGTATTTAAACCTAAGCTTCAGAATATCAACAGTTCAGCGGGAGCTGCTGGTTTAGTAAATTCTGGAATCCTGGGTTAATAAATCTTGACACACTGGGTTTAATCATAGCTCAAAATAGCTCTGCCACTCTACTGTTCTGAATCCTTAAACAAATTACTTTGCCTCTTCATATTCCTGTTTGGCCTTCTGCTCATTTTTGGTATTTCTGGCCTGATGCTGTAAAGTCAGTTGTTAAGCTACTGTCTTGTTACGAATTTGACAATTTGTCAAATGTCTTGCAACCCCAAGCAAACACATCATGTTCTCCAGCTATTAACTATTGTTGCTTGCTTCTTGCTCTCTGTCGTTTCACAGGGGAAGTCACGATCTTGTGCTATGGTGGAAGAAGATGGGAAAAAAAACTACCAACTATTCAGTAGAAAACAGAAGACTGTTTCTTAGCCAGTGGTTATAACAACTGCTATGAACTCATCTCTCCCAATATATGATTTCCTGATGTTAAATGAATTCGACATTTACATATGCTTTTTTTCTTCCAAGAGCCTTGTGTCATTTTTCCCCCATTTAAAATGCCGTTGTACTCGGAAAATTTTTTTTGATCTTGGCACTATGGGACCTCTCTATTTATTCTGTCAAGTTTACTCAAAGCAAAAACATGTGGTTTAACAGCAAGGAACTCTCTGGCTTTTGTGGTCTTTGGATTGTGGTGGGAAAGGCCTTTGCTAACTCATAACACTGCAGACCCAGATGTCAGAATCTTCCTGAACTGTGCAGAAGTGATGGAGAGTGATGAAGGAGAGCGTGACGCACAGTGCTGGGAATAGACTCTGCAGGAAAAGCAGAGACAGCAGGCTCCTCTCCCGTGTCCCTCTCTTGCTGCTACAGAGGATTTATGACGTTGTAACAGGCTTTGCCGTGAGTTGAATATGAAAACAATTCCTCCCAGACTGTAGTACAATCATCATTTTTGCTGCATTGGCTTCATTGCTTCGCTTCAATACTCCAGTGAGCAGGCTGGCAAAATCCCAAGCTGCATGCTAAGATCCCTGCAGTGCTGCAGGCAAAAGGGTGCCCAAACTGCAGAAATAATGAAATAATGTACCTTGTAAGTGCCCTTCACTTAGTCAGAAGATTCCCTGAGGAACAGCAAACTCCTGGAGAGGATGTTGCCAAAATTCCTTCTTTGCTGTCGTCCACTGCAGAGATAATAATTTGCATATAGTTACTGCTCAACGAATTCCCTGACACAGCCTCTGCCCTCCACACCAGAGAACTGCTGGCTGCTTTCACACACAACAGACAGATCCAGATTCCTATAAACACGAGGCCTGGATGATGGGATCACTTATCTTTTCACCAAGATGAAGCCAATGAGAAAAAGCAATTTCATTGCTGTATATCCATCTCTTACCAGCTTACTCTATCCTTTGCTCTCTTTTGCTTACAGTCCAAATACGAGGCTCTTGAGTAAGGATTATTAGGTGTTCACAGTGCTGAACACAAGGAGATCCTGATCTTCCTTCATCAATCACTATCACAGTAACATCAGCATTTATTTGTTTATAGTGTCTGTTCTTTCAGTAGGAAGGTCTGCTGGGACCTCAGTGACAATAAGAAGAGAGTGCTGCTTTTCTAAGCCATGCCTCCTTTTAGGAATATAAATGGCATAGCTCTTTATGGCACCCAAAATGACATTTTCCCACAGATACCAGTGATTATTTTTTGAGTTGACTTTTTCCTTTTATGCCTAATTGATACTTTTTTACACTGTATATTTAATAGATTTCTGGTGCTTTCAATTTAAGAATCTTGAGGTACAGAAATTTTGTATCTATTCTACAGATATGGGAATCTCAGGAAAAGCATGGTAAGGTCTACCTGCCATCAAGGTCATACACTGAGTTTATAACAAAACTGGCATTTAAAAAACCCCAGCAGTTCACCACAATTTCTTTTCCTGTTTTTAGCCATTCCCATTCTCTGTGCCTTCTCTCCCTCCTGTCTTCCTTTCCTGCTACCATTTTGTCAGTGTCTTATACTCTCTTTCAGCAGGTCTTATCCCCAAAAGTGGGGTTTGTTTTCCATATTTCTGAATCTGGATCTGATACCCAAACACTTCATATGCCATGCAGACTGCCAGTTCTGCTTCTCTTTCACATGTTAACAGCTAGGAAATTCCATAGCAAACTCCCAGCTATTTGAGGGACCTTGGACACTGCCTGTAATTCTCATTTTTCCTGTTCTGTTTTGTTTTTTTCTGTCGCCAATTATAGTGCTGGCTTTTAACTTTGTTATAGGCCATTAGTATTTTGCTTTATAAACAGCTCGTTCTGAAATGTTGTGGAGCCTGCAGTGTGTACAGACTTTAGAATAGTTTTCCATGGGACTTTCTGTACTCAGTATCTTTTGTATGACTATGTACAGCAGTATGTGGGGATGCAGCCCATCTTTTCTCAGCCTGTTTCAAAAAAGATTCCTAATACAATTTTTCTTTCAGTATTCTCACATTGAAAAAATCCCCAGATTCTTCCTGTATGAAATCTTCAGTGTTTGCCCTGCAGTGCACCCCAACAAAAGGACAATCAGCTGTTAACAACAGCTGGTTAAAGGGACATGTTTAGGGTTTGAGAGATGTTTTCTGGTTGGTATTTTTTCCTCTTTACCTTTCCAAAAAAATAGCATAAATTCTGCATGTGGTTATTTTAAAAACTTTTGGGCAATGTACTCTGTGACGTAAGAATACCCAATTCAAAATTCTGATTTGTATTGATGTGGGCACTCTTCATATTTTAGACACTATGTAAATGCCTTTTCTGGATAGATTTGTTATCTTGTTTTTAATACATTGAAACAAGGGGCAGCTGCTAAGGAGGAGGGGAGGCTTTTTGCCAATGTGAGGACACCAGGGGAACTGTCTGCCAATTTCAATAAGAGAAGAACAATTTTTTTTGCTTTCCACTCCTCCCCCCTTTCCTAGTGCTCCTACTCCCTCACATTCACTGCTGGATAGAGGTAGGAGTTCAGTCTCCAAACTGAATCAATTTTTGCTCCCTTCACTGAGGCTATCAGCAGAGCAGGGTTAAGTATCATAACAGTTTTTTTGTGTTGTGAATAGCTGTTCTATCTGCACTTCCCTGATATAAACAGGCTTGCAGCCCCTTTCCCCTTCATCCTACTCAATGCAACATACACACTCCAGATCACTAAAGCTGGGATTACTTGGCTTTACAAAGCTTCCCTAAAATGACTTGTCACTCCCTGTCTCTTTCCTAAAAGCACCATGAGATCTCCAAAACCCTGTCTTTTGTCTGACTGTGCTCAGAGGAAAAAAAATCTTAATTTTAAAGACCTATTTTTCTTCTCACTTGTTTTACATCTGCCACCAGTTATCTGTATGAACAAGGCATGGCAAAACAGCAATAAGAAAGAGTAACCCCATACTGGTAAGATGGCTAGTAGCTGATCTGCCTTTACAGCAGGTTCCAATTAGCTCTGTCCAAGAAAACCATCGGTGACTGGAGTAACAACATGGCTGGGAGAGTCTCAAGGAATTTAGCCAATTCCAAGTGGATCAGCAGCCTCGTATAAGATGGTCTGGTACTGGTGGAAATGCTAGTTTTCAGGTGGGACAAGAAATGAGCTCCCTGTTGAGCTGTTTTTCACAAGAGTAGAAACTGTCACAGTGTCTGTGCCGCTTCTTCCTAGGTGTTAGTACTATTCTGTCTTACTCAGAATTTCCCAAGCACTCTTAATTTGTAGAAGCAATCCTCTCTTCTTTCTGCCCTGGACTCCTGCTAAGCAAGCAGTAGTTACTCTACTGGGGGGAAATTTACCCTATGTGTGGAGCAGAGAGTCCTGGAAATAGCAAGTGTCAGCCATGCTGTTTGATGGAATGATGAAATTTGCTCCTGCTGCTTAAATGGCATCATTCCTATGTTTGACACTATAGCCTAATGGTGGAGTATTAATCTGACAAGAGTAACTTCTCATCAGCTTGGAAACCCATGTATGGTTGACAAAGCAGCATCTAAAGCTGGCCTCTTGTTCCCCCTTAAAGTTTTGAGTGCACTTCAGCTTCTGAAGCTAACCCATTCTGCTGGAGGACTGCCCAGTCTTGCTTTGGCTTGCCTCTTTCTCTGGATTCCTGCCACATAAGAGATGTTAGATACTTTGGTTGTGTTTTAGAAACATGGAAAATGTGGCTCATGTAAGCTTATGATAATGGATTGCTGGATTTTCAGGCTGATGTTGCGTTTTGTATTCTGCATTTCAGGCTCAAGAATGTCCCTTGTGTAAACCTCACCCCTGTTGTTTGTTTGCAAAGAGAAGTCTTTTGGAGAGGGGACAGGATTTGCCAAGAATAGGAAGGGAAAGTGGTTTGCCATGAAAGGTGTGACATTCTGTACCTCACTGGAGCTTTGCAGCAGGATTGTGTTTTGCTGCTGTCTGATATCCTCTTTTGCTGAACTTTTGACTGATGTTTGTTAATGCTGAATCACCAGTTTTCACTGCTTGAACCATCTCATGGCTTGTTGAGGTTCAGTGACCATCACCTTGCAGTCCACAGCAGCCTTGGTTTTGTAACATCATAGAGAAGAAAGCTGTCTGACAGAAGCACTTCTTACTGAAGCTTCCAAACAGACAGCCACCACAATTCTTATCTCATTGTGGGTAAAGATATGTTCATGAAGTAACAGGTATGAAAAAGGTTATTTATGAAAAAGGTTATTAGTAAAACACTGTATGTATTTTTATAACCCACTCCCTATTTAGATTTTTATTTATGTATCCCTTCAAAATTAGAGACTGTCAGGGATTAGGTGCAGTGCAGATGTTAAAGTGCATGATTTTGATGTGAGGCCCTTGGGCATTTGGCAAGTTTCCCTCCATATGTCAAGCATGGGCTCCCCACCTCCCTAAGACTTACCTGGGTAAGTGTGGTTGTGCTAAGGTGATGTATGGCTTCACAGTTTCACTTTTCCTTTCTTCAGGTGTGACTCCCTGCCAAAGGCATGGCAATATCTTCGTATAAGACTGGCTGCAAGGAAAGAGGGTTGGTTTAAGAGCTGCAGAGCTGACTTATGAGACAGTTCATTTTTTGTTTGGCCTTTGCATCATTCCAATGCTTTGGTGATTTTTTCTTAGTTGAGCAATGTCAGCTTTCTCAAGTGGATGTTAAGACATGAACAAAGGCAAGAATGGTGAAGTGCACAGCTCCTGTCCCATGCTGGGGCCCTAATTGCTCTAAAGAATTACACACTTTGTCGGGTCCTGTTTGTAAGTCCTCTCTTGATTCAGCCTATTTTCCACCAGAGGGAAGTGAAGGTGAACTGCTTAATTTGCATAGCACTTGGAGGCAAAAAATTTCAGAAAAATTAAGGCCTTGACATGGTGATTTTTATATGCATGTGGATGTCTTGTCAGCCCATGGTTGTCCTACAGAGATAGCATTTCCCTGAATGGCTAGGTTATGCCCATGTGCACAGAATGTATGAAGTGCTTTTGGTTTCTAATGAGATGAAATGGCTTTACAATAAACCCTGTCCCCACAGAAATTGAGAGCAAAGCTCCCAGTGACATCTGAGGGTGCAAAGTGTTACAAAACCTAACCTTCTGAAATGACTGAAGTCTGGACAGGCCAAATTTTTCTAAGGTGCTACAATCTGCTGTACAGAAGAATTTGATTTCTTAGCCTTGTGTGCTGTGTAAACACCTTTTGTTTTAGAAACAGGTTTTCCATGGTCATCAGGTCAAGAATGGAACATTTGGCAAGATAATCTACAGCTCTATGGGATGAGGTGGGATGAGGTCATAATGCTCTTCTTTGGGTAGTGTAGGGTCTCATGGAAAAATCCTGAAGCATCTGTCTGAAAAGATTAGGGACAATCCCAATTCCAGATCTGGGATTCAGCTACCCTGCTGTTTTTTCATGGTCCATATTCCAAGCCTAAACTGGGATCCCGAGAGAGACATATAGTCATTCTGCCTCTATAGAAGATCTGAAACTGCAGGCTGGCATTTCCCTGACCTCAGAGTTGCTCCTACTGCTGTGTTTTGTGGCATCAGCCCATCTCAGCAGCAGCATTAGGTCAAAGGATACCCGGAGGCCTCCTTGTCAATCACAAAGGAGTTGAGCTTTATTCCAAGGTCTGAAATAAATCTGGCTGAGGAGAATTGCTCAGACATGCAGGTCATGGGCAGGCCAGAGTATGTGCTTGGAGTGAGTCAGCCCCAGAACCTGTGTGAGACTGACATTTGAAGATGAGGACAGAGGAAGACAGGCTGTGAGTGTATCAATAACACTTGCGTGTGTGCACATCTATGCCAGTCTGTGGGTGAAATTCTTGCTAGGTAAGAATTTTGTTGCCATGCTTGGCAGACAATGGGGGTAGCTGGACTGGCCCTGAGGGTGGGAGGAAAGGGTAAAGGCAACTTTCCACCTGAAAAGTGACATCACAGGGGCTGACTAGATTTCATGCTGTTCCATTGATTTCTGTGCCAGGCAGCCATGGTGACTGTAGCCATGCTTAACCCAAGGTTTTCCTCTTCCTCCGGGGGAAAAGAGAGGCCAGAAAAGAACCACATACAGGAGGTAGCTTCGGAGCTGAGCTATGGCTGTTGCTCGGCTCCAGGCCTCTGGTCTGAGTTTCTCACTGCAGTGTGACTAGCAGGTTCTTGATACCTGCTGCACAGGACTGCATGGGGTTTGCTTGTGCGAATGAGGGGAAATGGTTCACTCTGTGCCAGGCAGGGTAGCATCAACAGGAATTAGAGGAAAACCTGTGCGTCAGAAGGAGGCAGAACCAAACAGTTTTGGCCTAAAGCTAAGAAAGTGTGTTTCTTAGGAAATATGTTAGTAGCAGTTAAAGATGAGTCATATGGACAAAAGGCAGTAATGGGACTGTTTCTACTACAAATTTCCCTGTAGCTGCTTCAGAGATCAAGAGACCTTCAGGATTTGTTCCTGGGAACAATAATGTGGAGTCCTCCTTCTCCTCTTGATTGTAGCAGTGTGAATCAGGAGCAAGTCTTTGAAAGTCAGTGCACCTGACATAGTAAAACAGAGGATGAAGGCATGTAAATCCATGAACTAGGAAAGGGAAGACTTAGACATAAGCTGAAATGACTGACACAAGAGGCAGTAAGAGTGAAATTCCTTCCCACACTACTATTCTGCTGACCCTAAACTTTAGGAAGAATTTCTATGTGAGGACTGCTCTGCCTTGTATCCATTTTGGTTCCTGACTGCTCTGCACCATCAGCCAGCAGGAGAGCCTGGAATCGGGGTAAAGTGCCTGGAATGGGGGTACCCAGCAAGGCACCCTGCTCTTGTCCCAGCACATACCAGAGAATACCTATGGCAGCATGAACAGCTCTGAAGGAGCAGTCAGCAGCAGGGACAGGTGAAACCCTTTCCTTGCTAACCCTGAGGACAGACAAGGCTTGCAGGGATTTGTACTGTTCAATCTCAGTTGTTAGCTCCTATTTCTCTCAGTCGTGGATAACTGGCTGCTGAGCAGAGGTTATTTCTAACCTCTTGGAAAAAATCTTACTCCCACTTTCTACCTGGTGATATTGGTTATTTCTTTTTCCATTGTTGTGCGTGACAAGGCTGGCTGGACAGTGCAGCCCAGAGCAGAGCTATGTGTTAACAGAGCACCCAAGAGCAAGCCCAAGACAGCTAACCCAGCTGGTTCTGCTTCCATGTGCAACATGTGCCTATTGCAAAGTGAAGGTTTGGGATACTTGTAACGCTTTTTGATGCACACGAAAAAGGTAATATCTTCTTTTCTGCCAAATATACGCTGTCCTAGCCTGTAACTTTGACAAATTTCCTATCAACAGCTTCAAGGAGACTTGGATGTAAGGTGTCTGCTTTTAATCCTCTGCCAGCAGGAGGAGTTGGAGATAGGGCTTGGAAGATAGGAAAAGATACAAAACCCCTATTTGTTCTCCATTTCCAGTCGCCACTTTGTCCTCTTACCAGATCAGGAGATGCCTGTATTTCATCTCCAGTTCTAATGGAGAATGTCTGCTGGTATTTTCTAATTGACTGCATTCGTTTTAGAGAGCAATCTTGAAATTTTGACATTCATTGTGAGCTTCTGTTCCCTCTAGTGGTGGCTAGGCTCTGTGTAAGCCATAATATATAGGGAGTTTGTTTTAGGTCTGAATGTATATTCAGGATCTGATTTACCCTCAGTCTCTGTTGTTCATCACAGATGTTCACTAAGAGAACTAGGAGGCATTTACTTCAAGCTCTGGAGTTTGGAAATAGTCTTTGTGCAGGCCTGAACTTCTGAGGACCTTGTGTGTCAAGCACCAGTCCACCAGCAGGTGTCCCAGAAGCCCACAGGTTTTCATCACAGTAGGCACAGGATCCCTCATACCTGGTCCTGGATCTTCTGAAGAGCCGTACAGATGCTCTGCCACAAGCAGGACACAGCCAAATAAAAAGCACAAAGTACAAATGAAAAGTGTGTGGATTGCAGGACTGGGTGTGCTGGAGCCAGGATCTTCACCTCACCACATGGATACGCTCCTTGCGGGGGTTGAGGAACTGCTGTTGCCTTGGTGACTGGAGCCGTCTCTATTAGCAGAGCCAGGAGAGCCTAATCCAGTACAGTCCAGAGGATTAAGAACGAGTTTGTGCAGCACAGCGCGAGGAGGGGTGATTTCAGGGATGACGTCTGCCGGATATCATATTTTGTGTCATGTTTAGCCAACACTGGAGTACTGGGTTGAGATGGCTGCTTATCATTCCCTTGTGCTGCAAGAAGAGCATTATCTTTCACATATTCCAGAAGCCCTTCATCTTTATCAGGGACAAGAACTCCATTGGGGACTACCAGTTCTCTATTAGCAATACTATCTACAGACAGTAGTTTCTCCAGACCCTGCAATGGAAATGAAACCTCTGTCTAAAGGAAAAGCAATAATAATGTTGTACTAGTTCATGACAAAAGCACAGGAGTATGTGCTAGCACCATCTAGCCAGAATCCCCATCATTGCAGCACCAGCTACTTCTTTCTCCTCTTTTTTCCATCTTTGAACTCGAGGCAAGTAGTTGTCCTCTGTTTTCAAATACCACTCTTACTTACTGTCTCGTATCCTTTGTCCTCTGGCATTATTGCACATCCTCCCTCACTTATCATCTTCCAGGGAGAGGCTGAGAACTCGCAGGCAAAGCCATTGATAATGTCCCAGTATGAGTGAGAGAGGGTGAGGTGTTCTGGTGGCATCCCAAACCTGACACCCTCTGACAAGGGTGAAGCTTCCAACATGGGCCTGGAGTCATATGAAAATGGCTACAGGGCATGCACCGAAGCCTCGACCCAAGGCACAGCCCTAAAAGCAGGGAGCTGTGAAGTCACCTTTGCTGCCTGCTGTCTCCTGTTGTGGTAAACCCAGGAATGTCTCATTTCAAGTCCATGTGTCCAAAGCAGCAGGGGAGGAGCCAGATGAGCAGCAATTAATTACCTGAGGACAGTAATCCCCGAGGACTGGGCAGTGCTGTGGGGCCAGACATCCTTGCACACTATGGAGAGCAGTTCCCTGTTTCATGCCATGGAGCCTGTCCTGGCAGCCCACTGTCTTGGAGCTCATCTCCCGGTGTGCTTTTGCAGTGTGTGCTGTGCCTGGCTGGTGACGTGGAGGCAGCACGGCAGTGTGTGAGCGAGGGCAGGATATCCCCACAAGCCCTCAGTGCTCGTCCCCAGAGTGTGAAGGTCGCTGGCTCCTGGGTAAATTTCCATCGGATGCGGCACTCTCCCGCTGCGACTCAGCATTTCTGACACCCGACTGCAGCTCCTGTCTCTCATTTGTTCATTTTCTTCGTAAGGGGAACTAGCAGCCGTTACTGGAGTGATTTGGCCACTGTCCAACAGTGTGTATATTACTCACACATTTCCCTGCTAGCAAAAGGGGCTTTTTTTTCCCACTGTCTGGTTGCAGCCTCTTCCTATCTTCATCATTAGATAGCTCAGAAGGTCAGTGCTAAAAGAGAAATCTCGGAGGCTTTTTTTACAACCCAGAGTAAGGGAGAGCCAGTGCGGGGGGAGAGGGAAGGGGTGAGAAGGAATGGAGGGTATGCCCAACTGAATTAATTCTTCACTAGGATTGTCTCTGGTACAGCTGAAAACACGATCCTGGAAAATGTAATATTTATAGAAACTGTACTGTCCTGGTTGGGTAAATCTCAAGGTCATCTGATGATCACTGCAGAAGGACTGGCCAGATACTGCTGCTGTTGCCCTGGCATCATGAGACCGTAAGACCTTCAATTCAGCACTGAAATCTGCATACAAAATGGGATCCTACTCCCTCTCCCTAACAACCATCTCTCCTGAAACTGCCTTAAGAAGGAAATGCCCAGCCCAGCAGCGAGGAGGTTCAAAATGCCTGCATGGCTTTTTTTTTTTTTTTTTCCTTTTCTTTGAGAACATTAAGCTATTAACTCTAATTCCCTCAGAAGCAGAGGTCTGCAATTCATTTCACATATAGGGCATCTCAGGAGTTTGCCTGAAGGACCAAGTGTTGGCCTGGAGCCAGTTCTTTAATTTTTGAGCCCTTTCCATTCCTTGAGGAAATTCTGCAGGGACATGCTGGATGCCAATGTCCCTAGAGAGAAAAGAGGAGCAGAGGATTTGTGTTTTCACTACATCTGCTATATTCCTGCACAAAGACAAGTTCTGGCCTCATCATGAGGTGGACACAATCCTTCCACTGCCCCTAAAAGTACTAACTGTCAAAGAAATTTGTGGTAATGGGGAAAGGTGAGAGCAAGGTCATGACTGCAGCTATTTCACTCTGGTCCAAACAACTCTCCAGGTCTAAAGAGTGAGGGGTCTCTGTTGGAGAAAATGGAGTCAAGGAGGCACCGTCCTGAGGCAGGTACCCACTTCTGAAAGTTGAAAAGATTCTCCCCTTCCAAAACATTAAAAGCAAACTAAATGTGACCTCTATACAACCTTCCTGGATTGTCTTTCCTGACCACAGAGCAACATTTTCCCTAATGTTTTCTGTTTCTGACACATTTTCTTCAGTGGCGGTGCTTGCAAGAGTCTTTAAATGTTGTGTGTGGGGTTAACAGAGTACATAAGGATAATTATTCATGTCTTCAAGCATTTATTCAGCTGTTAACCAAAATACTTGATTGCAGTAGCAGTATTTTAACCAATGCAACAATGCAAAGCAGTAATAAAAAAAGAAAAAAGTCAGACTGTGAAACAGTGGTCTGCAATAAGAATAATCGTGTTGCAACTGAAACAAGGAGCATGCAAAAAATACAGCAAAGGTGAACTCTCAGAAAGTAAAAGGCATGAGAAATACATTTTTGCTGTTCATGACCTTGGGCCAGGTTCAGTTAGGCCACACAACTACATGTGCCCAGCTGTACTGGAGGATATCCTTTGGTGCTCACCCAGGTGAGGCTGGAGGGATCCTGTGAGCACCTCCCTGCTCCTCAGCCCTGCAGCACCCCAGGGAGCCATTCTCTTCTGGGTAACTGGAACCTGGTCTGCTTGTCTCCATGGAAATACTGCAAATATTGCCTGTCCATCAGGCTGCTCTGAGGTGGATTTAAGCCTGGTATGTACTGTCTTGCTGTAGGGTCATTTCTGATGTAGAGTTGGTGAGCAGGTAGCTGGCCAAGGATACGCAGCCCAAGGGAAGTTATGGGAAAGCACTGGAAGACTAACAGTTTTGAACACAGTGGCTAAGAACCTGAACCTAAGCCAAGTTCAGTGGTTCATTAAACTCAGGTGACAGGATTTTGTGGGTCAAGGGGAAATGGATAAGGAAAAATGCTGTGGAAAAGCTTAACTTAATGATGCAGGTGAAGGTGAACAAGCAGTGTTGTACATAACCATGTTCAAATATGAAATGGAGATATAGAGCAAGACAGTTTAAAGTATTTGACCTCCAAATTCCCAGATTGAACCTCCCTGCTCTGGGAAGGAAAAATTATATACAGATTTAAAGGTGAGTGCTATGGGCAAAGCAGTGGTTGCTTGTCTCTCTGAGGATTAAAGGTTATGAAGGGTATGAATTCCTAGCCTAGGATGGTGTGTCTTGCTAGGGCTTGTGTGAAATTGAATCCACTCTGGAGAATTCATACCAGGAAGGCTGCAGCTAATACACATGACATTCTCAAGGATTAGAAAGATGATTTTTCATGGGCCAAATTACTTTAGAGACACTGGCACTGTCATATCAAGGTGAATCCTATTATCCATCTGGGGTATGCAGGGTAATATGAAAGCACCACTGAGGTATGGAATGTAGAGGCAGCTTACCTGCATGGGAAGAGATGGTTGAATGCATCAGTGGGAGAGAGGCCTGTATGTACACTGTTTGCCTTGATAAACTTTAAAATTTAGGGCAGAAAACATGGATTAAGCACAGTCTCCTCCTTTTGTTCAGTGTTGTCTTAGCCATGTTTTGGAGAATGTAAGATTGGCTTTTAATTAGTGAGGCCCAGCTCAAAGAGGCAAAGTATGCTTGATGCATCCCAAATAAGCCTCCATTAGGACCTCTACACTGTTTCTCAACAGATGTTTTAACTTTTCTTTGAATGCTTTCAAAAGGAAAAGCCTGATCTGCCAGCTACCTTGATGATTAATACAATGCTGAAATATCAAGTGTCTTCAGGTGGCCTCACAGAGGTGTCTGGTAAACAAGAAAGACAAAGCTGTAGCTCAAACACTGTGGAAGCCTTTGTCTGCTTTTTTCCTCTCTTATTTTTTAACACTTCTTGTTGAAGAACTGTAGTGTTATCATTATTATTCTTATGCCCCAGCACATGTAATGGAGGAGGCATGAGCAAAATTCTCTTCTTAGGTCTTATCCTTTGGCTGTAGCACCAACTCCACAGTCATTTTCTCTTGCTGGATACAGGAGCAATAATAAATATATACATTTTTAACACTGGTACAACCGTGCCCAACAGTGCCAAAGAGGCCCGACAGAGAGTGCACAGGTTAGGGCTGTGTCAGGTAAGAGGAACATAATCTACTCATTCACTCCCTCTAACACTGTTTTGTGCCTTTTAAATTATGAAAAAGTCACAAGAGTCTCCTCCTCCTTGCACATTTTTGAAAGAACTCCAAGCAGAATGACCTCCTTCTCTGTTCCCTTGGTGAGAGGACACCCTTCTGCCTACGGTGAAAGGAAGAAAATACTAGCATCTGCTAGTCCAGGGGACGTATTTCAGCAGTGTAAGCTTACAGGTTTTGCCTGGTATTTTCCCTCTTCCTAAAGCACATGTTAACAATTTTGACCTTTCTAGTAATTTGATTCCAAACACAGTGCTGCAGCAGCTGAGCCCTAAGATGCTATTTGGAAGATTATTATCACTCTGAAATCAAAGCAAACAGCTGTTTGTTCAAGCCTGTGTGGAGATCCCCTCACTCATGTAGATCCTCCTCTCTCATCTCTCAATGTCCTCAGCCCTGGGCCTGCTGTCAAGAAGTTCCAGTCTGCTTGGCCGACGTAAAGGATAAATATGCTGCCAATTCTTTGCATCTGTGTAGTATAAAAAAGCTGTAGGAGAGCCAAGCTGGTTGAATATGGGGCGATACCAAAGGCATCCTTGTACACAGGTACCTAAGATAGAGGGGGCAGGGTGTGTAATAACTTTTGCTCTGGTGTGTAATTAATTGAAAGGACATCTAGGCTATTTGCAGATAGATCAGAAAGTGTTCCCTTCTCGCCTTAAGCAGAAGCTGGCTCGTGCAAAAGTTCTTCCAGATCTGTGATTCCTTGGCTCCTCCCACAGCGTGAATAATCCCTAACATTTCCATGACTCAGTGGATTTGCTATGGAAATCATGGCAATATTTTCAGAGTCATAGTCTAATACCTGAGCCCCGACAGGATTCGTGCCCCCACATCTCTGGCATTTTGCATAGTTATGTAACGCCTCTTACTCATGGCACTGAAATCAGGAGTATGGCCAACTAGTGAGGAACAGTGAAATTTGGAGTAAAATCCAAACCTCCCTTTCACTCACTCTTGAAAACCTTATCATTCATGTTTGAGCGTGCAACATTTTTTAAAATGTGATTTGCAGATAGCTTGCTCTGTTGGTGAGAACAACAGGGTCACAGCATTATTTTAAATTTTTTTCCTTTTGCATGGCAAAATTCAAGTTACTGTGTAGAAAGAAAATCTGACTAGCTACTTCACAAGACTAACATGAGCATCTGCCTCCATCTTTGCTATTTCATCCCCTCTTCTCCTGGTCCCCTTCCTCCTGTTCCCTAAATGCTTAATAACAACAGTAGTTGGGAGAGCAGGTGTGTAAAAAAGGTGGAAGAAGTAATCTCATCCACACAACCCCCTAAGCCCACAGCTGTGTTTCTTATATCAACTGAATAGAAAGCCGCTGTCCTCAGAAAACTGATAATGAAAATCATTTGGGAGGCTCACTGCTCTGTGCAGAACAGTAGCTGCCCTCAATGTAGTTTCTGATTACTCCTTTATGCAAACTGTCTTTTCTGCTATGTGTGAGAGAGGTGGTTCTCCCAGGTTAGATGGAGCATTCACAGTGCATGCAGGGGCCACAGAGCCTCAGCAGGGGGTGGCTTCGCTGAGGACGGTCACAAAAAAAACTATTCAGATATTTTTATGTGATATTCAAAGAGGGTATTTTACCTGGCTAACTGAAAGGTAGGAGTAAATGATCTTGCAGTGAGTTCACATTTATGAATACAAATAGGATTTGGAAGTGGTAGACCTGCATGGCTTCCATGTCTGCACCAGCTGCTTTCCCTGGGCCATAATCACATTTTCAGAGAAGCTGTATCAGCCGCTACTGCTGTCTGTAATAATAACAGTAGCACTGACTGCTCTGCTCATATATTCATACAGACACAGTCTCTTATAGCAAAAGCTGCCTCCCTGAAGGCTACAGAAAGCAGACCCACCTGCACACTGCCGTGCAGGCAGCTGTAGAGCAGGTGGAGAAGCCAGAGCCAGAAAAGCAGTCATGCATTGCAAAGCCACTATCAGGTTCTGTTTCACAGGTGAAGAAACTGAGACAGATGGAGGGCAAGTGATTTTCTCAAAGTGATATGAGTAATATCACTGGCAGTGCCAGGTCTTGAAACTAATCCTGGCTTAGGCCAGGTTCTGGGAAATGTACAATAAACCGCACACCAACATCCCTGGGCTTCTTGCTCTTGCCCCAGGGACACTCACTGCAGATGTCTGGCACTGTGGGTGCACTACTGTGCTGACTCTGATCCAACAGTACTGCTGGGGGACCTTCCCCTTTCTTTCTCCTGAGTGGTGAGCAAGTAGCTGATTATTTACATAGTAGGTGCTCTTTCTTAAATTAAAATAATCCCTTCTGGGTTCTGGTTCTGTTCAGCTCAATTTTCCCTTTTTGGGCACATGATGTAGTTGGATGACAGAATTATTTATAGGTAACACCTGGCAGGGGCAAAGGCACTGGCATTTAACGAACCATCAGGGATGAAACAAAGGATTTGTTGTTTGCTGATGCTCCGAGAATAGGCTGCATTGAGAGCAAGCACACCTAGTATTTCCCCTCTGCCCCTTGTCCCTTTGGTATCCTTCCCCAGTGCACTGCAGGCTGTAATTTCCACTTCTTTTCCCCCCTCCTTCACTCCCTGCAATTGGCTGCCCCACGAGAACGTTAAATTCTGGTGCTCCATGCCCTGATTGCACTAAAGTTTCAGTAAACCATGGGCAAAAGTTGAAACTATCACCTTTTATTGCAGTCAGATGTACTGCAGTGTGAAGGATCGTGACTCTCACCAACCTCTCTAACCATGAGCCGGGGGTGCACCGATCTGCCTCATTCCTGGACCTCTGAATAACTCTTTTCTGCCATTCTGCCGAAAGTTCCATCTTTTTATTTGCCAAGTTCTAAGCATCTGCTAGACTCTTGTCTTTGACTAAAGAGCTTGCTCACCCCTGAGCCCTGTTTTGGACTTTGACCTTCCTCCTGATTCTCCAGCTTGGCCAAGCCCTGGGCTTGAGGAGATAGTCAGGTAGGCAGTCTGATCTGCAGGGAGAGTGAGGGCTGTAAAGGAGAGACACAATGGAAATCATCCCAAACAATGCTTTTGGCAGCACTTTAATTGCCCGTGACATGATGTGTATCCATCCTGGGCCACATCTCATCTTGTCTTCTTGTCTTCCTTGTCTTCTTATTCTTGTCTTTTGGGAAAAATGACGGGGTTGGAAAACAGCCAAGCAGACTAGCTTGTCTTAGGGCTAGGAGTTCTATGACTTGTATGCCTCTTTTATGGCTCCCATGGATTCCAAGCTAACCTAGGATTCATGGCCTTTTCTAGTTATTCAGGCTTTCCCTAGCTGTCCATCATGCTAGGAGCCAGTCAGTTTCCTGAAAACTGTCATTTCAAGCCAGTATCTTTGTCAATCCTAGGACACTTCTCTTACTGTTTGGTATGCTTGGATCTGGCCTAGATAAACCAGACAACTTCACCGTTGTTCTTTGAACAGCATAACCCTCTTTGCACTGATTGATTGTTAGGCCAAAGTATTTGAACGCTCTAGGTGATATGCTTCACTTTTAAAAAGAGAAAGAGAAGAGCACAAATACACACATGGAAACTACCAAATTATGAAAAACAAGTAGTTTCTAAAGTTCTCTTTTCAGAGGATGACTTGCAATCCAGTGTTAATTGTCTATCGCTCCTGTCTCCTGAAAAGAAATTTAGAAAGGAGAGAGAGTAGCACATTTCTGGAGCTAGGTATTGGAAAGGATCAGTAGCTCCATCTCATAGTAACACTCGTCAGTCAGGCGTGTGCTGTGTGTCACTCAGTGGAGGAGTGCCTGCTCCACTGTGCAGCATCTCTGCTCTCACTGACAGCTTCAGTCCTGCATTCCTCACTTAACTTCCCACTGTCATTCTCCTCTGCACTTTCCATCCTTTAATATCAGGCTGCTCCCTGCTTCTGGATCATCCCCTTTCTTGACTGTGCCATGGGTTTTGTACCTCTGTGCCTTTTGCAGTCTCTCATGCTGACCACATTTCACACTTTTAATCTCTTTTATTTCTTCTCTTCCCCCTTCCCTTCCTGGTGTTTTCAGCATTATAACACTATTTGGCACGTCTTTGAAAATCGTTTTTGAGCCAGAATCATATTTTCTTCAGGTTTTTACCATTTTAGCCATCTCACAATGCCAGAGGGGAAAGTGAAACTAAGCACACTTAGTGTTCACTCTGGAAAATATTCATGTCAGAAGCAGACTTCAAGGTATCTCTGTCTCAGTGTGTGATTCTGGCTCTTGCAGGGCATGAGCACTGCACTTTGCTCAACACCACTTACAACGTGGGAGTTCCTGCCACCACAGATCAGCCAGTGGGATGGGCTGTGCCAGCCCCTTTGGAATCTGCGCTGGTGCTAAGTCATCCAGAAAGCCAGGCTGATGAGCTTTGTACAGGTAGGTGGGAGTCACTCCCAGGATCCCATCACCAGCCAATTTTTGGGTGTATCAGCAAGCAGCTGGAATTTTGTAGTGTAGGAATACTCTAAATCTTTTCCAGATGCTTGCAATGTGCCTGAAAGTCATGGATTCAGCAAGAGGGAAGGATGTGCTAAAGTGGATGGATCTTTTCTTTGTCCCTTCCGACCTGTAGGGTACTGTAGTTATCTGATTCTGCGCTTTCAGAGCAGGAGCAGGCCCTGTGTGAGTCTCAACACAGGGCTGAGTGTAACTCCTCTACCTGGAAATATATACATGCTTTAATTTATTTTGGGGAGTGTAATAAAAGGAAATAAACTGAAACATTTCCACCATTTATGAGAGTAGTCTGTGTGTCTGCCATGTACTGCTCCTCCTTGGACAGAGATGTTGGATGGCTGTCAGCACACTGAAGGCTTTTACATATAAGAGAAGGCCAACCTAAACTTCTCTCATCTGGTCTGGATAATCTGACTGATCTCACCATTTCTGCCGAACAATGGAAAATTGCCTGAATATTTAAACATGTATTGTTCTTAGGGAACAAAATGTTCAGCTAGTTTGGTTGCCTTAGCAACATCCACTTCTAAAAATACAAAAGAGACAATCTACAAAATAAGTGAACGTGTAGAACAGGCAAGGAGAGAAAAATGCTTCTTTCTCCCTGACCCAGAGCAACTGGGTCGTGGGCAGAAGTGCTTTCATTTAAATCTCAGTGAAGGATTTAGGGCGTATTGTCACACACTTGTTGAACACATTTAGTTTTTAATAGTTTAGAACATGGCTGATGTTAAACCCAGGCAAGTCCCTGTGACATCTCTTTTATATTGGCTCCAGACTGATTCTGTCAGTGGTCTTTTAGAGTGATGTAGCTCAGAAAGCACAAGTTGCACCAGAAGTAAGCAGCAGGTCACTGCAAGTGTTGCTGTGTGCTGTGGAGCAGCAGGGTTAAAATAGAAAAAGTTAATTAAGAATGATTAAAGGCCAACCTGAGATACATCTTGTGAAGGCAAGTAAAAGAAACAACAAATGAATCCTTTGTGACATAATGTGAAAAGGATCTGTGCTTGCTTGGGAAAAGTAATGAGGGGATCCTAGGTGTGACCCAAGGACAACATGAATTAAATGAGTGGCACTCCAATTTTCAGTAATTCTGACAAAGGAGAATATGGAGCAAACACTGTGTGTACAGAAAAGGAAATGACTGCATTTGAGATGAAACAGGAACGTAAGCATCTTGATCAGCTCCAGTCACAGGGACCAGAATATCTCAGAATATTGAGATAGCTGGCATATGAAATGGCAAATCTTACAGGGCGGATTTTTAATTAATCTGTCAAGTTGGTGGTGGCACTGTCTGACTGCAGAACAACAGATGCAGTGCTTCTGTTATCTCTAAGAAAAGGGAAAGGGTGTAATCTAGGGAAATGCAGACCCATTCTGACCACCACAGTGCCTACAGCTTTAGAGCCAATCTGTAGGAGGGAATAATTTAAAAAAACACAGTGGCAAGTGAACAGTGAGGAACAATGTAATATTAGTTTGTCAAAGGCAGAGCATGCCAGAATAACTTGATATTTCTCTTTGACAACAACTATTTTGGATTGAGGAAATGATAGAGATCTTATCTGTCTAGACACAATAAAGTACTTGACATTATGCCATAAATGAAATTAATAGCTAAAATAGAAGTTATGAAAAAGTTAGAAGGTAGATAAAGAGCTGGCTGATGGGGAGACAAAGGCAGGTTGTACAGAAAGGGAAGGTGTCAGTTTGGAAAAGTGGAATTTTGTAGCTGGCTTTCCTAGTGCCTTAGTTTTAATATGCAGAAATGTATCAGCATCTGTAACACCAACATTGTTGTGGTTCAACAGCTGGAAATGCCAGAGAACAACAAAAACTTGCACTTAATAATACACTACACTGTCATTGCACAGTGACTGTGAGCCCCAAAATGCTGCAAGTGTGTAAAGACAAATAATACCCTGCAACGTACTCAGAAAGAGAATGAAGAGTGAGTAGTGGTATGCAGGACTCGGGAGAGATCTCATCTGAAAAATGGAGTACAATTCTTGTTGCCCACTTCCTAGAAATGTAAGTTTCAATGGTGAAGAGAAGAGTGAGCACAAGATAGCAGGGCCAGGGAGACTCCTAGCCTGTGTAGAGAGATTAAGAGAGACTGGCTTTTACAGCCAGGAAAGTGAAGGATGAGAGTGTCTAGATTTCCTCTCTATAAATCTATTAAAGTGTAAAAATCAGAAGACTATTAGAGCTGAAGGACATCCAAAGAACAACTGAGTCAAAACTGACCATAAAGGAATTTACTCTAGAAATTAAAAGAAAGCTTCTAGCCATCAGAGCAATCAGGTTTAGAAACAGTCTCTAATGGGAGAGGCAAGGAAAGAGGCCAGATGCTTTAAAAAGATTTCACTCAAATGAAAGACATTTTGTTCTGTGGCTTCCTGTGATAGCACTCAGTGACTGAGAGGCTTCCAGGGCTGTATTTGCCTAATCACAAATCAGTTTGGCAGCAGCCATATCCAAGAGGTCTTCTCCACTTTATCTAAATTAAAGTCTATGCTTTCAGCCACACCAGTACAACTCAGGGTGTAAAACAGTGATTCTCAGAAAACACCTGGTGGGAGGAGAATGACAGCAGAGAAAGGAAAACACTATTTCAGCAGAAAGCCATTGTCCTTCCCTGATGCTGAGGGACGTGAGATAACACCACGTTTGCCAACTGGGGATAAGCCCTGCAATGCTGATGCCAGCAAATGAGCTAAAAGAACTTCCTAAAAGTGTAGTAGCTGCATATATTGGGTGTAGATCCATCATGAAGACAAGCAAAAATGGATTCAACTCCCTCACAGTCTGTTTCTGTTTGCTTTCCTCCATGAACTGTGACTTTGTTGAGAATGTTCAGATAAAAGCTTTTATTTTTTCTAGATGTTGTTCAGCCTGTTTTTTATCACTTAGAATGTGATTGCCATTTTGT
The DNA here is from genome assembly GCA_034509425.1 of Eopsaltria australis. Lineage (NCBI taxonomy): Eukaryota > Metazoa > Chordata > Aves > Passeriformes > Petroicidae > Eopsaltria > Eopsaltria australis. Next base: position 195,577 of record JAVTVJ010000359.1, on the reverse strand, counting down.
TTTATATTCCCCATAGCCCATGACATTTTGTGGGAGTTCCTCTCTCAGAAACTTACAGAAGAGAAACTGATGTTCAAACCAGTGGGATGACTTGACTAGAGTTGTTGGGAAAGTCTGTAGTAAAACAAATTGTCTACCAAATCCCTACTCCCTGTCTAACCATAAAGCCAGTGTCTCTGCCACCTTTCTTCTGTGTTTCATTTTCTCCTTCCATTTTAGTCTGTTTCAGTCAAGCTCATTCATGTCCTCTTCACTCCCTTCTCCTTGCCGGCTGAAGCTCATGGCTGAGGTGCCCTGCTGTAAGCCTCTGCCCCCTGATTTCCCATGGTTTTCCATTTGCTCCATCCATCACTCTCACGGCAGTCACAGCTGTAGATCACCACAGCCACAGTGCAGTGGTGTTAGCATGGATATACAAGAAATGAGTTACTATGACTCCAGCTGAGGCAATATACATGGGCAAATGGAAAGAGGGTTTTGGGAGAGCCCTGGGCAGATTTTTTGGTTTATACAGTGGATAGGAGTTGATATAACAGACTTGGAAGCTCTTGCTCATCATAGGCGAAACTCATGCAATTAAATCCTACCTTGTGGTCCCTTCAGCAGGCAGCTTTTGCTCTGTGTTTTTTCTGCAGCATTGCATTTGCTGTCTCCCCTTTGCCACTCTTCCCATGCCAGGCACAGCTGGGGAGTGTAATCTGTGATCCACTGAAGATCATCTGGGAGATCATCTGGAGTGGTGCCACAGGCCTCTGATGCTGTCACATGAGCCAGTGAGCCACATGCAACTCCCATCAGTACAAGGCATGGAAGAGAAAAAAAGTTGTCAGGGAAGAAAGCAGTCCTCAGAATCAAAATTTATGTGCAATGTGGAAGGGGTCTGTCAGTGCTGCTGCAGCCCTTAGGAAGAGCTGGTGTTTTTTCCCTGAAGTATCAGAACTTTTATGTGTTTCAGTTGTGATGAGAATGGAGACCTTTCTCCTAGTACCTGTGTCTTTCCAAGTAGGCAGTCTCAAAACCATCTGTGATATGGTGAAAATGATATCTGACTGTAGAGCCAGTTACAGATTCTTATCTTCCACAATCTTTGTGTTACTCTCCCATTTAGATGGATGTAACTTTGGTGCGCTTGAACAATGGTGTACAAGGAAAAAGACTTAGTTACATATAAATGTGGTCAGTGCCATTATGTATTTTGATAAATTATTAATCTTAATGAACCAGATCTTCAGATGACTCAAGAAAATATTAGTCTCAGAAAAGTGTAAGGGCAAGGTGACACGAGCTAACATTTTATCCACCTAACTCTCACCCTGCAAAAAGATTAAAATGGATCCAAAGGTAATGTTATTAAAAGGAGTTTAGGGTTTGTGCTACCTGTGCCACTGATACCTGTCCCTTGGACACTGCTATAGTGGCCAGAGATTTTGATGTGCTCTCCCCTCTTGTGCTTCTAAATAGTGAGAGAAGCAAGAGATATAAAGTTCAGTGTTTCATGTCAGTGCTTATGAACTTGCTGTCAAAGATGACAGGTGCTTGGTAAGACATTAAAGGTTTCCTACAGAATATTGTGAAAATACACACCAAAAGAAAACACACCCACATTCCTGCTTGCAAGAAAAAAGAGGAGGAGAAAGAAAATGCTGTTTAATTTATATAAACAGGAGGGAAAAATAAAGGCACATTCAAAACATTCAAATTTTTAGTCTATTTTTTAGTTGATTCTAAAGGAAAAGCAGTGAGCTGTGTCTGGTTTGGTTTTTTTTTTATAAATACTGAATTGCTAAGAAACAGTGCTACACTTTGCCTCAGTGCAATCCTTTTGGTCAGCTTTCTGCCTGCTTTGCACCACAGGCTCTGTGACAAAGCTGGGATCAAAGATCTGTCCCACTCTGCCTTTTCTCTCCACCCTCTCTTCCAGCTAAGGAGCTCACACACTACAGTGAACTTGAGGGCTCATATCTCACTACCTCCACCACCACACTTCAGTTTTACCCTCTGGAGAGTTATCGTTTTTGTTATTGGTAAGATAATTAAAGGGAATTCATACATCAGCTGCTCCTTTGCAAAACTTTTTGCTTCGTTCAGAGAGATTCTTCTTCCCCAGTAGCTGAATGACTGATGTGGACTCATCCCCGCTTCTCTGAGACATCACATCATGGTAACAGCAAGAGACTCTAACCCTGTGGTCCAGGTCAAAAGCAATGTTCCTGTCATGTGACCCTCTCCTCCCTGCATGTGTAGTCCTGCTTGGCCTCTGTCACCAGGCTGCCTCATTGTCACATCCCCTTCTCCATCAATCATTTCCAGTTGCTGCTTTCCTGCTACCCTTTCTTTGGCCTATGATTAAAATATCTGTGGAAATTCACTGGCTCTGGGACTGTCATCACAGGCTTTAATAAGTATGTGGTGATGTGGCAGACGTTACAGTGTGTGGATGCAGCATGAGAAAAAGGAAGGGAAAGTGGTGAACAGAGCTCCAGCAAAAGTTGTGTCAGCTCAAGGCAGATACAACATCTGTACACATTTTCTGTAGTCATGCTTGGCTCCTCTGTTGTGCTCTCCTGCACTGCTCCCCATCAGGTGGGAGAACCTGCAAGGGCGTGAGAGTATCTCAGTGGGGAGACCCCACAGAAATTTTGCTACGTGAATTACAAAATCTACCCAGCTGTCACCAGCTTTTTGCTTGTAGCTTTGATTGTAATTACTGATTTGTTCCTAAAACTGGGGGCAGATGGGAGTAAGACAGTAATAATATCTTTACTCCTCTTCCTTCTGTAAGAAGGAAAAACGGTCACAAACCCGGAGCTCCAACTTGACAAGGCCAGGAGCTGTGTGGCGCTCCTTGTTGAAGAAAGACTGTCTTGCTCTGTGGCTGCTTCTGCTCCCTCACTGTCAGAAAATGTCCTGAGCCCAGGAACAACTCTGCATATTGACACTAGTTGGAATCATAGAATTGTTTAGGCTGGAAAAGACTTTTGGGATCACCAAGACCAACTATTAACACTCACACTGCCAAGTATGACATTAAACCTTGTCCCTAAGCACTACATCTACACATATTTTAAATACCTCCAGGGATGGAGACTCAAGCACTTCCCTGGCAAGCCTGTTCCAATACTTGGCAACCCTTTTGGTGCAGAGATTTTTCCAAATATCCAATCTAAAACTCCCCTGGTGCAACCTAAGGCCATTTCCTCTTGTCTTATCTCTGGTTACTGGGGAGAAGAGTTTGACCCACACCTGGCTACAGCCTCCTTTCAGGGAGTTGTAGAGAGTGATCACGTCCCTCCTGAGCCTCCTGTTCTCCAGGCTAAAAAACCCAGCTCCCTCAGCTGCTCCTCATAGGATTTGTGCTCCAGACCCTTTCCACTGCCCTTCTCTGGGCATACTCCAGCACGTCAATGTCTTTCTTGTAGTGAGGTGCCCAAAACTGATCACAGGATTCAAGCTGCAGCCTTACCAGGGGATACACTGGTTCAGGGGGACAATCACAGCCCTCGTCCTGTTGGCCACACCATTATTGATGCAGGCCAGGATGCCATTGCTTTCCTTGGCCACCTGGGCACACGCTGGCTCATATTCAGCCCCTGTCAATCAACAACCCTTGGTCCTTTTCCACCAGGCAACTTTCCAGCCACCCTGCCCCAAGCCATGGTTCCCAAGCTATTGCTTCTACTGCACAGTGTCTGCCTGGGACCTGGTAGGAATGAGAAGTGAAACTGCCACTACAGTAGGAGTGTAGATCATGAAACTTGGTCTTGAATGGACCAAGTTTCATGCAGAAAAACAACTTTGTTTCAAGATATTTAAGAAACCGTTCACAGGGCCACATAGAGGGACAGGGAAAGCTTTGCCTGTTCAGCTTTCCTGCCTGAAGGCAAGAACTGCTCCAAGGTTTCAAAGGTTTTGAAGGTGTATGTTATAACTAGAAGTTTGTACTTTCTAACCAGCAGTGTTCCTCATAAACTGGCCTAGATGGCATTCACGTAGATGGCAGCACCACACATGCACCATGCTGTGACTATGAGCAAAAACAATGCCTGCAGGCTTATAAGCACAGCAAATCTCCCCAGCCAAACCCAGACTTCCCTGAAGTCTTTTTGTGTCTTGGATTTCAACAGAGCCAGAATTTTGCCCCTGTATCTAGTTTCATTAGATAACCTTTTTTAATCCTCTACACTGCTTCTTAGCCAGCAGGCATCCCAAAACATCTATCTGACCACTATATTCTTTCCATTTAGATCCCTGTCCATCTTCTGCAAGGAATCACTTCATATGAGTTACTGCTTTCTCATTATGTGATTATTTTTGGTATTTGTAGGGCCTTCCCCGATCTGTCTGGCTATGCTATATCAGCCTAAACCATGTCTCTGTGTTTGTTGCAATTCCTCTCCCAGACTGTGTCCCAATGATTGCCTTTCCCCTCCATTCCCCCTGCAGTGAGACTTCAGGTTTGTGAGGGGAACCAGCAAGACTGGGCCAACCAGAAAGCTCCAGCTCACATCTGCTTCTCAGGGTAAGTGACCTCATCCCTTGATGTGCATGGAGATGAGCATGCATGCCCACAGAAGCATCCCATGGAGGTGACCCACTTAACCCTTTGCATTCTTCCCAGAAAATCTGTCTGGATCACAGCCCTGCAGTGGGCACCAAGAAAAGCTGTCTTGAAAAGCTGGCCTTTAAAGCCGTGAACTGATGATGTTGTCAGCACATAGTGTTCATTCCCAAGTCATGAAGTTTATTCTGGGACCACTTGAGAGCTTCAAAGCTCTTCCCTTGCCAGGAAAATATCTGTGCTGTTGAACTCTCCTTCAGATTCTCTCCACATGCAATCAAGGAAATGTTTAGAAACCTAATCTGAGGGGGATCAGGCTGCAAGTTCTCCTTGCCTCCATCAGCTTCATGAGGCATGAAATCTGAGGGTGCTGTAGGAATCAGGCAGCCTTTCTAATGCACACCAGCCTGTCTATGCCCCCAGCAGGGAGGCAAATGCTCATGTGTCCCCATTGCTGCAGACTCCTCCCTTGGTGGTACCCTGCTTGCTCGGAAGGACCCTGTAGCTAGGACTGCTGCTAGGTAAGCAAATAGGAATGACATGTTCTTCCCTTGGGGTAAGAGTGAGAGGTGAAGGATGGTCTTGTGACTGAGACACTGAGCTGTGACTCAGATAAATAAAAATTCCTGTTCTCATCTCTGTTGCTCAATTCTTGAGTGACCTTGACAAGTCACAGTTACTGTTTCAGTTCCTGGTTTTGATCTGGGGAAGATAATGGTTTCTTGTTCGTCTAACTGTGTCAGTGTTCAACTTTTTGTGCCACAGATTTCCCTCAACAGTATGTTTGTGTATCATCCCGCAGAATTAGTCCTTAACTCTGGGTGAGCCTTTAGGTGCTATTATGATATCCCTAAGCAGGAGCAGGAGTGGAACCTGGGGAGAGGAGCATGCTTGGGCAATGCACTGGTCCTGACAGCTTCTTGCTGGCCCTCTTCTATTGGTGCATTTTGACTCAGCAGAGGCTGGCACAGTCTCTTGAATGTGAACTCCCTGCTCTGAGCTACAAGTAACTACCACAGCCTCAAACACCAGGTGCTAAACATTCACTGTCAGATGCTGCATTGTAAGTGAAGGCAAAGAGTTAACCTACTTTGTGTACCTCATCCAGGATGTGGAGATGTGCTCTCAGTTCTGCTGACACAGGCCTGAGGAAAAAAGCTAAATCAAGCTATATAACCCTCATGACAGAGGGCTTATGTGCCATCATTTGGAAGGCCACAGAAGTGCCAAATTCCCAACAGTATTTGGAAAGGAGATGAAGGCAGCAAAGCAATGTCTGTTTTGGAAATTATGTATAAAATTCATATAATTGTATAGGGGGTGTCTAAAAAAAGGAAGCCACTTCTGCAAGACAGACAGCACTCAGAAATCAGGTGAGAGATGAAGGGAGAATATGTGTCCATGAAAAAGAGATGTTTCCTCAGTAGGACTCACCTGTTGGCAGGCTGTTCTTGGGCCATATGATCCCAGACTAAATCATCTATTGAGAAGGACTTGATGTCACCAGAAATCAACAGGAGGGTAAAGCCATGTGTGAAGGGCAATCAGACAAAAGCAGTTTAAAGGTGCGACCCCGTAAGATCCTGATTCAGGATCTAAACCTGGGTTAATTCTTCTAGACCCTGAGCAGAGCAGGGCCTGTGGGGTAGGACAAGGTGAATTGTGAGGGAAAAACTGGAGGGAGGACAAGAGAGAAAGATCTTGTAAAGAAAATGCATGGAAAAAAGGAGTAGTGATGAGAAGGTTTGAGAGAATGGGATGAAGGAAAGAAGTTAGGAAAAGGACAAAAAAATTGAGAGGAGGTAAAAAGACAGATTATTTTGTGGCCTGTGGAGATGCAATTGTTGAGCCAAGTATACCTTGACGCAGAGATACACCTTGAAAGATGTATCTCTGGCCCACCTGGTTGGCCTTGAAGAGGAATATCTTGTACGTTCCTCTTATATTCTGATTTGGTTGAGGAAAAGAATATTACTAAGGCTCAATTCTCTTCTTTAGGATCCCTGAATACCAGAGCAAACTAAAACCGAACTGTTTTCCCAAATACGCTTATAAAGAGTGACATTTTTTCAATGCTTTGAATTCCTTAAACTCCTTTCTCTGATTTGAATAATCCCTACAAAGCTATGTGCTTTCAGGTATATCTTGCTGACAGCAAAGGCAGATTTAGGGAATGAGACAGCTTTACAGAGATATCCTAAGCCCGGAAGGACAAGGTCTTCTTTCATCAGGAAATACCTTTGAAGGCTCTTCCTGTCGTTTTTATGGGCCATTTTGAAACTAGGGGCTGGCTTAGATCTAGTATGAAGCTTTAGTTTTTGCTTCAGTCTTTCACCCAAGCCAGCCACTCACTGGTTCTTCCTACTCAGAATATTCTGTGTGTGTGTGTGTGTGATGTTCCTCAAGAGCTATGGCAATTACCATCAGATTTTCTTATTTTGTGGAAGTGTTTCAATAGCAGAGGTTCTATGTCAGAGTTATGGGCTTAACCAAAGTTCAGCTTTCTTTTTATTTAGGTAGTGTAACTTTTCGTGGATGGTTGCTGAGAAGAGCATTAACACATGAAAGCTAAAAGTTTAAAAGCCAGAAAAAAATTCAAATTTTGAAAAAATAGCTTTATGTGAATGCCATCATTACTAGTTGCCTAATTTGTGATTTTTAAACAGATTGTGTTTTTCAGAGATTCTGAAAAGGGAAAATGTGATGGTAGCCAGTGTATTTGTGTAATAAATTTTCTGCAGCATTTTAAGATAACTTAGGCAAATGTGTGATACAAACTGTCAGGTTACTTTCTTTCTGTGTATTTTCTTCCGAAAAGCTGTTCACTTCTAAATAGAGTGGCCAAAACAAGCAAAAAACTTCGCAAAAGTAACTCACTAATGAAAGCAAAGCTGAGGGCTTTTAGCATTAGGCAATCTCCATTGATTAAAACAATTCCATTGTCTGAATGGACTACACTGGGATTACACAATCTGGTGCTTCCATCAGCACACCTCCCACTTCTAAAAAGCCTTAAAATATTGTGGTGTGCTATGACTACATGTCAGAAATTGTGCTGCCTAGGCCCAGGAGTCACCTTTGCCTCTGACTCCTGAGAGTCCCCTGGTAATGGACAATGGCATTGCTCCACACATCCAGGTATTTTGCTTGGCCTTCCAGACAAGCAGCAATGTCCAATCCCAATTAAAGTTTGACTGCAGCATCAAAACCAATCAGACTCTAAAATATTTCCTGACTAAATTAGCAACTTCTATTTACTGTTGCTTTTATCATAACATAATTCACTGATAACACTTAAGAGCTTTCACTATGAAAGCACCCCACTGGCTTTTACAGGCCACAGCACACAGCATGGAAATACAATTGCAGAACAACAACCAAACACATGGCTTGGATCCCGGCTCTGGCTGCCATGCCTAACAAACCCAGTCTGCAAGCCTAGAGAGCATCTAGGAAGTCTCACAGTGCCTGTCCCCTCTGAGCCCCCAGGAGCAGCCAGCAGGTGTAACCTCACCTGCCTGCAACCTGCCAGCAGCCCATTCTCCTGCTGGTGCTGCAGTGCTCAGCCACGAGCCCTGGGGCAGGACTGAAGTGCTGCTGGCGGTGGAGGCATAGAGCTGGGCCATGGATGTGCCAGGACACTCGGCCCAGCAGAGCCTTTCTTGGATTTGCTAACACAGTGAGGAAAGGTCAGCTGCCCTTGCAGCAACTGCTTAATGACTTAATTACTGCTGTGTTATTATTGATCCTTTGTGTAAGTTCTCAAATGTTCCCCTTCCACTTCCATCTGGTTCTGGATAGAAACATATCAGCCTCAGAACACAAGGCTGATGAAACCCTTTGCTTTCTCCGTCCTAGAAACATGAAGAGTATAGTAATGTAATCAGTAGGAGGGATTGTCCAGAATAGCAGAGGTGCAAAAATAGTACATGCTCTGTGTGTGTGTGTTTTGCCTGTGACCCCCTCCTGTTCCACAATATAGTGAAGGCAAGGACTCTCTTGTTTCCCTGATTGTGCAGAAGTCGCTGTAGATGGTCAGGCACCATGTCAAATACTCCACATCTACCAGGAACCCAGATCCTGACTCCTGTGCAGTCTGCAAAACTAGAAATCAAATTCACTGGGCAACAACAATACATGTTTTTGCTCAGCTAGAAGACTAGACTCACTATCAAGAAAGAAATGAATAATTATTGAAATTAAAAGCATTTATCTTTAAAGCCCATTGGACACTACTCCTCAGGCTATCTGCCACCACAGTCAGTCTCCATCACAACAGCATCCACACAAGCTGTCATCAGGACCAAGTGGTCACACTGGTGGCTTCCTTCCACACCTCCCAGGCTGCAGCGCAATAGTAATAGCATCTCTTGCATTTCATATTTTCTGCAGCCTCAGAAACACCAGCAGAAAACAGAATGGTATTGAAGAGGCTCTACCAGTGAGACAAAGCTGATTTGTGGCCTAAAGGGGATATGAGTACAGATTTAAATTGTCATTTTGGTGTGTGCTTAACTCAAGTCCCACAGCCATCCACACTATTTCCATGCTGGTGCTTATCTGGGCCCATTTTCAGGCATTTCTGGTGTTTTTCTGGCCCACCTTGGTGCACTTGAGAGCTGGTAGCCCACAGAACACAGAGGTGACCTGAAAAATAGGGAGGAGTGCAGTTATCCAAGCCTGGAAAGAAGGACAGAAACAACACTTGGCAGGAATACAGAAGTCTCAGTAAAGAGATAGAGGGCATAATGAAATCAGCAGACCTACAGTGTAGGTCCAAAGCTCTTGGAATCCAGGATTTATAATGTCCCACCAGTTATGAGAAGGGTGAACTTTCTTTCCTTATGTCTTTTTTCCTAAATAGATGGTATATTATGACAAGACTCCCTTGGCAGTGGGTTTGCATGAATAATGTGGCTGTACTGTACCCAAGTAAATCGTATTTTGTTCTCAAACATTCCCAAATGGTGTTTGTGCAATTCTGGAGTCTTCAAATCCTACCTGCCTGGCAAAAGTTTGGCTGCAGTACTCAAAAGGAAGTGATGCATCCTGTAGGACAGGAAACCCTCTCCAGGACTGCAAGAATGTGGAGATTCCAGGGCTGCCCAGAAGAAACTTCACCCACTGTGGATCTGAAGCTACTTCTTGGTTGGCAGCAGCTGTTGGATACTGTGTGACACCATGACAGACCAAATTGCTTCAGGAAATAGAAAACTGTCAAGCAGATGCTGCTAGGACATTCATGGTGGGAGAAAGTACTAGGAATTTTTATTTAGGTACAACATTTTCAATAGTGATACTCTATAAAAGGCATTTTTACAGAGCTGCTCTGTCGTTGCTTTTACAGAGCATCAGAAAGCATCTTCAGAGGTGCAAGGCTGCAAGATACCAGGTGAGAGCATTGGATCAACACCTGAGCTGGGTTCTCCTCAAGGTCTCCTGTCCAAATACTGACAAGTGGAACTCAAAAAAATGAGTAAGTAGAATCACAGAAAACTGAAATAAATAAGTAAAGCATTCTTTTGAGTCAGTGAGAGAATAACTAAAAGAAACATGCTGAACTATTTATTTCTAAAAACTTAGAGAAACCAGTTACCAGGCAGCAAATACCTCACAAGCTGAGTATCTCTAGAAAGGAAAATGCTATGTAAAAGTGGTTTTTAACTAATTAAACTGGAAAATCTTATTTTTTAATTACAATTTAATGTTCTGTCACTGCTAACAGAAAAAACAGAGAGGATACTGTGGTAACTCAAAGCTTCTGGTGTGACTAAGGTACTTAAAGTGGCCCATATGGATTCCAGACCACCCACCTACCCACCCCAGCCCTTAGTCAAGTCAAAACAAAGCATTACATTTTTGAAGAGTAGCAGCTATGGCAAAAAATATAGGCCTCTAAAAAGCTTGTTATTAGACACTACCAAGATAGTTTTTTGATGATCATTTCCGTTAATTTGGCGACATAAATAAAATACCAGTATTTTTAATTGTGGTGCATGCTGTGAGGTGGAGGCTCTTTGGCAGATATTCCTCTTTAGGACTCATCTGTCAGGCATAGGAGATGAAGGGGGCAGGGCATGGTGGCATCTTCTCATAGCTGCAAGTTCTCACACATTCATCTCAGTGAGCCAGACTGTCCTCTCTACAATGTGGTAAAGTAGGAATAGTCCCCTAGAAATTACTGGTACTAGTGTGAGGTCATCACTGAAATGTGAGGTCATAGGCAGCTGCTCCTTACAGAGTAGCAAGAGACACCCTGCTCCCAAACAGCTGAATTTTTGCAGGAGAACAAAAATGTCTGTGGTGTGTGGCCAGGACTACAGCTCCTGCACATTCCAGATGGTCCAGTGTGAAATTTTCTAACCCGAATAATCTAAGAACCTAATTGCCATTTACACGTAAAATTAGACTCCTAAGCAGTTTGTGCTACGCCTGCAATTAGTTCTACAGCTGTAAAGTTTCTTGTTTTGAAAGCAGTGCCTTTATCATATCTCCAAAGATGGCACTTCCCCAAATGTGGCTTTGTTGGCTGAAGCCAAAGTGCCCAGTGGAGGGTCAGTCAGTGCTGTCCTCAGAACCTGATAAAGAGCCCTGTGAGACATCTTTGCAGAGCATTTCTGGAGGCTGTTGTGACACTCAATAAACTCTTGTATCAAATTCTCATGGCTCTATTTTCAACAGGTGTTCTTTCATTATAGCAGGCAGCACCTGTGATTTTCTGACTCCGAAGGCCTTGAGGTCCCAGTGCACCTCTGTGTTCACACCTCTATTGGGGCACATCATACTTTTACTTTCTACTCTTATGGGATTCCTTTTTCTTTGGCTGGAAACTTTTGCATAGGATGAGCTCTATGACAGTCTACATCATGTAGAGTTTGCTTGGATTTTTTTGGGTCCCGGTTTGACAAAACCAGATAAGGAGGTTGAGCATTTCAAGGAGAAGCCAATAAGAGTGATTAGTTTCATACAGAAAAAAAGAAAAAAGGAGAAACGATAGAAATGTTAGTTTTATACCAGGAATCAAGAAAAGGGATTTTTAAAAATTATTTCTAGATCTTTTCTGTAATCATCTGAGGTGATGCACAGGGGTGTTTTCCTGCATTTGGAATTGTTCAGCTCACATTGTCCTTGTTGTCCTTGCTGTCACCTTGTAGCAATAAAGAAGGGAACATTCGTAAGGTAAATCCCAGCTGAAAAGTGCCCGAGCATGGCACAAAGTGTTTATCCTCTGGCTGCTGTGGGGTGGGGTGGCTGTGGTTCACGCATCATCCCCATGGCTCCAAAAAACTGTCAGGAGCAGATGCTTCTGAGCTCATCCCAAGTCATTGACTGGCCACCTGCTTCCAGTGTTTGTCCCAGCCAAACTTCTCCTTGAGGTTGTGGAAAGGATTCCTCAGTAGACGGAGGCAGAAGTGCCATTTGTAGGGCCAAGGTTAAAGGATCAGAGTTTGTGGGAGCAGTTTTGAGCTACTGGGACTGGACCCATTGTTCCAAAATAATGGATAGCACTGCAAATTAGGGTAATTCTCTCCCTGCTGAGAGGACATTTTAGCATCCTCCACAAGCAGTCAGATCTTTGATGCAATGTGGTCCAGCTTCTCTTAAAAGAGAAGACTCAAGCCTGTAAGAGGGTCATGGAAAGGCAGAGTTTTGGATCTTTTTTGCTAAGAAGTGTTATTAAGAGTGGATCCTTTTATTTCTGCCATTTAACTTGCACATGAAACACTCAGAGATGGATATTAAAATATGGATAATGACCCGGGAGCATCAGACTGAGAAGAGCAAACTCCTCAGCGAAAGAAGAGAGGGAGAGAATAGCTGGAGCAAGTACAGCTGAAGGTCAGCTATGTGGAAGAGAAGCAGAAGGGCTGTAGCTTTGAAGGGCAGTGGCTCCTGCGTGTAACTTCTGCCTGCTTTTCTGAAGTGGGACTGTAGGAAAGGATCCTGCATATTGTGACAATACTTCATGACGGCGAGTTTTGGGAAGCTCTCCAACACTGTGACAAGCCAAATCACAAGAACTCTGATGGATGAATCTCCAAGTGTTGGAAATTATGTCGTTTGTCTACACAGAAAAATCGCAGTGGCTTTAAATATCCTGGAGTTAAAGCTCTGTGATCTCTACTGTGAATGAAGATTATATTTGTATAAAGGTGTATGATGCCAATACAACCATTTCAGTATGTGGGGAAAAAAAGAGAGAACACACTTCCAACTGAAATAGTTATGCCTGTATAAGAAAAAAATGCTTGGCACTACTTATGCAGAATATGTTTATCATACCAAATTTCTCCAAAAGGCTGCATTATAGTCATTAGGAGATGAAATTTATATCCTAGACTAAGACTAGATTTGAAACTGTAATAAGCTGATTATGTCCTTTCTACTGGCTTCTGCCACATCTGCTAGCTCTACGGGGCTGGGGGAAGCTGGCCTGAAGGAGGGATCATTTTCTTTCTTTTTTCTAGCTCCTCAGCAGACATGGCTGTGGAATTCTTAATGGGCAGCAATATATATTGTAGCTTCAGTAATTCACATGGAAGTGGATTTCAGGTTAAAAGTTACTCAGGTATACTTAGCATTTTTCCTCAAGTCCCCTGTCTTCCCAAGCAAATGTGAATGTATCTGGATTTTCTCAGATCTCTGAGCCAAAACAACTTTTATGGGGCTAGATGGGCTGATTATATAGAGGTGTATAGCACCTTTCTGGACACACATATCTGCACTCGGGCTTGAGCTCCACTTTGGTGGAGTGTAAACTGACAGTGGAGTACCATCATATTCCTAGATTACCCTGAATTGATTTCATTCCAAAATTAAATTTTGACTGCATGATTCCAAATAGAATTCAGAAAACATTTTTCTAGGCAGCAATGAAAGCAAGGGACTTCCTTATTGGCACCTCCACTCTCATCTAGGAGTGCAGGGGAAGGTATCTTCTGCAAGTAGGTATCACAGAGATGGCTGCCCTGGCAAAACAATAATGTCCCAAAATAGTGTCTGCCAAGGACCTAGAAGAGGAGAGGGGGAAAAAATCAGGTGAGTAGATGGGGTAGAGGTCTCCAAATAGATAATTCAGCTGACACAGGGGCTGCTATTCTGAAAGGGAAGCTTTGACTGCCTGACTGCCAGCTTCCCTGCCTGGTGAATAAAGTCTCAGTGTTGCTTCTCCATGATGTTTCTTCACCTTTCATAAAACCTACAATTACATGAGCTCACTAAATAGTCACTAAACTTTGTCTCCCTTAAACCTGTAACACTTTTGCAGTTTATAGTAATGTTACTAAATTTATTCAAATCTCTTTTCTAGCCCATGCAACTTAAAACAATGTTATTTGTTAGTCTAAATGCAGATAACTGTACATTATTCTAGTTTTATATAGAATAACAAAGACCTGTATAGTTCAGTAATCTAGATGCAGAAAAAAGAATATAGCTTAACTCTCCCACCGTGGATTGCTGTTTGACTGCAGCAACTCTGCCTTAGTTTCTTCCCTCTATGAGACCAGACCTGCTCCTGTCCAGGGCTTACATGTTTCTGAATGACAGACAAAAGCTAAAGGTTGAGAGCAGCTTTCTTGCTTGCACTAGGAAAATTGAAGTCCACAATGTAAGCAGCTTATCGTCTGAAATATTAATGTGTTCAACCCTATAAAAGCACCTATCTTCTCTGCAAAACTACAGTGAAGCAAAATGCACTTCCTACTGCTTAGAATGGCTATCAAGGGCATCCTAATTGATTATTGTGAATTTCAAATTATTTTCTTCTTTAGTTTTCTTTATGGCATCTTCTGTCTTTAGAGAGAGGTCAGCCTTCCTGGAGGGCACTCAAAACCTCACTGAATCCAATGCATACAAAAAAAAGATCCATTGCAGAAAATGAGCTCCAATGTCAAAGATTTTGCATTAAAATTGTCTACCCATAGGTCAAAAATCCTGATTCTCTTCTTGGGCCACTCTGTCACAGTGGATACTTGACAACTGGACCCTATGGATGGAAAGGGAAGGACGGTACAATATTTTAGTATTAGTTGAGGTTTCAAAGACCTGTATTCAGTTCTTACCTGTCAAGTGACCTAAGTCTCTCCATTATCCATCTATAAAACATTTTTAACAGCTGTAGCCTTTTTCTGTAAGAAGTCTTATGAAAGTGAATGCATCAGCACCAAGAAAATGTCTGCCAGTAATGCAAGCAGTGTATTGAACAGTGTTATCAAACAAAACATTTCATCATTTGCCATATTAAGCTAGGGGTCTTAGAAATGGTGGAAGAGTGTGATTTTTCTCTTCCATTATTTTCAGCATTTTAGCATTCTTTTTTTAGCCTTATGTAGTCCTTTCAGGTTCCTTTCCAAGCCAGAGGATAACTCAGGTGTGCCTTCTGTACTTTGCACACCAGATACACAACATCAGGACATGTTGAAGAGGTGGTGAGAAAGTGTTGTGCTGATCCATGAGGGAACAGGAAATTTCCCCTGATGTCTCTATCTACCCAGTGTGCTGGAGAAAACCCAGAGCATTTGAGTTACAGATATGTTTCTCACTTGAGATATTAGGAACTTGATGAAATTGCAAATACTCTCATGTCCTCTTCCCCTCTCTCTAACCTTGGCTGAAATTGCAACAAAAGCTTTCTTCGCTTGGAGGGAAAATAAAAAGGGAAGCCAAAAAGTGAAAATAAAATTATCTTTAAAATGTAGTTGGAGCTGATGCAGTAAATTCAGCTACTCAATTGCTGCTTTGCAACTGTTTGTTGTTTCTGCCATCACCCACTAATGTAGTTGAAAGGCTAACTACTGAAGTCATTGAATGCCTTTTGATTTATTCTTTCCTCTGTTTTATATCCAGTGTATATTTTTATAAGTTGGGCTGTCATTACAGTGAAGGTGAAATTTCTGTTCTTTTTTGGGAGACTAATTGTATAAGAAAATAAAACCCCAAAATATTTATAGTATCAATGGCAGTGTACCTGAGTATACCTAGCATCTAAAAATACCGATTTTAATTAGCGACCTCTTCGGGGTGAGGCGAGAGCTCCATTTTTAGTTACGAGATATTGGTGGAGGTGGAACTCCAGGACAGTTTCAGGGCAATAAGTAGCACAGATTTTGGTAGCATGTTTCCTAGCCCAGCAAAGGAGTGGGGAGGGTTTGTGACTATGCTGTTCAACCTCACAGCACGCTTGCACAATGTGACTGAGGCATCTTTAAAACCACAGTGTTCTATATTAAAGATCGCAGTGATGGCTAAGTGATTAAAACACAGAGGAGTAAGAACTGCTAGACTGCTAGAACTGTAAGGCTGCTAGAACTGCCCACTGTTATGGGGAAACAGCTATGTACTAAATACCTAAAGGCAGATATATTCAGTGGAAAATACTGGAACTGGGTTTGTAAAGAATAACTACCAGTTAATCAGTGATAAAAATCAAGGTTTTCAAACAGTTATATTAGAGAAATCTCCTTTCAGTTCTGCTTTTGTGTTCCTGTTGGCATGTGTGTGTGTATTCCTAAAGTGAAAGGCAAAATGACAGTTCTCTGTCAAATCATTTGCCAAAATTATAGTCTGTCATATTCTGCTGTCTGACTAGCCTCATTGGGCAGGGTTAATATTGCTTTGAAAACTGAATTTAAGGTTATCTGATTCACTAAGTCTCAATCTTAAATATATTAGGGAAGTGGGGGGGGGGGCGGGATGGAGGGGAGCTTTTATCTTTCACTGTGCTATAAAACAGTAATTGTAATTGAACAGCAGTTGTGTCTTGTTAGTTGTATTGTTCTCAAATAGTAATAACAGAAGACCATTTCCTTGCTTGCATCTAGACACTCTTACTGCAGGGTAGCTTGGGAGGGAGCTGCAATTTGCTACCAGGAGTACCAGTCTGTGTGAATGCTCTGACCTTACAATAAGTTTCTGTCATCTTGCTCCCTTTACACTAAACATAAGCCCCTTCAAGCTTTTATTTACTGCTGCATAAGAACATGTAAGTGAGAAAATAGATAATGTTAACTTATTCCTGTGCTTGTGCAATAATAGCTCTGCACTGACTTCAAAAGAGCAGTATCTGGTTCTGAGGCTGTGGAGTTTTCAACAGAGCCTAAAGGAGTGGGGTCAGTACCCACTAGTCCATGGAGCTCCCTTACACCCTTATGAAAGTAGCCTGTGCTGTGCTTATCTCTGCATTCCTAGTTACTAGCTCCAAATAGTTTAGGAACAGTCAAGTTATTGCTCCATGCTATGATCAGCATGATACACTGTTCAAGTGCTATCATCTGGGACATCTAGGTCGTTTAGGGACACAAATAGCTATCAGCACTAGGTTAGGATAGATGAAGGGCTTGAGCAAACTCTGCTGAAGCCAGTGTGAGTTTTTCCCATGACTCTGATTTGAAACTAGATAGAGACATATTTTGGCATGAAATTTATGCATACTTCTTAGTCAGTCTCCCTGTAGGAAAGCATGAAAATAAAACGCTGAAGGAGGGCTTACGAGGAACTTGCTCAGCTGTGATCAGTGGTGCACTTAAGACTGTGCCCTCAGACATACAAGATGGCTTGTTCCAATTCCACCAATTCCATTTACAGTGTGTTTGTTTACCTGTTACATTAAGGGACATGGAATGTTTGGTGGTTTGTCCTTTTGGGTGCTCTTTCTCCTCCAGCTGTTGTCAAATACAATTCATTGTTACACAACTGGGAATTTCTGCTGTTGTATGACTGCGTTTATATGGATGAAAAGCCCAGTGGGTCTGAAATGATCCTTGTTTCTCAATGGCAGGAGCAGTGGCAGCAGCTGCTTGCTAAGAATACCTCTGGAAGAGAAAGGAAGAGCAAGTATGCCTGTGCATATCACTTTGCACACTGACACTCTTCCCAAGGCAGCTGAGGAAATGAGCCAGCTAAGGTTGAAAATGGCAGCTATTAGACAATCCTATTGTCTCACTCTGCAAAGGCTTAACCAGACCTGTGAGTTTGTCACGAAATTAATTTTGAGAAACAACTGCTTAAAGAAATCCCCTTATTTTTCTGCTATGAGTCAGTCTTAGTTTGCTGCCCCAGTGGTAAACATTCACCTCCACACTGTGTCCATGTTTTCAGCCAGTGGGAATTCACACCAAGTAGTCAGCACATCTATATTACTGGGAAGTTGCACTATCTGTGTGCAGATGTTCCTGCTGTTAACTTGAAAATCTGGCTGTGTAGTGCCAGAAACATTTATAAATTTGGAATTCTCTTCCTAGGTCTGCTGCTGAACCCTGATAATTTGTCTGTAGTTAGTGGAGACTTTACAAAAGATTCACCAGCAGGACTGGTAGAAATAGTATTCTCAAAAGTAGTTACTCAGGTGACCAGAAGGAGCTGCTCAGGTGAATTTATTGTAGGTTAGAAAGTGCCCTTGAATGTACAGTCTAAGTAGTCACAGAATAGGTGCAGCAGTGGTAACAATTTCTAACAATGTTTTCAAGCTCTGACCATAATTAAACTCTGTGTCATGGTGGCTGTCCTGGAATTCATACCTACTGGTTGTAATGATGTGGTTTTATGTGGGTAACTCTCCGCCAGGAACCAGAGAAGGATGTTCATTTGCTCTGCACAATCACCTAATTAAATTGTTGACATTAAAATTAGTTTTGGCCACAGTACCTTGGGCTGATTTTAGTTATGTAAGAGCATGGTAGATACCACTTGTATACATTAGAAGAGCTGGGAAGAGGGATAGGTATGAGATGGTAGTGTTTGCAGGTAATTAGTTTGTTTAGGCTAGATAAATCTGGAAAGAGTGAGAAGCTTCACAGGCATGTAGCCAAATCTGGGGATGGGCAGCAGGCTGTGCAAGTGTGTGTGTATATTAGTGAGTTTTGGGGAGCTAGAGGCATGTAGGATCTATTAATATATCTCATGTGAGTTAACTGCAGCAAGAGAGCCAAGGCACCTACTACCACTGCCTAATGGCATTCCATTAGCACCATGCTTTTGTAATAAGTTCTATCTATTATGGATCAGTGGAAAAATTACTATAATTTCTGATATTTTTGCCCAGATATTGGCTTCTCACAGAAAAAATACCATGGACTGGATGATCTTGAGTGAACTAATCTGGCACAAAAGTTTTTAAAAGATAAAAAGCTTTGTAGTCTACTGCCATTCTTCTGAATCTTTCATGTTATTAACTTAATCTCCTTATAATACCTCTTTTCAACACAAAGCTATCAAGTGGATTCCAAGAATGTGGTCATTCTGACCCAGCTCATTCAGATTCATTTATCTCGTGATAAAAAGTATAGACAGAATACACCAGGTGTACAGAAGAAGATAAATAGTTCTGATGTCTGTATGGAACAACTGTAAGTAGATCTTTTCTCTTCAGTAATGTAATTTTATCTTGCTGTATCTAATTGCAGGTGACTGCTGAATCTAATGATGAGATTGCTCTGTTTTCTGTCTTAGCAATGTCTCCAAAGCCTGAAGCAATGAGAGAAAAATCAAGATTATTTAAAATTGTCTGGAGTGATTGATTCCACTGCTGCAAAGAAGGATATTTTTCTTGGGCTTTCATAGATTTCAGTAGTTTGAAACTATATTGTCTTCTTTTATGGAAAGGTTCTAAAATGTCCTGTAAGGTGAGAAGATTCATGAATTGGTTCAGTAGTCAATCACCAACATGTGAGACAGAGACTGAACTAGTCAAGTATTCTCTTAGATACATTACCCCCAAAAGCCATTTCTGACACTTCTAAAATGTAAATTGATGATGTGATGCTTCTGTTTTGGTGACAATTTAATGATTTACCTGTGATTTGCACGAGAATTTCTGCCTGCAAAATAATATGCAGCTGGTCGTTCTGCAGTGGTAAAGCACATTGGTGGCCTCATATTCATGGTCAATGTGCCACCTGGAATACAACCTGGGAGTCTCCTTGTCAGCTACAGATCTCTGACAGGTTCACCATGCAGCCACAGGTGTCTGTTCCATTCATAGCTATCCCCATCTTTGGAATTATTCAGCAAGTTTGATCCCTTCACTAGAGGGCAGTCAGAGTCAGCTGCACCAGCTATGGTAGGTATGTCACACCAGCCCCAGAAAAGGTGGGACAAGTCTCAGGACCTGCCTTTTAGTCCTTCAGCTCCTTGGTATTTGCCCTTTGCCAGGACCAGGAATGAGCAGCACAGGCACTGCCACTTCTCTTCATGAATGGAAAACTGAAGTGTAGAGGCTGAAGGCCATGATTCCATAGGACATGGCTTGGACAGCTGGACTGGTTTCAGTAAACATTTAAGAGCTTGTGATTGTCTGCAAAATCAAGTGTGAATACATAGTCCCTTATACCATTGAAGACATCAAAGCATTTCTGTTTCCTGCAAAGCCTTGTGCTATTCATAAGTCCAATTGACCTGCTCCACACCACCTTCATAAACAACTGCATTCACCTGTTTGGAAGATCCTGCAACATCTTAAATCCTGTTTGAATTGTAAGGAAGACAATAGGAGTATCCATTCCCTCACCTGCTTTCTCCCCAGGGCAGCTGAACATTCCTGGCTCCTAGCTGTAGGCTGGTACGGGCTGTGCTCTGTGGTGTGTGGCATGACAAAGGCAGGGGATTTGGTAGACCCTCTTAGAAAGAATGTGGGCTCCCATGAGACAGAGTTCACCCAGTATTTGGAAATGTAAGCCATCATCTGAGTGGGGCAGTGTGTGTGAAGCACAAAGCAGAAGTAAAACTGGAATTTGATGGCAATAGGTCTGGGATGATGAGTATTTGATTTATTTAGGAAGAAAGGAATTTTTCTCCCTTGTAGCCAGCACTGAATCATTCATGGAATTCTGAATTTGCCTCTTGAGAAGTAGGTGTTCCTGATGCCTCAGGCAAGATACTAAACTTGGTGGTTGCTGGTGCAACCTGGCCTAGCAGATCCTGCGCTGTCTTGGAGGTAGAACTCTGACAACCACCTGCTTGGATATTTCTGCCCTTGTGTTCAGCCAGATTCACAGCACCATAAACATGAAGAAATTATATTCAAAAAGGAACCCTTACAGAAATACCATGCTGTTAAGTGAATAGCAGCTTTTTGTAAAGAGCAGTTGACTTCACCGACTGGCCCCAAATGGATTTTGGGTAAAAGCTGTTTTCTTCCATCAAAAAGCTGAAAAAATGCAGAGAAACAGAGGATGTCTTACTAGCT
The DNA here is from genome assembly GCA_034509425.1 of Eopsaltria australis. Classification (NCBI taxonomy): domain Eukaryota; kingdom Metazoa; phylum Chordata; class Aves; order Passeriformes; family Petroicidae; genus Eopsaltria; species Eopsaltria australis. The sequence goes on along the minus strand of JAVTVJ010000359.1, from coordinate 174,836 downwards.
CTGGTTGAGGGCCATGCTACCAAGCCATCTTGGTGAATCCTCCTCCTTTAGCCCTCACATGCCCTGACTGCTCAAGACTGTCTGCAGCCCAGTAGCTGCCAAGCCTGGCTTTCCACCATCTGCACCAGACAACCTTTTCTTTGGGCCTGCTGCTGCTGGTCAGGGCTCCGTCAGTTCAAATGGCTAACACGGATACAAGCATTACCAAAAGCAAAGCCCCATGTGAAGGGGACAGTGTGCATCTGGACCTGGTCCAAGTTGAGTAAGTCTTCTTTCTTCCTTCACATGCTTAAGCAGGATCCAGGAAATATCTTCAGGGGATTTTTTTTTTCTTAATTCCTGCTTATTCTATTTATAAAGGACTGGCAATTTGTAAACATCCTCAAAGCACAAGGTGTACTCTGAGCTTTTGCTTTCTCAGATTTCATATCTGTTTACATTACAATAAGTCTAAATAAATAAAGGGCAATAGTAGCATCTCTGCTTTGTTTTCTGGCTGGCATTTCCAGTCTGGTCTGGAACAGCTGAACCCAGGAGGGGATTCCCACTGTTGTGAAGGGCTCTAAATGAATATTCCAGTGCCAGTCCTACATTTCTTTTATTTTGCATGCCCAAAACTCCCACCAGTTTCACTGGGTGCTGACACTTTTTGCCAATGGCAGCATCAGATCCCCCGGCAGGGATCCATCTCCTGTGCTGAGGCTATAGGAGATTTATGTCTCATTTCCCTGTGCTGTGTGTAATCCTTTTCTGCAGCATAAAGGCACAGGGAGTACAAGGTTCTACAATTCTGATTTTATAGTTTGTACAACACCTTTGTACTCTTCATTTCTGTAGGGGACTGCATGCGGTGCAGGGCAGTGAGGAGGAGAGCTAAGGCCTTTGCAAGTGCTTGTCCTGATCACTGAGACTTAGCAGCTCTTGGACATGACCAAAATAATTTTAAACCGCCCCCCCCCCACCCAAGTCCTTCTTTAAAATATCAAGGTTCTTTCCTTTTATTCCTTTCCCTTTCATCCTTTTTTTTCCTCACTCGTCTCCTTCTCCTTTTTTAGTCTCCTCTCCTATGAGCACCATAATTTCTTGTAACCTTCTCTCTCAAATTTTCAGACATCTGTGGCCTCAAATGGGAGCTGATGTACCAAAACCCCATGAGAGAGGTCTATTCTTACCGTATTTCTGGCCTATTTTTTTGTGAGGAGAGATGGATGCCCTCTGAAGCTCAGAATGGTATCTAGGGTTTCAGATGTTTCCCCTGACCACTGTGGCACTTGTTCATCACTTGTCCAGAACACTTATTCTGTGTAAAGTATCTGTCTGCCTACAAGGGAAAAAGAAGTCACTGCAGGAGTGAACTGCTGTCAGTTTGGAGAGTGGAAGGGCAGGAAATGTCACTCTGCTTTCCCTTCTGTAGGGAAAACAGTGGGACAGCACATCATAAAATGACCACTTGAAAGACAGAAAAGGACAAAAGGACTGAACTCAGTCATATTTCAGGTCATCTGGGTACCAGGTTTTCTCTCATCCAGGGTATGTTAGCTGTTTCAAGCATTTTTCTTTATGGCAGTGATAGCAGACAAAGTTTATGAATAAGAAACTGGAAGACAGAGACATAAAGAGGACATTTGCTTCACAACACAAAGGTGGGGCTATTCCCAAGGATAAAATGCCAGGTCACAGAGCTGGACCTAGGCCACTTTGGGGTGAGGCAGGAGGGTACACAATAGCACAATTCCATCAGCCCAGTGCTTGCTCTATTGCTGACGAGGAGTCCTTGGGTAGTTGTGCCTTTTTCTGAAGTTTTGTTGGCCAGTTTAAAACCAGCCTGTTTGTGTCAGTGCAGGCTGAGGTTAAAGATGTGATTTGGGTTGTGAAAGAAGCAGCAGACCAGAAACTCAGCAACACTCCCCAGCACTCCATGTCTTCTCTTTTTCCTGTATTATCCAGTACTGCATCCCCTTTGTCTGTCACCTTGCACCAAAAGTAATATATCAGATTGAATCCTGGCATATCATTTTGGGAGCACAGACATATTGGACTCTGTCAATGAAGTTTATATAACATGAAAAGTATCTTTAAAAAAATTAGATAGTTCTACGATTCTCTAAAACCCTTCATTGACCTGCATTAAGCCTTCGACATAAACATTCTTAAAAGCTCTGCAAGTCAAATCCTGCCTCCTCAATGGTTTTTCCCACCGGATTTGGTAGGCTTCAGATAATGTGGTTAATTTGGAAGGCAAATACCACAGAGATGATGCCCAAGGCCAGAGGTCCATTATATTGCAGCATATATCCAGGCAAAGGCAGGAGGGATGGTGGAGCAGCAAGCCCTATTGTGTTTCACTGAACTTAGAAGAACCAATTCCATGGCAGCAGCTCTGTTGATTTAGCAGTGACTTTACATAACAGTTTACCAGACTAGCACTGCAATTCCAAACAAAGCCCTAAAACCTTTAATAATAATCCCTGGGTTTAAAGGAAGATGTATTTCACTTTTTTTGTCTCTTTTGCTTTCCTCTTCCTTTGGAAAAATGCCTAACAGAAACCATATGTGTTACGTGTACACCGTAGTACATAAAATGAGAAAACTTTTCAGAAATCTTTCTCTTCTTGTTTTAGAAGTGGATTCAGGCCTGTAAATAGATGCATTCTTTACTGCATGAGCAGTTTGTTTCATTTTTAATCAACCACAGGATGCTATCCCAATATAATTTAACCTGTAATCATCTTTTGTCCAGAAGCCCAAATGTTTGTATTGCTAATAAGAACTCACTAAGGTGGCACTCAGGGGGGTTTTGTCCCCTGAATGTTGTCAAGTAGTTAAGTTATAATGTATTCAGAGATTTGAAAGGCTGCAGCCTAAGTACTCTCCCTAGTTATAAAATTACTATTCTGGGAACTAACCATCCAGTTAGTACAATTACTTATTTCCAGTAACAGCAGGTCCAACCTGGTTCAAAGGTAAAATACCTGGTGATGTGTAATGGCATAGTCTATAGGGAAGTTCCTCTCTGAGAACAACTATGATCACCTTGAAGCAAGTACATTAAAAATCCTTGAAGATTTGTACTGTACATGGTGTTGCTAAAAATGCTGCTTTTCTCGAACTCTAATCTTTTATTTAAGCAAAAAATTAACAGGCTTTTTTCTTCACAAATAGATCATGGCAATGTGTAGGGCAAAGCCAGCTGACACTGAATTCTAAAAAGCCTGACTTAGCAGAGCTGAAGGGAAAGCCAGGAAGAACTTGTGCTGTGCATGATAATCTGGAAGTGTGCACATAAGCAAATGTTCTGGTACCATGGATATTTCAGATCTGAAATATATGTGCAGCCTTTAGATCAAAGGGTTCCTAAGTGTTTTATTATGCCGATCTATCTAATAATATTGAGCAAACTCCAAAGTACCAGTATCTGGTAAACATTCACTTACCCCCCTCTGATATGGAGCAATTGCAGGAATCAATCATAGTTACTCTCTAACAGCGTGCAACAAACCAATTTCAGTTTTGTGGCAGGAGGACTGGAAGCTCTTACTCACATGTGAAATGACAGGAGAAAGTCTTGCAGCTGATACCCTGCCATAGTTTTATGTGTACACACCTCAGGCTTTCCAAAGGAGCACAGGAGACTGAATGTGAGGTTAGGGGCAAGGTCCTGAGTGCTGCTTGGATCTGGAGGCTGCCCTGGGGGTTCTTGTGCAGTGGGAGGTGGTGGGATGGAGTGGGGAGGGTGCACAAGCACTGGCCCAGCACAAGGAGACCACTAGCAACTGAGATCTCCTTGAAGGTACACGGAGCAAATGAAGGGTGACTGGGGGAGAGAACTGGGGGCACAGACCTTCACCAGCAGGTGGCTGGGTTTGGGAAAGGGGTGAAGGAGTGCATGTGTTTGCAAGGCCTCTTCACCTGTGTTGTCTGGTGTTGCACAGGTGTCTGTGCGGGCAACAACGGGGACTTCAGCACCTCTGCCAGGCTTCTGTGAGTTCCAGCTACTCTGAAATGTCTGGTGCTGAGTGTGTGCAGAGTGCCAGTTGTGGTACAGGCTGGGAAGTGTGTTGGTGGCACCAGGTGGAGCTGGCCCAGAAATGGCACTTCTGGATTAACCACTATCGGCCAAATTAACACACAAGATGGTGCAGCAAGTGGCTGTAGGCTTGTCACAGCAGGTCATTGAGGAACACCAGGAAGGGCAGGAGCTCACTAAAGGACAGGGCGGCTTGAAGCTTGATCCTAAGAAGACAGAGAAATGGCATGAAACTAGAGGAGGAAGGGAAGGAAACACTCATCCCATACTCCTTGGAATCTCACTGGCTCCTCATTTGTAAGGGTTAATGGTATTGCCACACTCTTCTGGCGTCTGAATTTGGAAGGGTTCAAACATTGCTCAAATGTTGAACACTGCAAAACAGCCAGAATCGCCTTTTTCTTCTGCCAGTGGGACAGAGAAGCCTCATAATTTTTCCTGTTGGGGAAGGGAATTAAGCTGTTGGAGCTAGGGTGTAATAGCACTTTTTCTAGGTATGGCTGGGGTTTGATTGGTTGTTTCTTCCTCCATACCAAGCTTTTCCAGCCCTGAATTATTTTAGTTAGAACATGTTACTATTTTCATCTCTCATCAGTCCAAACCATTGACCTAGTACGTCTTCTGAGATAAAATGCATTATTTGATATGGGAAAATTGGTGTCAGTTTAAAAACATAAATTGCACACTCACCAGCCAAAGAGAGCCCTTAAGGACCAGGTCTCAGGCTGTGTATCTGCAAATGAGTGCTGACTCAGGCAATCAAGTTTTTGGTGAGATAATCAGCACCCCACAATGTCACATTGAGGCCCAAAATATATTAAAGCATCTGTTTGCTAAGATCATGCATGTGCCCACCCATTTGCTTGCAAAACTATCCTAAATAAAAGGTCAAAACTTCACTCTAATTTAGCTACAAGATTCTGAATATAAAGAACAAGCAGCATGATTTCCTTCTCTAATTCAATGTATTATGTGTTAATTTAAAACTTTCCACTCCTGTGGAGAGCAAAAAGTGAACGTAGCTAGAGGCAAATGGTGAATATAAAGAGTTTGAATTGTTCTGACCCACGAAGAAAAAATCCCAAGCACACAAATCAACTCTTTTAACACTAAAATAAATCAGGTCCTTAACATTTTCAGAGCCATATCTGAGTCACAGCATTTTAATAGAATGCTATTGCCAATTATTTAATTATTCAAGGAAGAATATCCCCAGCCTAGGCTTTCTACCAACTCTTTTCTCACCATTGCTGGAGGATTGCTCTGAAAAAAGATGGCCTTACGCTGGCAGAACCCTGTGGAAGTCTGTGGGAGTTTGCTTTCACTGTGAGTTGCAGGAAACAGTTGGTGAAAAGCTAAGTCTGATGGTAAGTGCTGTCAGGCAAATGGCCAAATCCAAGAAGGAATACAGGCACCTAAATGCTCACTGGTCTCTGTGACAGGCTGTGGCTTACATTTCTTCAGGTGGCTTGCTCCTGTATCTTCTTTTTTCTTTCAAGATTAACATATCAAAGTTCAAAAACATGTTTATTTTCACAAAGAATAAAGAATGTGTGTGTTTTCAAGAGCTATGGTCAAACTAGTCAGCAGGGTAGAAAGGAGAGTCCTGGGGAGGATTGTTTCAAAGCCAGGGGCAAATTTAGATTACTTGACATGCAGATGAGCTGTGCTGAATCTGCAGTGCCATGGCTGTGTGGCTGGACAGAGGGTGGCACTGAGTCTGGGCACAGGCAGTGATGCCTCACAGCCTGCTTATGACAGCTGTGCTGCTGGTGCAATGGGGACACCCAAGGAATCAGTCCCAGAGCAAATGGGGCCATGTTCTAGTGGCCCTGAGTGTCTTGTGCAAGCATCCCAGCTGCCCCAGGTTTCCTAAAAAAAACCAGGGCACGGGAGAGTTCTATCCTCCAGTTACTTTACACCCGTGCAGAAGTCCTCAGAGGCCACTAAACCTTACAATCCTTGGGGCAGGAAAATACAATGTGACTGGAAAAGCTTCTTGTACAGAGATCTAGGAATGCATCAGGTCTAGGCAGGGGCAGCCTAATGAAATGCAGCATATATTGCTTTGGTTTAGGAGTTGACAAGCCAAGCTTTCATCAGTGTCCCCCACATACGCAGATTTCCCTGAGAACTCTGTGTTTTTCCCAGCCTGTGCCTTTTCAAGGTGGCATCACTGTCCTCTTAGAATCACTGCAGCTTTTTGCTGGGGACACCCACACCATGCAAGCAAAATCCTCACACAGCACTTTCTTTCCAGTGCTGTTGCGTCTCTACTCTGTGTGGAATGTCTTCCAGACTAACACACAGGTACAGAAAAACATTGCACAAGAAATGAATTATTCCTTGGGCAGGCACAGAGCAAAGAGGCTTTCCACCCCCATAGAGATCTATGGTGGTGGTGCAACCTGGGACCTGCTCTTCCCTGACTCCCACCTTTCATGACCCGCGGTGGACTTTGCATTGCTTTGATGCAGTCTCCAGGGCTGGGCTAGCAATCAGCCCTCAGAGCTCACAGGAGCACAGCCCACACCACAGTCAGCAATTTTGCCTCCTGACTTGACACAGACCTTCACTTGCAGCTGCCCTGAACCAATCTGGCTGTAAACGCAGCTACGTAGGTGGAACAGAAGTTTTGCTGAAGTAAGATTAACAAGTTCAAGCTTTTATTAGCATCTAACTTCCAGAAGTGCATGTGGTCTAAGGAGATACATAAATGCTTTTTTACTTTGTGAGAAGGTAAAATGTTGCTTAATTCATTTTGACAGGTCAAGATTTGTATTAGAACAAGAGGCTGGAAAAGGAGTACACGCTTTTTGGAGAGAGGGAGACAAAAATAAATACAAAGAACCATCACATGTATATAGCTACTGAAAAAGAAATTTAAACATTTTAAGTGCTGTACTCAGCAGTGAAAAATTATCCATCTCTTTTGTGTCTTGAGAGAAGTATAATAAAATTGCAGGCCTTGATCAATGGTAGATGAGTCATTAAATGACAAACTGTAGTGACGAGTCCAAACCTTTTAATTCAAGTACATTTTAATCTCTTGTCCTGTTTAATTATCCAATAATGGCGACTTGGATGGAGAGTGAAAGACTGTGCATACAAAGTGTCTTAAACTCCAAATTTTATTTGTAAGCTATCAGTGAAGAGGATGCTAAATAGCCTGGATCCTGACCTCTCCTGAGTGCTATTGCACTTACTTAACCCAGATGAAGAGCATGCCTGGAAAGTTAAAAGGAGTTCACTAAAACTTCAGTGAAACTGGGAAGTCATGACACTTTGAAAGGCAGAAAGAGAAATACATGACAGCTTGCATTATGACCTAGAAACTCAGCCACTGTATTTTTATAACCTTTCTGCTAAAACCAAGAACATATAGTCCTGCCCCACTCCAGAAACTATAACATCCTACCAGTTTGTATGGAAAATGCAAGTGTTCTCTGAACTTACTGTAGGCCTTTGTTTTGTTTTGCTTTTTATCTACCTTGCTTCTTGTAGTCTTTGCCCTTCTGTGTTTGCTAAAGCTATTCAAGAATGCAATGCCAAACAACGCCCTATTACTGCTCTGCAGCTTTTCTTTGAGAAGGCGGCCTCTCAAATGTACTCATGCTAGGCAGCAATAGCTACCTTCACCCACAGTTAGGGTTGCACAATCATTTCCATTTGAGAGTCCTTTCTTTTTTCTTTGTTTTTTTTGTTTTGTTTTGTTTCCATTTATCCCCCCTGAAGTTGCTTGTAACTTCGCTAGACTTGATCATTCAGGCTGAAATTTTCCATGCTGGGTGTGTACCTCAGGCCTCTTTTGCTTAATTTAAAACAAAACAGCTTCATTATCATCCATTTCTGAGAACAAGATGATGCAAAATGTGTGCACTTCCCACATTAGAAATCTTACTGTAAATTGAAGCGCGCTGGTGCATTCACTCCTTTGCCTTGTTTGGAGGTCAATGCGAAGCTGCCCTGCTTCTTAGAGGAGCCTTTGTCATTACTGTGGTATTTCTGGAAATCTGAAAAAGTGCAGGACTGAAACACTTCAGCTCTGCCTGGTTAGAAGGAACCTAGAGTTTGCAAACTAAATTCTATGAAAATGTGCCAGCCTTTCACATGGAAACCAGCACAGTCTGAAGAGTCACAGCAGTGGCAGCACCTGCCTGGCCTCAGGCAAAGAGCACAGGCACCAGAGAGAAGAGAGTCAGTCACAGGCAGAGGATTTTCCTCTCCAGGTCCATAAGTAAAATCTGGGTTTGTTGTTCATGTTCAGCGTGTAATTTACTCTGTTTTCCTCTTAGGGAAAGTCTATGGACATGGGTTTTCCACCAGTAGTTTCTCTGTAATCTCAGGTGGGAGAGGGCTGATGAGGAGTTGGCATTCAAGCTACATCAAATAACCCTTGTGAGGACTAAGGGGAAATTTTGTTGTTGCTATAGATTAGTTTCCTTCTAATCCTTTGGAAGCATTGTATGATGTACTTCACATATCACCATTAGCATTGCAGCCATTCAGAAGCCAGATCTGCCATATATTCAGCTCCTCTTTATGGCATGACAGTGGTGTGGAGAGTATAGAGAAACAATTCAGAAATTATGGTGTCAGTGTGACCAACTGGAGAGCCACATCCACCTCCAGACTCCACTCATTAAACTGTCTCCTCTGGGACTTATGACTTTTCCTTAATAAGCTCCAAAGTATTACCATTTTCTTTGTGTCAGGCTTCTTCCTCTCATCCCCTTTCCCTCTGGCTTATGTTAATGAAAATATTACTACACAGTGAATAAAGAGCATGTATGTGGCTAAAAGCAAGCATTATGGCAAGATATCAAACCTCTCATCATAATAATTAAGTGTCAAAAAAGAAAAAGCAAAAGTGCATTTTTTTGAGGTGCATATGCTGTTTTAGTTACGTTTTTCCTCTTCTGGCAGAAGCTGTAGGAGCAGGTCTGTGATTCTGCCACAAGGCTGGAGCAGCTGGAGACAGGTCTGCTGCAAGCACAGACAGCACAGGGCTGCCTGGGGCAGCAGAGCCCTGTAGGCTGGAAGGTGCTGTTGCCACAGGGCGTGCTTGGCCAGCACAAAAACTCGGGGTACTGCTGGAGATGTTGCTGTTGCAGAAGTGGCCAGGCTCCTTCCCTGGCACCTGCTGTGGACGCTGGTGGATGAGGACAGGGTCTCAGCACATCTGGCTCCCATTCTCCTGTTTCTTCCTCCCATCCATCTGAACTGACACCTGCCTCTTCTCTCAGAGCAGCAATGGTGAATCTGCCTGTGCAGCTCAGTTAATTTGTTCAGTGATGCAAGGTGGGGTTGTTACTGAATAAATACTGGAATAAGATTTTTGGAAAAACATCACTTATTTGAAAGTATTTAATAGTGTTCCCTCTAAGATGCAGAACGCTGAGTTCTAGGAATGAACTAGGAATGACTGAGGATTTGCCACTCATCAGTTAGGTGGTCATATCAACCTCAAGCTGCCTCACACAATCACACATGCTCTTCACTTTGCTCCCCAGCACACTTATGTAAAAAGTTATGACAAATGTAGAGACAAGTGATGTCACGAAATAGTAAACATGTAACATTTTTATAAATATATCAACAATGACAGCAAGACAGTATTTCATATTTTCTGGTCAAGTTTGCTCTTGGGATAAATATTAAAATATAGATAACCCCAGCAGCTTCAAATCTGATTTGTGTGGTGGACGACATTAGGATTAACCATCAACAAAAGATCACAACGGAGATCTTCATTTGTGCACACTTCAAAAAATTTGCAGTGGGGTCATGAAACTGGAAATGTTTGTGTTTGAGAAAGTTGAAGTGCTGAAGTAGCTGCAATACAGAATCTCTGATACTTTTTTGATGTTGCTTAACTTTTAGTACTAATGACTTTAAAGTGGCTTAGTTATCTTAAACTGCTCTAAAGGCTTCGACTGTTTTAAGCAGTTTAACTTACAGTTGTGTCAGTCACGGTTCATAGCGGTTGAGGGATCCCAGGTAAAGCAGTGTATGGCCAGGACATGTCAAGACATACAGTTCAGTTCTGATGAATGTTCAACATGTTAAAGCAGTCATAATTTTCAAGCTTTTTTCCCCCTGATTTTTCTTTTAAATAGAAGATTATCACACGTAAACACAGAGGTTTTTTGGCACCAAGGTTCAGGAAGAATATTAATTTCCTCAGAAATTAACTGTTAACTCTGGAACTAAAAGGTGATCTGAAAATCTGAAGTGATATTTCAGTGCTTTTTGGCATGTTACTTATTTTAGGGTTTTCACTGCTGTCTTAGAATTGCTCTCTGTCAGTAGATCTAAGCTCTTATGCAGTGCTTCTCATCTGCTCATTGAAGTGACTGTTTGCATTGCTCTCTCCAACTTGAAGAAGTGCAGTTGACAAAGTTTCAGAGGTTTGCAACAGCTTCTTAATTTTCACTGTGGTGTAGTAAGAAGACCCCAGTTCCTCTTCTTTCCCCTTGGGGAGGGAACTCACTGTTCCCACAAAACAAGGCTAAATCTCAAATGCCAGCAGGCCAGCAGTCTGCCTGAAAGCATTCATGCAGGAGACAAAGGCAGATGATCATGTATTGCATCCCAAAGGGACTCAGGGCAGACAGAAGGGATAAAGCAGTAAAGAGCTGGGTTGGGCAAGAAACACAGAGGGTCCCAAAGTGGGTGACAGTGAGCACAGCTGTGCCTGTGTGTTGGAGAATGTTAGCTTTGTTAATCACTACCTGCATAGCCTAGCTTTTCCCAGCACAAATTGATTCTTATTATATTACATTAAATTCATATCATAGTCAGTTGTGCTGAAAGGCTTTCTGGAGCTCGAGCTGCAGAGGAGGGTTGCTGCCCTGTGTTTCTTGTCTAGTGTTAAAGGGGTCCATGGCCAGAGGGTTGGTCTCATCTTCCTGCCACAACTCCTCACTCTTCCAAGAGTTTATTTACTCATTGGCAGTGACCTCCTTCAAGGAGAGATGGCTCTGCCATTGATTCAGTTGGAAATGTAAGAATGGACCTTGCTGAGAGAATATATCTGTCTGGAAGATGCTTAACACGCTTGGCACACTGCTAGGAATATTTCATTAACAATAACGGTAGTACTGTCTCTCTAGTAAAGATCTTTACAAACACAGGAGAGAGAGGACTAAAACACTACAGCAGTACTTTCACCTGGGGCAGTTATGGAGAAATCCCTTTTGCTACTGCCACCAGCTCTAACTGTGAAAAGAAAGGGTCTGTTTGCATTTGTGCTGAAGAGGTAAGGTTGATGTGTTGTTAATTTTTATCTATCCTTTATATAATACCACGGAAACCCTTAAGATTATAAATACAGATGAATAGCAAGAAATAAGAATGTGCCAGCTGTGTTCCTGCAACTCCTAATGTAGTTTGTAGAGTATATTGGGCACAGTCACAGGCACAGATGTTTTCTGGTTTGGGCTCTGCCTCACTTCTGTCATTTTAGGATGAGACTCAGACCATTCCCCTCTTCCCCTTTCACCTGTCATTCCAAGTCCTTTGGCACTATCATCACTTAATTATTTTATATTACAAATACCTTACCAACCGCCTTGTGAGGAAAGAGACTGTTATTGCACCCATGTGACTCATCAGAAACTCTATGGCAAGAGTTTAAAGTAGATTATCCAAGAACACATTGAAAATTTCAGCAAATCAGAGTATTCAATCTGCATTTCCTAAGTTCCAGACTTTCTGTGAGCCACTGGACTTTAGCAGAGGAGGCCTGCACTCTCCTAACAAGCTCATCAACACACCTACTTAAAATCTCCAGGGTAAAAGCACGCGCAGAAATTGAACCCTTTGCACTAGATCAGAATACATAAAAACCCCCAAAATATTAACTCTTTAAATCTCAAATGTTAATTGTTCTGTATAACCGCCCTTTACTGTCAAGACTCTGGATTGCATATCCAGGTTTACTGCAATCAGTTCTGGAAAAAAATGCAGGAGCAATCTGACTGCATCCAGCAATATTGCCAGAAATCATAGAACAGCTAACAAAATGGACAGAGAAGAATAAAACTGTGTATTTGTAGACTGGCTCAAACTTTCCTAAAGAGCTAAAGTGTGAGAGAGGTCAGAAATTTAAACTACCCTGTTCTGCTGGTTCCTAATTGTCCCCACAATATCCCTAATTATGGGAAGTCATGTAGGAGCAAATGAAGGCACACATAAAACTCTACCTGGAATTGCAGAACAGAAATGAAAAGCACGCTCCCCAGAGAATACAGAGAAAAATACCTGTGCAATTAATGTGAAACATGAAAATGTAAAGCTCAGAAAAGGTTTTTCTGCTGTTATTTGAGTCAATAGGGATTTAGTAAAGAAAGGGTTTCCATCAGAAGGTGAACGAGTAAGACCAGTGTCAAAGAAAAACATACCAGAGCCTTCATCTGCTTTGTGATGTCAGCCTGTCTTTATAAAGCTATGAAGGCAGTGATGAACTCAGCATGAGGCCTGGGCTTTATTTTCTTTCATACAAGAGCCTGGAGAAAATGCCCAATCAAAGGTGCTGGTGCAAAGTTGATGGTCTCCTGAAATACTTCTCTTGCCATAAAGAGAAAAGACAGGGAAAAATAATCAATCTAAGGGGCTGGAATGAATAAAGCAAGGGAAGTCAAAACTCGGTCTGGAGGTCAGGAAAGTCCAGGAGGAGATGCAAGGATTTATCCCAATGCTGGAACAAACTCTTTTGGACTTGAATATATAGTATTCACCCTTGGGATGAAAGTGTGGATGCTGTAATAATTCTCCAAGGCAAAGAAATCACTTTTCTCAGCATCGAAAGAGCTTTCTAATTGAAACTTGGACAAAGACAAGACAAAAGGGCAGGCTTGTTCTTAGCTTGTCTTCAGGAGGAGATTGAAAAGGTGACTAAAGATTTTTTTAAGGGTTATTCCTGTTCAAAGAATGAAAGAAGCTTGAAGTAATTTGCTAAATATAAATACAGAAGACTTATAGGTCAGGAGGGTACTTTTTGTCTGTGTCTGCATCTGAAACTAGATTATCTCTCTGGTTAAACTTCTGCTTCTCATTTCCAAAGACAGGATAATACCCCTCATTTCTTCAAGCTGAACAAAAGGTGAACATTTTCCAGTGTAGTGAGCTGTATTCTGCCCCCAGAGCTATTGAAATTGCAGTCAATTAAAATCCAATGTGAAAACTGAAAAGGAGAGACCAGCTGTGATTTTCATGAAGTTAATCTCCTTTCTAACAAGGATACTCAGTAATTCTCAAAATAGCCCTTGAATTCCTTTACTTCTCTCTCTGCAGACACCAGGCAGGACTTTTCTCTGAGTCTCGTGGATGAATTTTGGAGGCATATCCCCTGTTATTAGCAGATCCCTGTCAGCAGGTTAATGGGAGGTGAGGAGAAGAGAGAACGAACTATCTAACAGAGACCTGAGTGCCAGGCACTAGTCCCACAGGGAGCTGTGGAAGGTCTACGCAACAAATCACATCAAAAGAAGCAAAAGGTAATGCTTACTTCCCCCTCATTTTAATGCTCTCAGGTGCAGAGGAAACAAAGCAGAAGAGAAATCAGGAACAGAATCTAATAATCCACATGCTATCAATTGGTGTCACCTGCTCTTGGGCGCACAGGTTGATAGAGCTGTGAGGTACTGTTTCATTGCCTTAGAGGGACAAGCAATGCTGGCAGAAGTTTTGTGCCAGCTAAATAGATAAGTGAAGATATAACGGACTATAGGTTTTTTCTTCAGGAATTCCATTTTATGGAAGATTACAAATTGCATTTATTGACCAACTTTATTGAGTGAGGAAGAACTCTGAAAAAAAAATTCCTTTTATATCTTAGACTTGCCAGACAGAGAGAGTCAGAGCTTGTGGTTTCTAAGAGCTGGTCCCAGTAAGTTGGCCTAGAACTTCATCACGCCATGGAGACCTGCAGTGTGATACTGTGCTGAGAGTTTAAGGGAAAAATACCTACAGGGAAAATAGCAGTTGTGCATTCAGTGAAGGATTCAGCTTGTGGGCAGGGTACAAGGTGCAGAGATCCACATGAAATGAGGATGGTAAGGATCAGAGATTTGTGTATTGATCCATGACTGGATGAGATGGTAAGTCCAATTCTAGGACCAGGGTGAATGCACCATGGCTGCATGATGCTCAGTGCTGAAATGCTACATACTTACTCTGCTGTGTCAAATGCTTTTTAAAGAAGTGAAGGGACACTCTGTTCTGGCAGATTGTATATCATGCACAGTCTGTCTGCGCTTCACTGACTTCGTGATGAGTCAAGTATGGTCTGTCCTTCCACAGCTGGTGTAAGTCCTCTATATGAATTTAATGGTTGCTAACAGCACTAAATCTTGTGAGCTTTGGCTGAGAAGATTATTAAAATGTGATTGCATGATCCAGATGACATCTGTCCTGCCATGACCCAGTAGAGTGTGGGCCACATATCAATGGTTGTAGAGTCAGTGTTCAAGTTCATCCCTTGCCTGTGCAAAGTATGGTGTGTGTTCCTCAGACAAAAGAGTTTGTGATCCTGCAGCTGAAGATCATATCACAGTGCCTTACCAGCAGCAGGGCACAAAGCTTTCATAGGCAGTTTTAATCCTGGCATTTCCTATCTGTGAGTGGATGATTTTGTCCCCTTGGTGATGTTCTTTTCATGTGTCATATGATCATAAGTCTACACTTGTGAGCATTTTCCTTGCAATATTTGGATATTTTGTCTATAACTCTTTAACAGTGTGCTTTTGTGTCTTCCTTTTCAGAACTTCTGTTATTGCTTAGTTTATAATCTTTAGTGATCAATTCTGCTATGAAACAAAGCGGTCTAAGACATGGTTGCTTAAGCATCTACAATAGTGAGACTAAATGTTTTGGCATTGAGGAGCTGCCATAAACAGAGCTTCTTTTGTGATGGGTTCCTACTGGAAGTTATTGAAATCTCCTATCAGTATTTTTTGTTAAGTTTCAAAACATACTGCTTCCTTTATTACCTGCATCCCTAGCAATTCTCTCTGTCATTCAACAAATTAATAACACAGCTGTGTTAGAAGCCAGTTTTGCATGTGAACTTGAGGATGACTTTCACCAGAATGCAATTCAGCCACGTGCTGTGCCAGGTGCCAGGTGTTGGGGCCAACCTGGGATAAACACTGAGCTGGTTTGTTACAGAGCTCTTGGAAGTGAGGCTGCTTTTGTGCCTCTGCCAGGAAAGAACGAGCAGCCTTCCTTGCTGAGGCTGCTCACCATGTCTCTAACCAGGGGCTGCTGGTGCCTGTTGTCCCATTAGGAGCTACAGCAGATTACCTACTTTTTCAATGGGAGCTTGTCCTTGGTAGCATCAAAAGCCTTCACACTGCAAATCGAGCACACTTTTAAACAAATGCAGCACCTCTCCAGAGCTGCGTCAGGGTTTTCAGCAATGTAGTAGAAGTGAATTTAGCTGCCCTAACTAAAAGGAACAGATACTGAGATAAGATCATAGAATGGTCTGGTTATAAGGGACTGTAAAGATCATCAAGTTTAATCTCCCTGGCATGGGCAGGGACATCTTCCACTAGACCACGTTGCTCAAAGCTCCATCCAACCTGCCCTTGGACACTTGCAGGTATGGGGCAGCCACAACTTCTCTGGGAAGCCTTTTCCAGTGTTTTACCACCCTCACAGTAATGATTTTCTTCCTAACACCAACTCTAAACCAACTTTCTGTCAGTTTGATGCCATTCCCGCTTTTCCTATCACTACGTGCCTTTGTAAAATGTTTTTCTCCAGCTTTCTTTACCTTCAGGTACTGGCAGAGATTCTAAGGTCTCCCTGGAGCCCTCTCTTCTCCAGGCTGAACAACCCAAACTCTCTCTCAGTCTGTCTTTATAAGAGAGGTGCTCCAGCCCTCTGATCATCTTTGTAGTATGCTTTGGACTTGCTTCAGCAGGTCCACGTCCTTCTTATCTTGAGGTCCCAGAGCTGGATGCAGCACTCCAGGTGGGGTCTCACCAACGCAGAGCAGAGGGGGAGAATCCCTTCCCTCACCCTGCTGGCCACGCTGCTTTGGATGCAGCCAGGACATGTTTGGCTTTTTTGGGCTGACAGCGTGTGTTGCTGCATCATGTCCAGCTTCTCATCCACCAACATTCCTCCTTCTATGATCCTGAGATCTGCTCCTATGACAGAACATGGAAGGAAGGGATGGGGCACAGATAGAACAGCAGTGGTGGTGACCCTGTGTAGAGATCAGAGGAGTGAGGACAGGTCATGCTGTTAGCCCTGATGTTGGAAATAGCAACTGTCCACATATGCTGTCCCCAGCCAGCCAGAGGTGGAGGCAGAAGAACACAGTGTGACTCTCCAGCACCCTGGAATAGGCAAAATGAGCAGCTGGGTCATAGCTGGCTCGTATGCTTTGGCTTCCTGCTCTGGGAAATTAGTGGCTTCATTAATTCCTAGAGCCAGCCCTGCATCTGTGTAAATATGGCCTCAGTTATTCCTCTTTAAGTTTCCATTGCACTACTTTTCCCCTCTCTTAGCTATATCCCAGCCCATTCTTGTTTGAGTTGAGAGGGAAAGACCTAACCAGCACTCTTTTGTAACAGGGATGCTCTTTTAATTCAAACGGTAGCAGTCTGTGATTTTACTGAGCATCTTTGTTTCCATCCCCAGCTGCCCTCCTCTGCAGGGTGGGCTATTGCAAACGTGTCAGATGTAGCACTAACATGATGGAGTCTCACATCAAGCAGATGAAAAGACAATAAACATCCCCCCAAATTGTCAATGAGGGTAAATATTAGCTTCATTAGTGGAGGCTTTTCTTTCTTTCACACCAGCAACAGCTGTTTGCAACAGCCTCTTTAGTTCTTGTCTGCAGACTGCTGAGGCTATGCTGACTGGGAAACTACCCATGTGCCTACATCCACCCAGGAGAGCAATGGGAGAATTTTTCCCTGTGTTGCAGTCAAACCCACTTTCTTTCAGCACAACAAAAACCTGCTACACAAGCTTCATGTAAGAGAAGTTGAGGGGGGTGGCAAAGCAGGAAAAGATGGAAATGTGGCCAGAAGGCTGGTGCATTGAAGTTGTAGCTGTGTTTCAACAGCAGCAGAAAAGCACACAAAGAGTGAGCGGCTTCTCTTTTGTCCCTAGCAGCAGAGCAACACCAACACTAATCCAGAGAATGCAATGGAGTACAGCCACAGTTTTGTCTGGACCCTGAGGACCTGCCAGCTGTACACAGCTGGGAGCCAAGGCAGTGCATCTGCAGGAGTGAGGGAATGTGGGCATCAGCCAGCGGGAGGTGATGAACAGAAAGGAATTGGCAGGTAGAAGCAGAAAGAGTATCATATGTTGGGGAAGTGGTTGATGTTCAGGAATACTTGTCCTGGGAACAGTGCTAGCCTATTAAGGGCATTGACTTGGAGATTGCAGTGCCTTCTGTGATCCAAAGGTTAGAATGAATATTAAGCTCAGCCAGCACAGCAATGAAGTGGGGAAGCCAAACTATCTCCTTGGGAGACGGTGTAACTGTATCACAGGCTTGCATAGAATTGCTTAGTAAATTGCTAGGCTCTGCTGTTGAATATGAGTTGTAAAGCTTTAAAATGTAGTCTTCTACTCTCTTTCCATTTTCTGATGCACAAAGTATGTATGGCAGGTTTGTCTGACTTATAAAAGGCTGGAGGGTGTTTCTGTTCCTCTGGAAGTCCAACAGGGAGAAATTTGCCACAGCAAGCTATGGATGGGATGGGAGCAGTGTCCCTGCTGCTCCACACACCCCACTGTCCAAACAGCTCCCACATGGAGGGTGCCCTGTGCTTGAATGCAGGGAGAGAATGTGGAATATCTTGGAGACTGAAAATTATTCCCTCAATCTTTATACACGTAGGCTCTTACCACAGAAAGCTGAGCATCCATGCAGACATTTTCACCATTTCCACTGTACCAGTTTAGTGACTGGAATCTGAGATTTCCTCAACTGAAAGAGCCCTCTAAAAATTAAGAGGTGATTACCCAGCCTTTGCACTGTTTTAAATATAATCTTTAGAAATTACTTAAACATTTCTTTTTAAGATCCATTTTAAACCCAGCTAGTGCAATTTTCTTGTGGTCACAGAGGCAAAGAGAAAAAAAGGAAGAGAAAGCAGAGGTGGATCACCTCTGTGTGTGTGTGTGTGTGTGCATGCTACCTTTAAAAACAAGGCCTGACTCAAGAATTTGAATGTCATGGTTTCTCTTCTCTTTAGGAACCAGAATAGAAACTTTCATGAGCTGTTGACTTGATAATATACCTGGGTCAGACAACCATCAGCTGGATTTTACTAGTTACCTTCTTATTGTGATTTCACGCAAGCAGGGTAGAACCATGCCTGGAGTTGAGAGAGGAGATAAGCAGGAATCACCATATCTTAAAATTTTACTCTCTCCCAATAACTCACTCTTCCTGTGAACAAGTTCTTCAGCTTCTCTGTGCCTGGGAGGGTGGCTTGATGACACAGAGTCTTTTTTGGTAATTCAAGCTCTAGGTATTGCTACTTCACTTCCCATCATCATCATCACCCTCTCCTTTGCTTTCTCCTTCCTCCACAGATCATTCCTACTCGTCTGACACTGCATGTTACCACAATGTTCATCACTAGTCAGCATTTTCCCAGCAGAGTTGTCCCTCAGGTAACAGTTGAGATTATAAAGCAATACAATAATAACAAAAACCCCTGTGTTGGGTTTGTTTGTTTTTCAGTTGGAATTGACACCACCAGCTTTATAAAGTAGCCCATGGTTTTGAGGCTGAGCCAGCTGAGAGGTGGCTGTGGCAAAAAGGAGGAGTGGGGATGAGATAGAAGCAGCAGTTGCTGAAGCCTTTGCTGCCATCACATTCTTTATACTCACACACTGTGGCCTCCATTTTAGCATTAAACCTAAATGAGAGAAGGTGCTGTGAGTCATCACTAAAAGATGTTTGCAGAGGGTTCCGAGATCCTTGCAAAGAAATGTCCCTGAAGAGCAGACATCTCTGTTGTTACCCTACTAGATTTTCCAGGCAGACAGTAATAAGCAAGAATCATTGCAGGTCATGGCTGGTCATGAAAGAATCACATGTTTTGAGGAGAAGGGGGGAGGAGGGGTTGTTACTTGGCAGATACATTTCTGTTGTCTAATTGTAGGAAGGTGGAGGGAAAACTCACAGTTATGGGTTGAGCTTTTGACCCTGTTCAGGATGCAGTTGGCTGAGGAAATTTTGTCTAGAAAGCTGCAATTGCTGAGTGCAGTAAGGCTGTGATTTGCAGTAACCAGCCGAAATCTTATAGCTCTCCCATTTTACCATAGTTGTTTTTTGTCATTCTCTAACAACTCAGTTGTCCCACGTGTGGTGCTGGTACCAGCATTTATGCTGTATGTCAGACAGACATTTGAGGGGACAGTTGTTTTTCATCCTGAGCTAATTCAACAGCCAGGTGGATAAACACCAAGTTCAGCTCAAGCAAGACTGAGGTGCACTGTCTAACACCCTGCTGGGATCCCATGGGATGGGATGCAATAGGCCAATGTGAAAATTGTCCTTTAATTGCCAGCTCTGTCCTTGCTCTTGGAGTCAACATATTCTTCAGATTGGACTCCCCATTTCAGTAGCAATGCCAGCCCAGTTCTGCAGAAGTTCTGAATCATTTTACATGGTGCTTGTTTTGTGTGGCACAGCTTTAAACACTGCAGCCTGCCTCTCCTTTTCCCCCCCTTTATTGCTTGCTTGCTTTCATTTTGCTCTTTGTTTCTTCCACCGTATTGTTCATTTATTTGCACTCCCTTTGTGCCTTGTCTCAAGGCTGTGAGCAACGCCTCAGTGCAGGGAATTCATTGTGCTACCACGTCACAGTGAAAAGAGCTCCCATTCAGAGCCAAGGGAGCATTTTTTTAAAGGGAAAACCATGTTATCCACAGCTTCATGTTTGTTCAGCACAATGTACAGTGTCCCCTTTGGTACGACTTTATCTCCTACTGTTTATGACAAGGTATGAATCAAAGAAAAGAGAAATTATGACAAAGGAGCAAGTTGGAGCCTATTGGAAGGGAGAGTAAGCAAACAGGGCAAATGCCCAAAGCCACAGGCCAGGGAAAGACCTTGTAGAACACAGGTATGATTTGGGCCAAGACATCTAATAAATGGGTGGGAGCAGAGAGAAGGGTCTACACCTCTGTGAGGTGTCACGTTTCTGCCCCGAGCTGTTGCAGATTACAGACAGATTGCATTCAGTGGGACTTGATTATCTTAAGGGTATTTTCCAACCTAAATGATTCTGTAATTGCCTTGAGCTCACCTCAGTTTCAGCTTGCATTCAGCTGTTTAGCAGTGAAGGACAGCAGCTGAAAAGCAAATACATACACCCACTTCTGAATGGGGTGTAAATGCCACACAGCCCTGCAAAATCTGTCCCTGAAAATAAGCTCGTGCCTGGGCTTCCCAGGTGAGGTTCAAGACAATGGGGCCAGCAGAGGAGCGAGATGCCATGGTAAGAAGTGAGATCAACTCCAAAGGTTATGATACAACAAGGGCTAAATGAAAGAAAAAGCTCATCACGGTCAGAGTGAAAAATATAAACAGGGATGCTTGGAAGAGAAAAATTAAGGATGCTTTGTCAACTCCACTCCAGTGCATTATAAACATGATACCTTCTTGATCCAGAACTTCCAGGTGGGTAATAAAAATCCCATTAGTTCTCACTGTAGTGGAGGAGGCTTGTACTGAGTTTGGCTTACTAGAGCTCCATGGAGAAATAGGAGATGTTGGTGAAAAAGGTAATGGAGACAATTGCTGACTGTGGGGAAGGGAACTGAAGGAAAAGTCCTGAAATTAGGCAGAGCCACAGCATAAAACTTTATAAGCAAGGACCCAGATCCCACATGGCCTTCTATAGGTACCTCTGCTGATACCAGTGTGCAGTCTCTGGCTGGGATAGAGGTCAGCAAACACCACAAGCTGCAGGACTGCAAGGGAAGGTGCTCTGTAGTGAAAGCAGAAGTTGCAGTTGCTTAATACAAGTAGAATTCCATGAAGACACAGCTTCCTACCTGTGCTCCCCTGTACAAGTGCTTGGCTGGCACTGTGACTTGGTCCTTGGCAAGACTGGGTTATGAGAGCTCCCCTTGTATGAATTTCCTTGCTGGCATTCAAACCTGAACACTTAGATTTGGTTTCCAGGCACTGGTCCTGAAGTCATAGAATCATAGAATTGTTTAGGTTGAAAAGAACTTTTAGATCATTCAGTCCAAAGTTTAATGTGTAACACACTGAAAAAAGTTATGTGCAAATGCCCATTCCTTGTATCCAAATAATCTTATCATGTTTATTCTTCAAGTGGTGGATATTTCTTTGCGTATTTTGAGATTCATCACCTCCATTTCAGAAATCAGTGTGACTTCTAATAAGAAATTAAGTCCATGGCAAGTCAATCACTGTATAATTAGCTCCAATTTGTGTTCCCATTATCTACAACATCCTTTACCTGCCATTGAGCACCCAGCAGTAAAGGGTGTGAAAATTCTCGTGACCTTGGAAATGCATCAAAAAACCAGAAGCAATATGCTCCAGACAGGTATTTGCAGACTATTGAGAACACATATCAGGAGCAGTGTGTTATCATCAGTTGTGATATTTAGTACAGTTTGGGTTTTTTCATTAGTCTTCAGGAACTTTGACAGATAACTGATGGAAAAGTAAGGATAACAGCCCCTCTTAAGGCATTTTTGTCTTGATGTGTACCAATTTTGAAACAGGTCTGACTTTACGGGCAAGACAAGAATGTTTTTAAGGCCATATAGTGACGACAAGACACAGGCACTTAATAGGGTTTTAGGTTGCTACGAGGCACAGCAGGCACAGACAGTCCATCAAAACCATTCAAGAAGTCTATACAATAGAGCATGAGTATCTATAATCAACCCATTTTTAACTCTGTTACTCAAACAACTGTGTGCCAACAGCAGCATTATCCTGATAAGAGAAAAGCTTTTCCTCTGCAGAGCTCCTTGGCTTCTAAGTCCTCCTTCACATTCAATTTTCTGCCCTGCCAGAGCAAAGGGCGGTGGTGAAAAGGAGCAGAGGTTATATGTGCATGGGGCAAAGCTTCCAGGTGTGGGGGAAGATTCCAATGCAAAAGTGAACAACCAGCACCATACCAAAGAGCAGCATACTTGTGAAGGGAAGGAAGAAAAATCCAAGTTAGACGACTGATCCCACAAGGACTTTTGGGGTAGTAACCTGGAGTGGAGTAAAAAAGACATTTTATTCTGCAACACTTTAATTTTTGCGTGTGGGTTTTATACAGAACCTTCATGTTTTCCATAAAGTATAGTTTTTCAAATGTGCAGTTGACATTCAGTTAGAGCACTCAAAGTGGCTGAGAGAGCTTTTCCTCCTTCTCATTGCTGACCTTTTGATTTTCAGAAAGCTTGAAAATGGAAAATTCTCTTTTTCCATTCTGCTAGACAGAATGTCATTGCCATCAGTGCACGCTCTTGCAAAGGCAGTGCATCTTTACCTTGTATTTTCTGAACTACAAAAGTTTGGGCCTTGGTTGTGAATGGCTTGTGCACATAATGTAAGAAGGCTTGGCTGCTTTATGGGGAGCTGGAAGGGTCAGAGGTGCCTGCAATGAGCAGGTTTTTGCACATGGGAGATTCTGTGTGATTTAATGTACTGTATTCACCTAGAGCATTCTCTCCTTTAGTTACTGCCTCCTCCTGGGGGAACTGATGTGTCTGCTCTGGACAAGGGATCTGGGCAGAAGGGGGGAACTGACAGACAGGCAGCAGCAATGTGGCAATAAATAGCTCCTTTTCAACTGGCAGCCTGTCACAAGTGGGGTCCCCCAGGGATCAGTGCTGGGCCGTTTTGTATCTCCATAAGTGATCTGGATAATGAGATCAAGCACACCTTTGCCAGTGATACCAAACTGAGTGGAAAATGGACACTTTGGAAAGGAGCGCTACCCTGCAGGAAGCCCTGGATAGGCTGGAAAAGTGGACTACCAAAAACCTTATGAAATCCAACAAAGACAGATGTAAGGTATGGAAAAACATAATCCTGGAGTGCAGCTCAGGCTGGGATCTACCTGGCTGGGAAGCAGCTGGATGGAAAAGGACCTGGAGGTCCTGATGGGAAACAGCTCAATGCCCCACAACAGCACATTGTTCACTGCAGGATGCTGGGCTGCACCAATAAGGGCATCACCAGCAGACATAAAGAAATCACTGTCCCACTCTACTCAGTGCTTGTCAGGCCACTCCTGGAGTACTGTGTTCAGTTTTGGTCCCTGCTATACACAATAGATGTGGACAAGATGGAGAGGCCCCAGAGAAGGGCCACAAAGATGGTCAAGGCTGTGGAAAGCCTGTCCTATAAGAAATGGCTGAGAGAATTGGCTTTTCTTAGTCTTGAGAAAAGAAGGCTTAGGGGAGACCTTATCACCATGTTTATCCACTGTTTAAAGGGTGGCTGCAAAGAAAGTGGAGACTCCCATTTTTGCACCAAATCACATGGAAAACACAGGGGGTAATGGGTCCATGCTACTTCTGGGGAGATTTCAATTAGACACAAATGGAAAATTTTTCACAATAAGTCAATCAGTCATTGGGATAGTCTCTTGAGGGAAGTGGTAGATTCCCCACTCCTGGACACTTCTAAGATTTGTCTGGACAGGGTGCTCCCCTGTCTTGTCTAGAATGTGTTTTTTTGTGAGAAAGGTTAGACCTGTTGATCCTTGTGGTCCCTTCCAACCTGGTATTTTACAGTTCTATGATTCTATGATTTTGGCTGGCTTAAAATGACCCCAAGGAAAGCTTGCCATTTATATGGGGTATCTCATCCAGGCATGGAATAAGAAATAGCTGCTACATGCTCAGTGTACCCCTAGATGTGTCACAAATGCTGCTCTCACAGACAGGTGCTAACTAGGCACTGCAACTGTTACAACTTGGCAGAGCTCCTCAGCAGTTCCCCAAAATTTTATGCCTCAGGGAACATATCCTATCTTGTTACACCAGACAAATGGTTTTCTACATTCTTCCAGTTTGCCAGCCACTAAAAATTCCAGCAGAGTTGTGGGTTCCTGTGGAGAGAATTGGTTTTCTTTTCTTGGTCTTTATCGATGGACTCCTTAAAAATAATTCCCAGACCCCTGGGATCTCACATAGTGTGGGTTGAAAACCACAGTACTGGATCAGTAAACAGATCCCCTGGTGAAATGAAGACATATTTTCCTGGCTGCAAGTAGTACAGAAGTAGGTGTGAAGTTACTCAGTTCCATTTGTTTATTGTTAGAACCATGTGTTCTTGTGGATAAAGCAATGACCTGGCAGTCAGGAAACTGGGTAGCAAGTAGGACCTACAGCTGTGCATCATGCTCTGCAAAGCAGAAAGTGTGGCTGATGCTTGTGGAGAGGTGAGATGAGCACTTAGCCCAATATCTTAGATCCATAGAAGCAATTTTGGATAGAAAACTGGCTTCTGAAAAGGGTGAGTAATGAAATATATTTTTTGGATGGGAGAAGTTCTGAAAAAGACCTTTCCTGACATACTGTGCTACTCCAGAGAGACATTTCCCTGGGATGTTACCAGAAGCAGATTTCCAAGAGTGATGGCAGTAAGAATAGCACTGGAGATTTTTTTTTCGTGTCCCAGTACCACCAGAACAAATTTCCTTTTTGGTGTGTAGAAAACCTGTTTCTCCTGCATTACAGGAGGCCGTAGGAGTGTAGTTCTTCATTGAGAAGTTCAGTATGTCTCCAGTTAAAATGCGTGAGCTGGCTGCAGTTCAGCCTACTTGTTAAAGATGCCATCAACCTTTTAACTTTGTCAACAGGCTTCAGAGCAGCATCACATTCACCTAATAAAATACAAGGACTAACTTTTTCTTTCTCCTTCCAAACTGCTGTCTGAACACAACCTGCTGGTGGGACATCATTACCACTTCTTACACCTCCTCAGTAAGCTACTGGGCTGACCAAGCTATCTGTAAGAATCATGAAAATTTTTGCAAGAGTTATGTGGAGAAGTGAATATCCAGGAGGAAGAGAAAGTCTCATCTTCCTTCTAAGCATGCCTTTAGCCCTGATGGATAGAAATACAGGAACAAATTGGATATTGACTTTCTAGGATGGGATAGGGAAATGAGGGCTGCTCTCCTGCTGATTGGATATGCATCAAAATGCTGAATAGGTTCCTGAAAACCTGCCACTAATGCTTCATATTGCACATTGCCAGAATGTTTTTAGTGGTTCTTGCTGCTTTCCTGAACAGCCAGTTCTTGCAGCTGGGTGTTTGGAAAGCAGAGAATTTGTTTTTAGTGATCAGTTTTAACTGTGGACTAAACAAGGATTTCTCTCAGAAGGAGAGACAGTATATGAGGATCTTAAAACGTTTCCATGATTGGAAATGAAAATTTCTGAACCTCTTCAGAAAGGAGTTTCTGAAGGAGAAAACACGAGGGGGAGAGGACTTCCTTCTGTAATCTTTCCAAGGAATCAAGCCTAATTTGGTGGCTGAAGCGAACAGCGTGCTTGAGATTTAGCCTGTGTGAGGTACACAGATAATGCATGAAGGAGCATCACTTCTTTTGTAGGTGCAGAGAGTATTTCAAGCACAATATCTGCATTCTGTCTCTCCTGCACCAGAATGAATCTGGATTATTTCCACTGGAGACAAAGACAAAACTTACCATGATTTACAGCGCAATCTTCATGTTTGGAGGCAATCAGGAACAGTTCCAGACAATCATCCATGACCCGCTGTACTTGCATACAGTTTTTAGTCTACATCTGACCTCGTGTCACCTCCATATATCTGTTAAGCACTGCAGATGTTACATTGAGTCCAAGGACTTGCAAGTGGAGACTACTTGTCTAATAACCTTGTAATTCCTGGAAGGTTTCTCAGGAGCAGGATGTGGCATCCAGGTCTGGTACTGCCTCTAGTGTGTCCAGCCCCCACCTCTTTTTTGTCACACGTACCCATGCAGCATTAGAGAGCTGCCTCACAGCCGCTGCTCTGCTGTCATTTTGGTGCAGGTCCCTGCTTTTTAGTTTGGAGTCCAAATAAGTGACACTTGGCATTTACAAACCATGTAGCCCATGCAGAGCATTGTCCCAACATGAAGCTGCTGACCCACATGCCAGCTGTATGAATTAGGTCACCCTGGCTGTGTTTTGTCTTCACAGTACAGATAAGGAAAATAATTTATCCTTGTGGAAAGTGGGCTGGAAGTCATTACAAGGATTTTAGTCCCGGCAGACTCGTGTTGTTTTATTTACCAGCCCTAAGAGGGGATAATAAAAATGAACAGGGGGGGAAAAGTCATAAAGTGCAAGATGCGTGCTGTGCCCCAGCCAGAGGATGTCATGTGTGAGCCAGGGCACTGCCTTTAAACAGAAGTCTGTGTGATTCTGACAATACCGAGATCCCAGCAAAAGATAAGTCTTGTTTAACTGATCTGCAAGTAAATGCATAGGAATAGACCAGCCTTACCCCACAACCATCACAGTACATTTGCTGAGAGGGAAGCAGGAAGAGGATTCAGCCCATGGAGAACTGAGAGGAGGTATGACTTTTCCCAAGTTGGAATAAAACCAGTGGCAGAGCCAAGACTTAAACCCCTTTCCCCCTTTCAGTTCTTAGCCATCCCTTCTCCAAATGTCCCTCTGTGGCTGTGCCTGCAAAGCTGTCTTTCTGAGGAGCATTAGGATCTGCCTCTGAAGTGACTTCAGTGCAGTTTCTCTCTTCCTCACCCCCGCACCCTCTCTCATTAGCTTGAAAGCTCCTATTTATAAACCTGCTCAAGAAAGGAGGGGCCGAAACACGCCGCACACAGACTAAGAGACTCAGCAGAGATGCAGGCAAGAGCTACTTCTCACTCAAAGGGTAATAACCAGATGGAACAAGTCAGCAGGAAGAGTGCCTGAAATGTCACAGAAATGAGATCAAGCAACAGCTAGAGCTGTGTGTCTGCAGGCAGAAGGGGAGAATCACAGGATCACAGGAAACAGTAAGAAAGAAGGGCTGAGAGGAACCAAAATATTTAAGTGGGTAAGCACATTGGACTAAATGGCCTGATAATCTCCCTAGACCACCACAGTTCCATTATGCATTTTTGACACTCTCTTCCAGCCTCTGTGACAGTGATGAAAGGAGGCCTATAAAGCTGGCTTGCTACACAAATGTGTGCCAGGTTACTAACTGTGGAGTGACTTGTCATCTCTGTTGTTAAACAGCTCACTCGCCTCCCTGAATCTCACTGGGATGCTGTTTGTAAGCTCAAAACTTGTTAAACTCAGGCTTGCCTGCAATTTCTGTAGCACCTGGTGATTTTGTGCTGGCAAGCAAGAGAACAGGCTGATGACAACTTGAACCCCTGTGAGGGGAGAAGTGAGTACCTAAATAGCTGTCCTACATTGTATGGCACGATTTACAACAGCCTGACTTCCTTTATCTTTCCTCCTGACTGTATTTTATGGTAATGATCCAGACACAACCCAGCTACTCTGCTCTTCTGGAGAAGCACAGCACAATTATGAAAGATCAGACAAGCTCATCTGCTATGAAGATAGGGGGGAAAAAAGGCCAGTCCCTAAGTTTTATATAAAGAATAAACAAAACTGCAGTAACCCATAAGGAGTCACATTCATGGAGAGAAACAGAATCACATTGTTCAATAAATCAGAGGAGAACAAAGAGGTTCAATGACAACCCAAGACCAAAGCCATTTCTGCTAAGGAGCCTGCGTCCGCATACTGAACATAACCTCACCTCTTCCCCTTCCGGCTTAACAACTGATTTCATGGAGCTCTTTGTGCCAGCATGCAGGCAATTCCCTGAGCTGCTTCTCTTCACTGTGCCTCTCACTAGAGGGCAAAGGATGTGCTGTACCGAGTGTTCTGCTCTGCTCTGCTCTTTTCCAGTCAGAATTCTTCCTGTTACTCTCAGAAATACCAGGTTTACTGTCCTTGACATCTGTGCTCTTAGATGCTTTGTCATCTGAGTCATTATTATGTTACTTTAAAAACCCAAATTTTAATGCGCACAATCTTACCAAGATAAAGCCTCAATGTATTAAGTGACAGTTTACAGATCCAGTAAAGGACAAACGTTCCCACAAAATGCCCACAAAGTGTCAAAGACAAGACACAACCACTGAGGAAAACAGGCAGACTGAGGGAATGAGAGAAACAAGAATTAGGGTAACAAAAGCAATGTGATACTCACAATTGTGGCATTTTCAGTCTGATGATTTCCATGATGGTGTGTTGGACATATCAGAGTACTGGGACACTCTTATGATAATACCAAAACATTTCTAAATAGAAAGTTACTGAATTTGTACTTGTTCTCTTTGCTGGAGAAAACCTGATACAGTTTGTGGTATCATCTGACATATCTTACATATTTAAGAAGCTCTCTGCTGACATCAGAGAAAAAACATTGCCCTATCTAGAGCATGTCTCTGTCAGACACAGACAGAGGTGGGTTTAGAAATGAGCAGTGAAAACTGTCACAGGTCTAGAAAACCTGGTAAAGAAACATTATTGAAGGAATTGCATTTACTGTGTTTAGGAAAAAGAAATTTGAGGAGGAACATGGGAAACTGCCTTCTAGCAGAGCTATAAAAAGGACAGGGATTAATTGTTCTCAGCTTCTGTGACAGGAGGGGTGTGCCACAAATAGTGGCCAGCTTTGTTTGCATAAACAAAGATTTTGGTTAAGTATCAGAAGGAGATTTATTCTGAAAATAGGAAGAAAGAAGCAGTGAAGCAGCCTTGAAGGCTGTGAAGTCTGTGTTTCAGGAGTCCCTTAAGAACAAAGCTTTCTTAGTGATGGTGTTGGCATGTTTACTTTTTCATAAGGAAGGGGCCTCTGAGATCCTTCCAGCCCCATATTTCTATGGTTTGTACTAAGTCTGCAGTTCTAGCAGAGCAAGGCTGCAAGATGTAATCTCATTATATAAATAAACAGAAATCTCCATTGTGTTCCAAACAACCAAACCTGGAAAGGGAAACAGACAGTTTGGCGAAAACAAATGCCCCAAGAACCTTTAAAGATTTATAGGTGTAATTTGACCCTGTAGTTCTATTTAGGAGTACCTGTGAGGAGTGCCCAGGGTAGAGTAGGCTAAAGAAGGGGAAAGGACCCCTACTCCTCATCCTTAGTTTTGTGACAGGATAAACTGGCTTATCCTGTGTATAAACAGGTGTCTTCAGGGCTGGCAGTGGGATCCAGCCTGTATCTCAGTGAGTACACTCAAAATGTGCAAATAACAAAACTTATAATTAAATTTTATCGATGGAAATATCTTGAGGTAGCTAAAGTGGTTCACAATTTCAAAGCTGGAATCGGAGAGAGGTTTGTGAAATTAGGATGTCTATATACCTCGCCCAAAATCAGAGGGGAAAGCTGAAGAGCACATGGGTAAAATACATGAACTTTAAATTACATTATGAGTAACCTATGGTGTAAGTACTACATATAAGACTGCTGAGTATTTTTAAAAAGCACTCACTGGGTTAGAGTTGAAACATTAGATTTACTCCAGTGTAAGTTCCCTTAGTTGATAAAACTACTTATGATTTGGCACTGTATACATGAAAATCTAGTATGTTAGCTTCGAGATAGCTTCATTAGGTTTCTTTCTTCATCCCAAATAATTTACTGATTGTTCATTTTCTATGTTCTCAGTGTTTTTGGTTTGCTTTTATTTTTTGTTTTTGTTTAAAAAGGGGTTTACCATGTCAAGCATAGAGGTTCCTAAACAGTGATAGATCATGACTGATGATCCTACCTCAAGCACTCAAGCATGCATGTAAGAACTGAAACCATGAGTTTAATTCTGGAAGATTATAAGAACTGTGGCCCCAGTCCAGCAAACTATTTGTCCTGGGAATAGTCTGATTCAGCTGGATTATTTAAGCACCAGAAAGGAGAGCAGTTTGGTCAGGACCTGTTGGGATAAAGAGAAGCAGTGCAGATCTGACCATAGCAATGGAGTGCACTCCCTTGTCTTCGGTGCAGTTCCTCTGATGTATGCAAGGGTAAGTGAAACTGGATCCGGATCTCAAGGCCCTTTCTCCCTTTAGACTCCAGCTTTCAACATTATCTCTTTCACTTGGAATAACATCAGTTAATTGAGATAACAGATACATATCACTGGTTTATGACAGAAAGAAGTTGTCCAGGTTCTGTAGAGATTACTTATCGTTGTGTTACATAACCTTATAAATATATATTCTTCAAGAAGATTAGCTTGGAGTATGTAGAAGTCCACAATGGTGAAAAAAGCAGGTTCTGTCATGCTGCCATTGCTAATGTCATGGAAGGATGGACTGTTTAGCCAGGTTGGTGTGAATTGATGAGTCTGTATCCAGCTCACAAACAGGAGCCTTGGCTCAGCCCTTCCATGAGCATCTCTGCCCCATGCTCCACTGCACAGGGCAGAGAAACACAAAACCTGATGGGAAACCCAGAGAACAAACTGTTCCAGACTTCAGATCCATCCTAGGGTCTACATGTTTGTCACCACTTCTGTCTGTCAGAGCTTTGTTCAGTGTGGCCCAGAAATGAATAATGCAAAAGCCTATTTGAATCATGTGGCCTCTGCTTGCTCTCAAGTTTCTTGGATGAACAGCAGTTTACTGCAATACTGCAGCATCTACATCCTGTGTTTAGGACTGTTTTCCATCTCTTTCTTGCTTCAGAGTAGCAGGGCTTGGACCCCTGAAAAGGCTTAATGGAAATGCAGAACAACATCAAGTCCAGAGCTCCTGGTTTAGAGAAACGAACACTTCCTGTATCCTGCCTCCCCCATGCAAGCTGCATAGCCCAGATCTGAAAGCTGGTTAGGACGTCTCACTGGGGGTCAGCTCTTTGCAGATAGCCTCAACACCCCCAATTTGCTGCAGAGCTATAGATGGTTATATAGAGCCATATACCTATGGTTACTCAGTAGTGCTTATTGTATGTTGACAGGAAATGGAAATGAAAAAATCAGAGAAAACAGCTAACACAAGGCTGTTACAAACTGCAGACTAAGAAGAAAACTCACTGTTTTCCATACACTTGCAATTCTCTGTTATTTGCTTTCCTTGCTGTTCACTGCTCCTTCCATAGTATCTCAGTGTGTAAAATCATAATTGCATTGCATAACTTACAGTGTTGATGTCACTGTGGAATTTGGTGCTTGGTTGTTGGATTTATTTTTATTAGACACAGCGATTAGAATCTAAGCAGTGATCATAGCTTTAAAACTTCTATGAATATGACTTCTTTCCAATAGGATTTTCTTTGTGCTTCTTAAGTATCTGTCTGATTCAGAATACTTATTGAAACTTGGAGGATGAATGTGTGTGGAAGAGTATCGGGAGGGGAGGTTTGGATCTTAAAAGTGTGGTCATGTATATTAAGGGCAGCAAATTTGTACAGTAGGGCAAGGTGCTTTATTGCTTAGGCTACTGACAACTGTAAAAGACCTTCCAGGAAAACTATACGTTCTCAAAAGTAATGGTAAAGGGGTATGATGTGTCTTTTCATTGCATTGAACCAAAGCTAACCCAAAGCCCATGAGAGCTATTACTGTTGAACTTGTTTGGAACTGTGGAAAAGTGCCTTGGTTCCCAAACACCAGGTCACCAGTGAAGGATCAGGAATCAGCATCCACCTTTTCTTTACCTATATGTGATGAAGAGGGGTCCCAGGAAGAGGAGCAAGGAAACTGCACTCCAAGTGAATCCATTTCTGTACAACAGATTCATCTGCTTATGTGGGGATGAACTGGAATGTCCCACTAAGTGTAGTAGGCTAGGTCACATGAGACGGGAAGCCTGTCCTCCTGTATGTATTTGATTTGCTTGGTTTAGAGGGGTTATATTATGTATTTTATGTATATTAAATCCACACATCACAAGAATTACAGTCTTAAAAGAGTTGATTTGCTCACTAGGCTTAAATTAGTGTTCTTCATGTTCCATTTTGGTGGTGCCTTTCTTTGACACATCTGGCTCTACCTGCAGTTGTAGTTATTCCAGAAAAGGAGTGCCTTTTTCTGTTGTAAGATAAGCCACTCCTGTACTAGGTTATAGGTGCTGCTCAGTGTTACCTTGCCTGGTCTCTTCAGTACTGTTTGCTCTCCTTTTTATGGCTATCTTGTCTCTTCAGGTCTTGTCTCTTAAGGTTGACAGTTTTTCTGTCTCGAGTTATTTGCCTGTGTAGTCCTTGGAAAGCCTTTTATCATGAGAAAAGTAAAAAAAAAAAATTTTTGGACATTTTCCAGCATGTGGTCACAGGCACAAGGAGCAGGTACATCCTTGGGAGATATCAGCTCAGAGTCCACATTTCAGGATGTGTTCTGGCACACATTGTTCATTCGGGAGAAGTCATACATAAATACTCTGAGACATCTACACCTTGTTTATCAGTTCAATGTCATTGAACGTTTTCTCTCATCCTTTCACCAGAAGGAAAAAAACATAAGTGCACACAAAAGGGTCAATGTTTTTGAAAGGTCAGTAATTCCAGATGAAATGCAAACCTAAGGCTTAAAAAAAAATCTCCATTGAGCAATAAGGCACTTAGAGTTTGACTTTGTTACGCAAGAGAGAAACTTTCCAGCTGGCTGGCAGTGGCTCCAAAGGGTGTCCGTGTGGTTATTGATTAATTAAATCTATTGTTACTCACTTCTTTCATTAATCCAAGTGTTTTCTCTTCACTTGTGTCCCTGCATAACCCTGTTCTATAGATTTGGAAGCTGTCAGAGGCAACTGCCTTGAATATCAGGTTGCTTATTTGAAATGCTAACTCTTCCTGTCTCAGAAATTTCTAGGTGTGGCATTTTAGACCTCAGAAGAATGAGAAAGCTACTTAAAGTTGAAGGTGTCTCCCATCTCATGTTCAGGCCTGGAACTCTGTAATGTGTAATGTGGAACAGAGAGGAAGGGCACAAAAAGCTGGAGCAGAGGGGTGGCTCTGCTGCTTTCTGTAGAACTGCACTCAGTTCCAGTGCAGAAACACAAACCTTAGCAGGTTGTGTGAGGGACAGATGTCTCTAGAGGGTTGACACTTGCTGTTCAGGGTTCTAAACCTCTGGTAGGGTAGTGTGAAGGATGAGATAGTTGTATCAGCAAGCCAGCAGCACAGTTTTGCTTCTCTGTATACCCACCTTGGCCCCAGTGAAAATCTCTAAATAGCCTTACACCCACGTAGTCCTCTGCTCATGATCCCAACAACCAAAAACCCTGAACAGTACTGCTGCTCCAGCACTAGGAGGCTGAGTCTGAAAACCCAGAGCAAAGCCCAGCTCTTGCTAGGCCAGGCAGTCCCCAGCACCTCTGTTTGCTGTACTGAGGGTACTTTGTGTGCTGGTCCCTGGCTCAGTGCCACAGGCTTGTGTCACACAGGAAGCTGAAGCCCTGCCAGCTGGGAGCCACTTCTGGTCGCTATCTCCAGCCATCGGTGCTTGATTGGAGCCTGTTAACCAGGCTCCTGACCTGCCAGCCTTGCAGGTCCCAGGCATTTGCTTTCCCTTTTGGGCCATTGAGATAGCAGAGTCTGTTCCCCTGTGATGAATGTGTTTAGGAATTGCCAAGTCTGAATTAACTGCTGCTGGGTACTGGGAATTTTTAGCTTGACTGCAAACATTTGCCAGAAAGTAGAATGGACTGTGATCATGCCTAAGAGCAGGGCAGACCTCCTTGATAAAGCTTCCCCACAGAAGCAATTCTTTATCACAGCAGTGACAAGTCACTCCTAGTTCCTTCCTGCTCTATACCAGCATGATTTCCACTGAAATACCGGGGTCATTTGAAGGGTAAAGCTGCAGCTGTCACTCAAGCCAAGAGAGCACCACCTCCACCTTTCTGAAGCAGGAAAAGAGAGGAGACACTTCCAGTTCAAGACTATTTGGTTGCTTTATAGCTTTGTTTAGTGAACATAAAAGAGACTTGGAAATTTCAGAGGCCTCTTTTAGGAAATCCATTACAATTTCCTTTAGGAGATGGGTTTTACCTCAACAATTTGACTAATTACAATTAGTCACTTGATCCTGGAAGAACAGGGAAATTGTATCATGCACTTTTCATACAGGATTTACTTAAGCATTCTGGGTTTTAGCTCTTTGGCACCTGCAGTTAGTCCTTTTGCCTGTAATTTCAGCTGGCAGTAATACTGATGCCTTCACACCAGAGAAATGGGCTTCCTCTTCTGAAGAGCAACAATAGTGTCAGCTGGCAGGCTCATTTCTTGCAAAAATCACATGCAAACAAAATATGCATAGGTTGGGCTTCCAGTGCAGTAGGGTAACAGAGGAGACATTTGTGCTCGGGGATGTCCATTTTACCCCAGTTGCAGAGGGGGAGGGAGGTACCCAAACATTACCTTGCTGATAAGTGTAGATCATCCTGGTTATAGCAGTGCTGCTAACAAACTCTGTGGTAAACCTTCGTGCAACACAGTGTCAGGAAGGCCACCTACTACCCCTAAAGCATTTTTAAATGGGACTTTTTAACAATTTTCTAGCCACAACAATGTGTTTGCCATTGTGAGGGTCCCTCCAGAGGACCTTAAAACCTCAGACAGGGGCTGGCACTGCAGAGGGGGAGGAGCAGACATGTTTAGCTTGTGTGCTGCTTAGCACTATAAATGTCTTGAGCACGGAGGAAATTTGCAGTCAGTTTGGTGCAAACAAAATATTTCAGCATAACTGAAGTAATTAAACAGGAATGCTGCTTTTAACTAAACATGTTACCTTTTTCTGATTGAATTAAATTGTTATAAGCCTCTGAGGCTTACTATTACTCTCTCTTCCTTTCAGTCTTAAATCTCTTTTCCTACTGTCTGTTTTATCTATCAGTGATTGTGCCCAAGGATTTTGCAGTGTCTCTCTTTGATCAGATTAGAAATGTTTGTGGTTTCTTGCTCTCTGAAGCCTTGCACACACAGGACAATCTTCCATGGCTGCCTCAGCAGAGCTTTTGTGCCAGCAGCTGCCTGCCCTTCTCTGCTGATACTGCTGCCCTAACCTCTGTGGAAAGGACTGATCCCGGAAATATTTTGATCCTGATCTGAATTAGGCTGCCAGTAAAAGCAAACAATGCTGTGCCATCATGCAGTGGTATCTAACACACAGGAACAAAGGCTCAGCCTTTCCCTGAATTACAATGGTGCTTCACCTGCTTTTGGAGTTGTGTTAAAGCAGTGTAAGGGGCTATGAACAAAGCAGGTGCAGACAAAACCATTTAACTCTGTACTATAGCAAAGAATTTAACTCTATACTATAGCAAAAATTGTTACCATCTTCCCCCTGAAAAGCCACCATAAGCAGTGTTGTAGGTGGTGATGCCTGCAAACTGCACTACTTGACCACAGATCATAGTAGGGATGACTCTTCCAGCCTTCTGTCTCTTCAGATAATTTTCTGTTCCTTTCTCATCATCTTATCCTCATCTACCTCCCATGTTTTCCTCTTTGCACTCTTCAAATATTTCTGTATTGGTGTTTTAAGTCACCTAAGTGAAGCTGGAAGAAAAACTGGTTATGGAAGAGCAACAGTGACAGTCAGCAGCACAACTCCTGTGTACTCAACTCCACTAGGTTCCCTTGAATGTAAGTGCCTGGCCTCGCCTGACCTGTGGCCCCAAGCAATCCTGCCTTTGTATTGGTTTAAATTTGCTGCAAATAGGTCACCCTATCTAAGAAAGGCCATAAGAAAAGAATCCTAAACATTTTAATTTCTGAACTGGCAATAATCTTGGACAGTGCATGATAGAGCTTATAAACAGCACTTTGAGTGCCCGTGATGTCACAAACCACAAGAGCGTCCAACTTGTGATTTATTACATCAGATCATGACTTGTTCATAGGCTTGTAGTTTGCAGCTTATTTGCAGCCAGTACACCCACTATTATTCCTAAACCATCCCAGTGTTATGCAGATACATAAATGCTGCATGGAACTGAAACAGTAAACAACCAATTAAAAGTTTAACCTCTTCCTTTCTGATCTCTTCCTACATGATTAACAGAGGATACTGTTGCATAAATTACAGTTGTGTCAGATAATGAAAAACTGGTGTTTTTTCATTTTCCTGTGTATCACATTTACACTAAAAATACTTGTAGATTTTTAAAATGTTTATGCTCAAAAATAATTTCTCATTAAAACTGCATTTATTTGAAGACATATTCTTTCTTTTTCTTCACTGCAAGACTGTTGTTTTACAAGACTTCCTAGAATAAAATAGCAAATAATATCTGAAATTTAATGAAAGAAGAATTTTATTTCTTTTTATAGTTCTTGACACTGCAGACGTATACACACAAATTGGTTTATCTAAACAGCAGTTTGAAAAATCAGAGTTGGGCAATGTAATTAGAAAGGGAAAAGCTTGCTATTCAGATTAATTAAGCTAAGTAACATTCAATTTTTATGTCACATCTTTCTGGCAGAGGGGGTAATCTCATTTACTTTGACCATGTTTTGGAAGAGGTCACAGTTACAATTTAAATACAGGCCAATATAAACCCCAGGCATTAATGAATCCTGGATGTAATGATTTTAAGATTGGAAAAATTCTTTGTTCCACCCCCTATCTATATCATTGAGTTACAGGGATTATTTGGTTTTGAATAGCCCAGTTGCAGAGACAGGCACTCATCTAAAAATCCACAGAAAGAATTAAACCATTTCAACCATTGCTTGTTCAACTACACGCATTTTAAAATAAAGAAAATCCCACTCTGAGAAAAATGTGTGATTACATTCAAGTATCTAAAAACCGGTATATCCTGGTATCTAAGAGTGGTCAAGGGAGTGAGTGTATTATTCAGAAATGGCAAAATGGGAAATAATTTATGTAGCTCCACTCAACTGAGTATCAGTGGACCTGGCTGGTACATCAGCATGTGCTCTATATCAAAAGTTGCTTTAGAGCACTCCTAAACATATTGTTGTGATTTACTCCCTCGCTTTAAAAAAAATCCCTCAGGTGAATCTGAGGCTGCAGGAGAAGAAAAGTAATTACCAGTACTAATGTCCTGTACAATACCTTGGTCTCTGTCTCATAGTTCCACAGTCTGTGATAGTCCTCAGAACAGAAACTCCCTTTGTATTCCCACAGGACAAAGTACCCTAACCCAGCTGGTCAAAGGAGATCAAACACTACATGTCAGTGTGATTTGGAAGACAGATACAAAGGAAACTTTTCAGTAGCCAACTGGTTCTTTCTAAGCATTCATTTGTATTGATTAAAAGATTTACAGCTTTATTGGCCCTACAGGAACTGAAACAGAGTGCAGATAAGGTGGTTCAAGGTGCATGAGAAATCAGGTTTATTGAAGTCTTCTCTGTACAGATTTTGCATTAAATACCCAATCTTGTTTTTAAGTGGTGAGTTGGCTAGCTAAGGTGTGCCAGTGGCCACGAAAGAGAAATCTAATGCAGAGCCTGTCAGCAATATTTCTTCTAGCTGAGTTTACATACCTCTGTAGGTGGCCTCAAAGCTGGGTTTTATTCATTGAGACCTGCTTTTAAATGTGAGTGTTTTCAGACGCTTGCTGGGGTAGGCAGAGAGCTTAGTGGAGATCATGGGAGAGCCATGTGCTTGCTGTCTCTGAAAAGAACAGACACAAGGTGCCTGAAATTGAAGAAAAATGCTTGTCTTTGTTCAAAGAAAAAATATTTGTGTGCGCTGCTACTAATCTCAGATGTTTAGTCATCAAGGAAGAGGCCTTAAAAATTCAGAAATCAAATGATTAAACAAATAAATAGGGGGAAAAATTTAAATGCCCCCTGAATATGGGGGACATTGATGAAGACAGTTCTGTTTTCAGGATTTTTTACTCAGCCATGACAGCTCAAATCCCATTTCCCTTTGATCAAAGTATCTACGCAACCCCTTGATACCAGGAATTGCAGCTCTAGGGGAAATACTGCAAAAGTTTCCTGTATGAAAGTACACAGATTTTTTGGTATCATCCAGTTCCTGGCACACTGCCACTGGCATCAAGCAGTGCTGGAGACTGACAGGGTGCCTTCCACAAGTATCCACTGTGGATCTTCCTTGGTCTTACCATATCTCTAAACATGTGGTAGCAGCCACTGTCAGAACCCAGGCAGTGGCTAAATAAGCCTCTGCTGGGGTCTTTCTTATGTCTTATTTTGGATTCGAGAGTGTTAATAAATATACAGATTTGTATTTCCTCCT
Source organism: Eopsaltria australis (assembly GCA_034509425.1). NCBI lineage: Eukaryota > Metazoa > Chordata > Aves > Passeriformes > Petroicidae > Eopsaltria > Eopsaltria australis. The sequence goes on along the minus strand of JAVTVJ010000359.1, from coordinate 136,592 downwards.
CTGTAATTAGATCCCCAAGGAAAAATGTCATAAGCCTCAGCTACATCCTTAATCTCCTGAACAATAGAAACTATGTCACAAAACTCAAAACTGTCTTCCTGGGAAGGGTGGGTGCTCATCAGTGATCCTCAGCTGGGTTTCTGGTGTGAGACTTGCACGGGCTGGCTGGGGCCAGCAAGGGGGGCACCTTCTGCTTACCTGGGCTGGGCTGGGCTCCTGCCAGGCAGGTGTTTGTGGCTCAGGAACTGGCAGGGTGCTCTGCAGCAGTGTGGAGAGGTGCTGGGGAAGGGAGAGTCTGGGCAGGTGGGCGAGCAGCTTGCTCACCGCTGTAAGAAGTGGCTTTTTTCCGGCTGGGAGTGCTTTGGCAGAGGGATGGGGTGGACAGATGCCCTGCACTTGCCCAATTTATCTTCTGGAGAGGTGCCTTCCCTCTCCAGGTCTGTCAGCTCCCCTGCACTAAAAATACTTCCCTGAAACGTGCCCTCCTGCGCACTTGGTCGTGCAGAGAGCCTGATCCTCAGCTCAGCTGGCACAAAGCAGTCTTCTGGCATTTTCTGTGTACTTCAGGAAGGGCACAATCAGCTGCCCAGAACCATTATCAAAAGAATTGGGACATAGAATTGCATACATTAAACCAGCCTCTCCTCTCTTCCTCCTCCCTCTGACTCAACAAGTGGTGTAAGCTCCAAACAGCATCCTTATCCTACAAGTGTGTTTAATTTCCTTAACAAATTGAGGTATTAGGAATTTTAAACCCCAGATGTTTCTCAGAGTTATGTAAACCAAGAGGCACCCTAATGCTCACGTAAGAGCAGAGGGAAAATCCCTTTGGGAATATGTGCCTAGCCCATGGCTGCACTGGGCTGCCAAGCAGTGTTATTCAAACTGTGACGTGCAAGAGGCTGAGATAGGAAAAGCCCAAGACAAGCAGAATGAGGTGAAGGTGTAAAGTGACACACTGTTCCTTTTCTTTTTCCCCAGGTGGGCCTTGGGAAAATGAGAATGTACTACAGCTGTGCCTTCCAAATCAAGAGTCAAGCTCTCCTATGCATGAACTCAGGCAGACACCAGAAAGAGGCCTACATGGCAACAAGTATCAAAAGCAAAAAGATGTAACAAAGCAGGTAAATATTAACATTCAGTGTTTCCCACTGTACTGTATTTCATTTTGCCCTCCTTGTTTCACTCCGCTTTTGAGACAAAGAATTATAATCTGGAAAAGAAGAAATCTGCTCTTGTTTAGTTGCATTAGGGCATATAGGAAGGTTTGAAAATGTTTAGAATTTTGAAAATTGCTGTCTATTTTTAGAACTGTCACAAACACTGAGTCTGTTTCCTGGAGGTCTTTCATGGTGACCTTGAGATGTTGACTGTGAAGTCTTTGAATTCTTAGAGAAAGAAGCTAGGTCTTTATTTCTTTCCAACAGCTTATTTTGTCCTTAAATTGAAGAGATGTTAATGAACACACACTGTTAAAAACAGCTGTTCCTGCCTCATACTAGAGCTCATCTCCACCATAATAGCTCTGCTGAAAAGAGAAAAATGATCTCCAGGTGTGGATTCAGTCCTGTGTGAACTTCTGCTTTCCTTTCTTCTGCAGGGCTCTGTCCCTCACCCAGACTGGGCAGCCTGCCTCTATATACCCTGGGAAGTCCTGTGCTACAGAGATCAATGACACAGCCTAGCCTTATCTTGGACTAGGAAGTTATAGAGCTATCAAGGGTGCAGAAAATACCTTTTCTCTCCCTCTCCTCCCACCAGTCAACTACAATCAGCACAGGCTTTACTGTAAATGCAGTGGTAAGAGGAAAAAGCAGCAGCAGGAGGCTTTTTGCTGGTGTGGCTTATTATTACTATCTAAGCAAATAAACTCCAAATGCAGTACTGAGGTTTGCTAGTTACACCATTGTCCCTGTAGCTGTATCTTGTTCAGTGGAGGCAAAAAATGAGATTTGAAACTGTGCGACCAGTGAGGCAGGATTTTATTAAATGTTGGAGCACCCCGAGGATTGAAGGACTAAGCTGTAGGTACCTAATATAAGCATTTGATAATGTTTTGAGGACATCCACATCATATATGGGGCCTTTCCAAGGGGACCTTCACAAAACTCTGCATGTGTCTCTTCTCATTCTGTCTCACCTCTGTTGAGATACCGAGGAATCCATGGCTGGGAGACCGTCAGGCCTTTCTGGCTGAAAGGTACTGACTGTAATAGCGTCTGACTCAGTTTCAGCCTAGTGGCCTCCTGAAACTCTCAATATGTGCCAGATATAAGGAGCTCTTCATCATCCAGGTATCTCCAAAGAACCAAATTGAGGCCAGCATATCCTGGCATGTAGAGTACTAATCAGTCCTCTGAGGCTGAGTCACCATTGAATCTCGCCAGACCAGGTTTTGAATCATGTCAGAGGATCAGTTGTTTATTGTCAAAATCCTGAAGCTCTCTATCCCTACTTGCCAGTAAAGCTGTTTAGCTTCCCGCCACTGTTTCGAAGCGCTACCCATTCAAAGTGGCCTGTGCTTGACTTCTCCTTAATGCAGCTGCCTGGAGAGAAGGAAACAGTGTCACCCTGAGCCAGGGCTGGGTGCCCTGGGTGTGTGACCTTTGCCATGCTAACCTGCCCTCATCTTGCCTGGCAGCATTAATTGCCTCTTAGGGCAGCTTTGTTGCCAGCTCTGGGAGGCTGGGACAGACAGCTCATGCTTCCGCTAGTTAGGAGCCAGTAATAGCCACTTTGGGCCCTGGGATGAGAGAAGGAGAGGCTGGTAATACCCCTGCTTCAGTGCCCCATTAGAGTGAAGGAATCCTCAAAATGTGGGTTAGTTTCAGCTGAGCCCCCTCCCTCTCCAGCCCAGGCTCTTCCTCATCTTGTTTCAGCTCTGCACCACAACCCACGTGAGGAGGGCGTGATGCTATTTATTCTTGTTTCCTCCCTCTCTGAGATCCTATCAGAAACACCAGTCTGAGTCAGAGGCAGAGGCTGTGACTGAAATGAGAGAGAAAACTCGGAAATGCACAGATTTCAGCCCAGTGTGGCTACCTCAGCTCTTTGGAAAACTGGGCCTCAAAAATGTGTGAGATACTCAGCAAAACAGCAGCTAAAGAAAGACTATGTGAATTAGAAACTGCCTAGCAAGCAGCAAGAAAAGGAGTGGCTGGCTTGTCGTAGGTAAGGAACAGGACTAGAAGGAGTGTTGTAGCATGGGTGTTACATGACCTTCTACCCTCTTGCAATATCTGCTATTTTTGGACATTTGCTGAGATGAATCCCTCCAAGATCACTCCGCTGGTTTATTGGGTGGTGATAGCTGGGTTTTCCAGCACAAACAGAACTGTGCTACAGTGAGAGGTTTCCAGCAGTGATATTTTTCCACATGCATTTGGATGAAAAGTCATTTAAAAGCCTACTCTCTGCATTTGGCAGGTAGGGGCAGGGTACAACAAACCAAAAACATGTGTCCAAATATTCTAGTCCCAAACACTTAGATCTAGCTGCTTACAACATGTTTCATTACATATTAAGCAGCACAGATCTGGAAGGATCTGGAAATACTTTCCACATCCAGATCTCCCCAGCAAGAACCATGTCTTGGGCAGATTGCATTTTTACTGCCTTCATTGCCTTGCTGAGATGATATCCCAGTACTTAAGGTGAACAGTGTGAGTAATGGCACTTCAGTAGAATGGAGCCATTTACTTCTGCTCAAGTGAACTGGTGCTTAATGGTCTGTACAGTTACATGACCTCTGGTTGCACTCTGATCAGACAGCACAAACTAAATGCAGTGGAGTCTTGCTGATAACAGGAGAATGGAGGGTCAGGATCTAGGGTATTGCCCAAAGTAGGGACAACTGGTCAGCAGGTGGCAATCTTATATCTGAAGCAGGAAAGGCCCACCACTGCTAGAAAAATTTGCTACCAGCTTCAGTGAGATGTGTAATCAAGAGATCTGGATGCTTTGTGTACTCGTTTTAATCACATGGATTTAATTTTTCTTTGCAGTCTGTTAACAGTGCACCTTTGCCATGTCCCAGATGTTATGACTTAGTTTCCTTTCATTCCATTCTGCCATGCCCTCTAGTTGCGGATCTGCTAGGTTATGTTCAGCCTCTTCCTTGGCCAGACAGCAGTATGGATCCAGATGTGCAGCCTTACTATTTGCTGCTAAAAAGCTGCTGTGGAATGGGTGTACCTTGCAAATGTAGGCCATGTATTATCATTAACCAGATCTGCTGCTCAGGTGTGTGAGAGAAGGGCATCTCAGTCCTTACAGACATGAATGGCTCACTGAATTCACTGGCCGGGTTTGTCCATGCAAAGTCAGTCAGCTGCAGCAGTTTGATCAACACCACCTTTAATACAACACTTCGGCTTAGGCATCTTTATATAGTACTTCAGAAATGTTTTCATTTGGACCTTTTTATAATACACAGAAAAGAGTGGCACAAACCATTTTCAGAGCATTTGACCTCATTTTCAGCCTGTCAAGTGGGAGAGAGGCCGTGAAGCATAAGGAGAGTGGTTGAGGCCAGGCAGGGAGTATGCAGCAATGGCAGCATTTGTGATACATGTTGTCCTAACAACAGCAGCTTTCTCTAAGCCAAGATTTCCTGTGCTAACATCTTGAGGAATCCTTGGGTATGGCCTGTTACCTGAAAGGCACTTCATACTCTTGTGGGAAGGGAGGAGGTGAGAAAAAAAATATGATGCTGCTTTTAAAATGAATTTAGCATTGAGGAGAGTAACTTGTTCCCAAACCTGGAGCCTGAAGCTCTGTCTTATCCACAGGGCATTGGAAACAGACAGGGCTGGAGCAAATGTCTCTGTCCTGCATTTTCTAGGGGAACTGGGACCTTGCATCTATGCATGTGAAGTGCTGCAGGAAAGGGGCAAGTGTTGGTGATAGCCAGTTCTTGCTTGTGGACTTTGCTGGGCACATATAGTGGCCAAACTTCTTATAGACCTCAGAGTACCAGTCCCCAGTATTCTGTTGTAATAGTGCTTACCCCAGTTTCAAGGAAGCAAGGTAAGGGGCCTAAAACCAGGTGACCTGGACATGGTTACATGGCAGGTTTGTTGCAAGACAAGCAGTTATACCAGAGCCTCCCAAATCCTTGCCCTTTCTCTTGGGTTAGAGCAGTTTCAATTGCCCATTCAGATCTCAGCCCCATAACCAAACAGCTAATTTGGGCCTACTGCAAGTGAGATATGAACCACCGAAGATTAAAAGTCATTTTTTTCATCCTGCCAGCAGTCACCAGCTGGAATTTGACAGCTAAGCACTGCTAGTCTGTGCTTCATCTAAGCTGGCAGCCTTCTTGCTGAAGTCAAGGTCATCAGGAGTAGCACAGTATGGTGAAGAGGCAATTAAAGCACATGGGAGCCACCCGGGCACTCACAGTGGGTTTGATTTCTCACCCCTTCTGCTGCCCAGTTTTCACAATGCACATCTACAGATTCAGGTTATAACCCCAGAAGTGTTGTAACAAGTTAGGGCTTGGAGCACATTTTGTCTGCAATGTTTGCACGGTCTGTCTCACGAGCGGCCAGGTCTGTCCCAGGCATGCCAGCAATGCAGGCGGGAACGGCTGGATGAAGCTCCCAGGTAGCGAGCAGAGCTTTAGCTCCCATCCCCTTGTAACCCAAATGGTGTTAAGCATAAGCTCCCTGAAACTGAAACCTCCCTATGTAGTCCCTCCTTGGCCACCTGCAGCCTTTACCCAGAGAGCCTGTGGTGCTGCAGCAGTACAGATCAGTGGCGTGTGAGAAAGAAAGGGCAAGCACCAGAGCAGTGCTCACACCCTGCCCACCAAAGCAGTGATCCGCATTCAGAACCTGACCCAATTCCAGCCCCTGCTGGCTTCACAGGAAAAACACTGTGGGGTTTTCAGGAAGCACTTGCACAACAGCCGATACCAGGTGAGCTGCAGGCTGGGACAGATGTTATTGTCAAAGCAGTGTTGCCGCGTGTGTTGCAAGGATGAGTGAAGGATACTGGCATTTTGTGTCATTCATACCTAGAGGACCATGTTCTCTTTTCAAATGCAGTTAAAATGGAGGGAAGAAGGGGATAAGCATGGTTGTGACTTTAAGACACCAGTTATGAGTGGGAATTTTGCCTGGCATAAAGTCAGTTCTTTCAGAGATGCTTATGTTGCTTTTATGCTTTTGTAGAAAACTCATCATTGCATTAAGACCCAGAAAAGGGTAGGGGCCTTTTCTTGAAGGACTATGAGCCTAGTGGTGTGAAATTACTGTGTTTTGGAAATTTTCCCTTTATATCTGACACTTGCTCTACATCTACCCAGGAGCTCTGAGCTGTCTCTTATGAAGAACAACCTCTAGTCACATGTGAGCACAAGTGGAGGATAACATATTTTCTTTCACCAGAATGAAGAGGGAAAGCAGCGACAAATGCAACAACTGATGGGAAAAGTCCTCTCTTTAGTATGAACCAGATGTCTTCCAGCCTGAGGAGCTGATGTATGGCTCACAGTGGAATGGGAGTGCTAGGGTGGATGAGAGGGCTTGAAGTCATGCACCTGGCCTGACCTGGTCATGCATGCTCCTTGTGACCTTTGATGAAACACTGGTTGTTTCTCTCTGAAAGCCGTTTGCTTTCCACCCACCTTCTGTGTCAGTCCTCAGAAAAGCTTGCCTTGGAAAAAAATGCCTGGCCATCAGCCTGGTAAGTCAGGCTTCTTGTCTCCTCTGTCTCTCTCTTGACCTCTCTTCCCAGCCAGAAGCACATTTGCTGCAGACCCACATAGTCCACATCAGAAGTATCTGCTTTATCTTCCCTGGATATGGGAATATTTAGAGAACTAGAAGAGGGAAATGAGAGCAGAAGATGGAGCAAGGAGGTGTCAAAATAAATTGACAGGAAAAATGAGATCAATGTGTGATCCCAGGCTACAGGATGAGCATGTGAAGGAAAGGAAGGAACAGGACTTTTAGAAAAGAACTAGGTGGGACACATGGCAAATTCTACTAGAAAGGTCTCCAAGGCTGAAAGATGTCAAAAGGCTGCTTAGAGTGGGGAAAATAAACAGTATTCATCTTGGAAAATGTGAGGCATAGGGATAGCTGCAGCCCTGTGGAGAGGTTCACATTTTTCCTTAGATGGCCCTTGCTCAGCTATGCTGTGTACCAGTACTTACAGCACAGCCCTGCCGTTGTCACAGCTTCACCCTGCAATGTTAGCAAGTGTCTGTAATGGCTGATCCCAAACCACGTGGGTCAAGGTGCCACGTGGCTTTCCTTCTTGGCCAGCACCCAAGAAGGAGCTGCAGCAGCCCCACAGGTCCCATCCCCACCCCTGTCTGCCTGGAGGCCTCGCAGTGTCCTGGCCAGCTGGGTGTGGGGGCTGGGAGGACAGTGGTGCTGGTGTAACTGGTTTGGGCAGCATAGCAGCCCAGAGCCGGTGCCAGACAGCGCTGCCCCGGCCTTGGGGCTGCTCCTCCAGTGCCTCCGGGGGCAGGCAGCAGCAGGGACCAGCAGCAGGGACCAGCAGCAGGGACCAGCAGCAGGGACCAGCAGCAGAGACCAGTACCCTGTGCTCCTCTGCGGGGCTGGGCTGGGCCACATGGACCAGGGAGCATGTTCCATGCGGAAGGGCCCCGTGTTGGCACGTGGGCCGTGGAAAGCCAGTGTGGCCAAGCCAGCAGGAAGGAGCACGTGCCAGTGCCAGGCCCAGCCGTGGGTGCCAGACCCAGCCGCAGGTCAGGCCGGGTGAGCGTGTAGCGCGGCAGAGCCTCAGGTGCCTCCGCCAGGCCGAGCGAAGGACGGAGGTGCTTCACATCAGCTCCAGCCACGTGTGCACAGGGTCAGGGCATGGCACCGCCCTGGGCACCAGCAGTGCTGCAGGCTGGTCTGCAGGGAAACCGTGTCCTTGCAGAAAAATGACTCTCAAGGTCCCTCTCTTTTGCTGTCCCAAGTTGCCCTTGACAGTAGTGGAAAAAGCCAAGGTGGGAGTCCTGTTCTGCAGCATTTTCTCCTTGAACTCCAGAAGGCAAGTTGATGTTGCCATAAATGCAGCAACACACTTCACCACTGAGGCATTTCTGCGTAGCTGACAGAAATTTTGCCCAAATGTCACACAGGAGACCAGAAATATGTCATCCTAGCCTGAACAGCTCTTTCTGCTCCTCCTGCTCTGAGGACTAGCATGAAATGATGAAAAGGGCATCAGGCAAGGACAGCTAGCCACTGTCTTCTACCAGTCAGAGTCCTAGCTGGAGATTCCTACTCTGGAGCTCATTAAGCCAAGAAGTCTCCTTGGAGCAAGCAAAATACCAAATCCTAGACCTTGAGCTGAGACTTGGTCTTCACTGTTATCAGGCTAGAAAGGATGAAGGCAGGCTGGATTATTCCCTTTTCTTTTTTGAATTTCTTTTGTCTTGAGGCCCTGATGGTATGGACAGAATTAAGAAACTTACCCTTGTGCTTCTTTGGGAATTTTCACACGCTTCTTGTATCCTGGGAGCATGCAAACTTCCCATCCTACTACCACAGATTGCATGGTTTTTTGACCCCTGTTTCCCGCAATGCATTTCAGTGAGAAATGTGTCCTGTAAGTGTGTTGTCTCAGATCATCCTGCCCTCCACAAGCCAGGACTTGTGGAAAGCAAATCTATTCAGGCTAGGAATGTGTTAACTATTCATTGCTGACTCTCCCATCAGGGGCTGTGAGCTGTGCTGGGGATTTTGTGCTGGGGATTTTCCACCAGCTCTGCCTATTCCAGCTTTTCAGCTGGGTGCATTTTCCCACAAAGATGTAGTCTCAGAAGTGCCATTTTCACTGCTTAGTCACTCAGGTAAAGAAAATAGTTCAGCATGGTTCTCATGCTGCCTCCTTCTTACCAGGCACTTGGCTTTATCTTACATTATAAGTGAGACTCAGTCTTTCTGAAAATCTATGTGTCAGCACTGAATTATTTATAGTCGTGTCAAACATTCCTGAGTATATGGATAAAACCCGGGATAAAGCATCCTAGTATGCCACTGATGACAAAAGAGTGTTGTGCCAGTCAGAGAGCCAGCCTTGATGTGATGCAGACAAAGATGGTTTTTGCCAGCTGGGGGGCAGGTGGGGGTGGGGGAGAGGGCATGCACTTGTTGTGACAAAGTCAGTATATTGTATTTTATGATTACCTTAAAAATCCTGTACATAATATTGTAACTTTTTCAGCAGCAGGCTGCAGCAGGAGATAAAACCCTAGAACTATGTTTGTGGATTTGACTGGAGGAGATTGCAGACTGTTCCCAGGCCATGTTTGTTCTCTTTGCCAAAGCAAAGTATTACTTAAATAGAAAGCTAGAGACTACGCTGCAGCTGAAATATGACCCATTAGAAATGCCTAAGAAACCACAATTAAAACCTCAAGAAATTCTAAATAATCTCCCCCCAATAAAACTAGGGGAGGGGAGGTAATTTTACTGCTGCATAAGTTATTAATCCAGATACTGCTTTGTAGATGCTCCTTTTCTTTATATGCTATTTGTCCTTTTTAAAAGAATAACACAGGCCTTATACATCTGTGTATAAAGTATGCAATAGTACATCATTATCCTGCTTGTTCTTTATTCATTTGCTATTTAAAAATCTTTCAGCACTTGAAGCACTCATCCTGATATTCAAAAACTGCTTGACATTAGTAGCTGCCCTCTCCAGTTTCCAAAATAATTAAGATCTCCACATCTTTAAATTTTTTATTTTGTTTGTGTCTGTGTTCTGACAGAGGTATTGACCAGCCCACTGTCACTGCCCTCTCCAGAGGAAACTGTGATTGATGGATCCTGTCTTCAGTTAGAGAAGGTCTCTCAACATGGGCATTTAGGAATTCTTTCTGGCTGCTTTGCTGTCGAGTTCTCGGTGCGTTTTTCACAGGAATGGGCTGGACCATTGTCAAAGGAGTGGTTAAATCTCAGCCAGACCTGAGAGGGTTCAAGTGGGCAAGGAATGATAGCCTTTCACCTGTTTTGGTCTTCTCAGTCTTATCATATCAATATATGCTTGCTTGGTCACTCCCTTTCGAAAAACAGTCAGTCTGCTGAAAAAATAGATCCTTTGGTTTGCTCTATATTTAGGCAAAACCAATCTTGATTCTAGAACTATGGAAATGTACACTTTTCTTTCCACTCTTCAGCTAAGGAAGAGGAGAAAACAAAAATTTGAGCAAATCCATCTATAATAGTGTAATATTTTACAAGTCTGTTTAATGGACAACTACAGCAGTGAGGGAAAACTCTGGCAAGTCATTGCTGCACTTCATGTTGTTTGTGCTTTGAAAGCTGTTCAACTTTTTCATTGTCCTGCAGAGTTTGCAGATTGGACTGTGATTTCTTGATGGGTTTAATTCATGGGTATAAATTTATTTTCTGGTAAGGCCTAGACAGGGTAGAAACATCAAAACCATAAAGGAACCATTGACATCCTCAAGGTCCTGAGGGCTGAGAACAGATCACTGAAGGGAAAAGCTAAATAAAAGGTGGGAAAATCAGAGTTACTGCTGTTGGATCCTCAGCAAAGCTGTGTGACTTCTGTATGACACTGGAGTGAATACTTGTCCCCAGGTTTGTTTTTCCCTTTCTAAGGGGTAATGGTGGTATTGACAACATGTATATGGATTATCCTGTATTAAAAATTTTTTCATCTTGTTGGGGTATACTAGTTGGGAGTATACAGGAGAATACACATCCAATTCATCACAGTTCTGGCCCTAGCATAAGTTAAAATATGCTTGGAAAAAAAATTACAGCATAGTCTATTTAAATAGCTGAGAAAATAACTTCTTTGTGGTATGAATGGCATTTTCATTACTGAAGTATTTTTGTCAAGTCTCTAGCAATATATATAAAAGATGGAAAACTTTCATTGTGGACACACTCTAGAGGAACTGGGTGTCCAGCTGGCTGAGAATGTCACCTATGTATCTAACTCTCTCAGACACACTCAAAATCTCTAGCTAAAGTTTCTCTTTTGGAATTACAGTTTAACACATTTCACCATGTTCCCTCCCACCCCTGTGAGGTCTTGATGAACATCATCTTCCCTCAATCCCAAATCCAGCCTACCTGTTGCTCACCCTGCCTTCAGCGCTGCTTTTCACACATAGCCCAGGCAGTAAAGCTGGCAGGGGAAGCCTGGGCTGGGCTGGAGAGAAAGTGGAAGGGTAGGATGAGGTCTGTCAATATGTTTTTTTTAACTGGCAAATAGAGGGACATTTCCCTTTAGTGACAAGACCTGCCCTGTGATGCAAGTTAAGTGGAATATTTGCAGTGTCACACCAGTGGGTGTAGATTCCACTTGTTTTAAGAAATGCACAAATCCTAAACCTATTTTTCTCTTTCTTTTCTGCCTCTGAAACTAATGCATTTAACTCTCAAAGGAGACAGCTGATTGTTAGCTTCAGATTCTCTTGATGTTCATTTTCTTTTTTAAAAAGCTTGCATATTATTCCAGATTAATTATATCTTTCTGCAAATAAAATCATTGGAAGGGGTCCACCTCCCTCCCCCCATTCTGCGCAGTTTCTTCCTTGATTTCTTTCACGTGTCCCTTCCCTAGTGAATACATCTGAATGTTACATGGTGTTAATTAAGGATCTTAATTGCATATTTGTCTTTGCAAAGCCTGCCAGTGTGTACAGGCAACTGAGATTGATTGACAGCATGCAAAGAACAATGGAGAAGCCTTAACAAGGCTTGGCAAAGCCATACAATCAGTGGAGAGCATGCTCAGGGGAAGAGCTTCACACAAGGATTTCAGGAAAATCTGTGCTTGGTGACTTTTATTTCCTTAATCAATGGCAGGAAACAGTTCAGCCCTGCTGCAGCTGGTGATAAAGTAGCTCCCCTAAAGCCCACTGCTAGATGAAATAACCACATGGCTTGAGGTAGAACAAGCTGTTCTGGAACATGCACTTTTGTGGTTATTTGGGGAAGCTTTAAGAAAATGTGATTCTTCCCAGCAATGACCTGGAGCTGGGATATTTTGATTTTGGGCTCTGCAGTTGTGCCAGCACAAGGTGCTTGTGGTGCTGGTGGAGAGACTCCCCTCCCAGCTGAGGTCCTGAGTCATTGACCCAATGCTACCCAGGCCAGCCATCTGTTCTGCTGCCATCCCAAGGCAAAGTTCAAGCACAGTGCAAGAGAAGTCTGGATTTACCACAACTCATGCAGAAAGTCTCACATAGGCAGGGTGAGCTTCAGTTGCAGCCACATGCCCAGCATGTCAGGGGAAAAGCTCATCCCAGTTCTGTGCACCAGTCACAGGGCTTGCCTGTCTCCCATGCTGTAGTGGTCTCTGGTACCACCAAATCTGAGTACCACACCCCTTCCCTCAAATCTTTGCATTCTCCTCACATTCCTAAGAGGCTAAAAACTGCTGCAAGCCCTGCTTTACAGGGGAGAAGTGGAGGTAAGGAGATGTCACCTGTCACCTCTTCAGTTTCCTAAGCGATGATGAGAAATTTTAGGGCAGAACCAGAAATTAAACCCAGGTTTCCCAATGGTGTTTCTTGGGGAGTTAGCTCAGGAGCTTCCTGCCCTTTTATCATAGTAGGAGGTGCAGTGGTTCAGGCAAAACTCCGAGAAATCACAGCAGTCTGGGATCTGTTACATTTGGAAACAGTAGCATAATGCAGCAGAAACTGCTTTCTCCCCATCTGTCATGCCTGGAGTGGCATTTACACAGGCAGATCTCTATGCCGAGGGGTCATGTTACAGCCCAGTTCTCTGCTAACCATGTTACTGCATGTTTTTGTCTCATCTGTGTACGCAAGTCCAATCCATGTTACAGCTCAGAGGACAAATTCCTTGCTGAAACAGAGTTTGACCTTATATATAGCAGCAGCAATGGCCACTGTAGCAGCAGGACTCCCAGGCATGTTCAGTTTTCTGTGCAGACAGATCTGCTCACGCCTGTGAAGAAGGCCACCAAAGTGAGGTGTGCACTGTAAATCTCAGAGGCAGGAGGATGTGATGATATCCCGACCCATAAAACTCTGCACAGTTATTATTTTTTGCCTATTTTACCTCCTCCTCCCTGCACTTGTCTCCTGAGTTGAGAAGCGCAGCAGGTCAGGTGTTTGGGTGCTGGCAAAGCACGTGAGAGATCCGGAGTCAATATCTTTGCCTGCTTCAATCCTTTGCACTTGAGCCAGTTGAATCCCTTAGGGTATTGTCTGCACCAGGTGAAGTAGATGCCTGGGAAGTTGTACCTTCCTGTAGGCAGCAGTCAGATAAATTCACCCAGGAGAACATGGCATGACTGTCTCCTGATTTATTTCGAGCTTGATACTCGAAGAGGTTGCCTGGGCTGAAGGGATGGCTCAGTTCCTGAGGAAAGCAGCTGGTGAACCCCTGAGGTTTACAACCCTCATAATTAAGGTAAATTAGCGCCAACATAGGAAGCTTTAAATGAGAAATGGGTACATTGGATCCCTCTATACGTCTGTCTAGTTTAGTGTCCTCTCTTCATCGGTGGTTGATAGCAGACATTTAGAGAAAACTCTATGAGAAAGGCAAGCATGTAGTGGTAATTCTCTGGTGTACTTGCCAGGCTGTGGGTTCTTGAAAGCTTCCTAAAATCTTGCTTTTTAATGGCACTTAATAGATCTGTTTGCAACTTCGTAAAATCATTTTTTGAAATCTATTTTAGGCATCCACAGCACTGCTGGCAGCAAGCTCCAGAATTTAATTATCCATTTGATGAAGCGTTTCCTTTTGTTAGCCTTGAATCTGCCACCTCGTAACTTTATTTTATGCCATTTCTTCTGTATAATCCTGCCATGAGACCAAACTGCGTGCAAGTCACCAGGACGCTTCCCAGGCTGGTGTCTGGTCTATAGCTGCATGCCTGTGAAACTGTTGCAGTTATGTTGTGGTTATGTTGTGGATATAGGTGGCATATGTGTCAAGGGGAGGCTGTTTTTCACTTAACCAAGCCCATACCAATGTCACTCTCAATTTTAAATTCCATTACCTGGCCTGAATAGGTCTGCCAATGATTAAACTTCACTTTCTTCTTGGAAGTGAAAGTTTTGCCAGTGTAAAGCACTGATAAATCACAGAATCACAGAATATGCTGAGTTGGAAGGAACTCATCAGGATCATTGAGTCCAACTCCTGACCCTGCACAGGACACCCCAAGTGTCACCGTGTGCCTGAGAGCATTGTCCAAGTACTTCTTGAGCTCTGGCAGACTTGGTGCTGTGACCACTTCCCTGGGGAGCCTGTTCCACTGCCCAGCCATACTCTGGGGGAAGAACCGTTTTCTAATATCCAACCTAAACCTCCCCTGACACAACTTCAGGCCATTCCCTAGGGTCCTGTCACAGGTCACCACAGAGAAGAGATCAGTGCCTGCCCCTCCTCTTCCCCTCACAAGGAAGTTGTAGGAAGCAAGTGTAGTCACAAAAGCTTGTCTTTCAGCCACAGCTTTGTACTAACACTTTTCCAGCACCAGTGAGTTTAACCAGGCAGGTAGGTGTCTCTCTGTGGGGATGTGTGTGCCAAGGCTTTGCTTTGTACCAGCCTGTAACTCACAGGCAGAAAACAGGGCTTTGCTGCAAGAGTGGTGCAGCAAGGCAGCTCATCCCTCTTTGCCACCAGACCCATCTGTAGGCCAACAGAAGTCTTTGGTAATCCAGCCTCTGGGGCTAAGCCAGCCTGAGGGGGTGCAAAGTTGTCCATCAAGTTATGTGAAAGAAAAAGTAAAAATATCTTCATGAGGTCTAAGGAGCCTCCCCACTCAATGCCTGTATGAATGGCATGAAGTTCATGGAGACCTATGCCTATGATTTGCTTAAAAAGCCACATCCCGAAGACCATATCTGAAAGTCTGATAAAAGACTTGATTTCTCAGGAACCCTTGAGTTTCTATTAAAAGAAGTGAGATTGTGAGTTCTGCTCATTTGAAATTCAAGTCATTCGTGCAGGAATCCAAATATGGAGTTGGACTTTTATCTTATGATATATTGGCCTTTGTCTTGGGCTGTCATAAAGCAAATATGATAAGCTAACAAGTGGCATAAAATTTTCAGTTACTTTCTAAATGCTACAGCAGCAAAGAACCAAGTAAAATTACTGAAGGGTCAAAGGCATAGATTAGAAACATCATTAAGAAATGGTAAGAATTACTGATAAGTTTCAGTGTCTTTGTTTTATTACTTTCCTCTCTCAGTCAGGTCTGCAAACACACTGATTCACGTTTAATTGAACAACAGCTTCATTGTGAAACCTGCCATTCTTAGCTCCAGTAAAGAAAATATCTTTAAAAACACCGCCCCCGCTTTCTAACATTGTATAGACAAAGAATTACAGCTCATCTGCCATAGGAAATACTCTACAAGTGGCATCATCTTCCTTAAGTCTTGTTTTCTCCATCACACGTGGTGTGACAAGCAGCAGTCTGGGGACCTGTGTGCTGTGTGTGCCTCTGTGCAGGAGGGCTCCTTCCCCCCTGCTCCTTCGTGCCCTGTGATGCCTCAGTCATCACCAGCAGCCTCTGGACTGGTGTCCCAAAACTGCAGAGCGGGGCAAGGTGAGCCATGCAGGAGGTGTGTGAGGGTGACCTTCACTTCGAGTCCCCAAAGCCCTGCCCACACTCTGGGTTGTTCACAAGCATCTGTGTCCCACATCCCTGAAAGCAGCATTCTGCTTGAAAGCGTGTTCTGCTTCCACTGGCCATGGGCTGCAACTACCTGTGATCAGCTGTATATATTGGATTGCTCTCACAAAAATGAAAAGGATTAGCTGGCTCTTTAGAGCATTGTCCTACATTCCACCATTTTGCTCGTGAAGCTGAACTGGACAGGAGTGTGAAAAAAAGAGCTTGTGAATGCCCTAGTGTTGACACAGTTATGTCAGCCGAAAAAAAAAAAACCCAAACTTGTCTCAAGAACTAATTTCCTTTTGAGGTGCTCTTCTCTGTGGCTTTCACTGCTGCAAGGGCAAGCCCCACCTCACACAGCTCACACAGAGCAGAGGTGATAAGGGTGCACAGTCCAGCCTGACTGTGGCTCCAGCTGTGCTGCTGGCGCCTGCTCTGTCCAGGCAGTAGTCTGGTGTCCTTGGTGCGGCTCCTGGGAGAGGCACCATCTAGTGCAAAGTTGAGGCTTGAGGAGGGCACATGAGAGGCTTCTGACCCACCTTTGATTCAGGGTACTGCACCCACATGCTCAAGGGTGCATTTGCCTCAGCTTGTTTCGATTCCAGCATACAGGTGCAGTGCAGTGGAGGGTGCAGTGGCTTGGAGGAGAGTGGATGGTCCTTTAGGTCCAACAGCAGATGCAGATGTGTGTGCAGGATGCCCCATGCTACATCACACATCCTGTGTCTGCCTCAGACCACGGGAGATTTCACAGCTCCAGTGTCACATAAAGTTCACCACAGTGACCTAAATTGATGTAACCTGGCTAAAAGTGACACTTCAATACAGATAAGCCCTTAATTTTTAAGTTGGTTATTTACAGTAGATCAGCCTGTATGAGTCACAGCAAGTGACCTGAGCAGCCCATTCCGTCACCTGGGGAAGGATTTGTCTGGCTCTATCATTTTTTGCCATTTTTATACTCCTCGTGAATTCAAGGGTGATAGAAGGAGGCTGGAAACTTCTATGGACCAGTGAAGTCTTCTCTCCTGTTCTGGGTTTTGACCTTTAGCCATTTTATTTTCAGCCAAAATTGCTGAAAGTCTTTTCCTCCCAATCTGTGCACTACAGATTATGAAAAGCTAATGAGAAAAGCTAAAAGTCATTTGCTCAGAAAGAATAATTCCAATTTTTTCCTGTGGCAAATGAGAAAATTAGGCAAACTAATGCATTTGTCATAGATTGAATACATTGTTTTATTCAGCTTCATGTAAGGGTACTGTAAGAAGGGCCTGGGCATAGGTCCCTGATGGGTTAATAACTCAAACTTTGTTTCTACAGGGCTTTTCAGAGTTCTGTAGTTTTCCAGATGGAGGACTGGCAACCTGAGGAAAAGTCTGAGCCCAAGGGGTGCTGGCAGTAGAAAGGCAGGATGGGTGGGTGTCTATGAATGTTGCAAGAGATCATCTCTGGAGACCTCTACCTGATGACTGTGCCCAGTTCTGCTGTGGACCCCTGGGTTTGGCCAGATGGGTCCATGAGTCACAGTCCAAACACATAATCACTATAATTTGACTTGCAAGTGTTGCCCCCAGTGCCCTGGTAAACATCAGTCCGTTGTGAGTAAGGCCAAGTCACTTTTCCTATCTCTTGCTTTCTGCCTTAGGAAAAGGTAAGAAGCACTGACTCTAGTCCTTAATATTGTGTTAAGATCCAGCACTGGAAAACTGCTCATGTGTTCTGAACATTACTGATGATCCCAGAATGCTGAGACAGTGCAGCACAGTGAGGGTGGTCTGATATTTGACATTTCAATGACTTGAATTAAGACTGAAATATTTGAGAGTTAATTCCCTACCCTAGAGAGGCTATTCTCCATTTTTCTGTCTTGCTCATTTTTATGCTCTATTACAGTAAGCATCTGCCTCTGTCTGCACTGCCCTACCTCATGCTGCCATTTGGGTGGGGGAAAAGGTTAAATTTGTGGATTATATATGAAGAAACCTGAAGCTGCCCACCAGATCCTCCTTATGGCTCCTGCAGAGTGCCTGAGGCTGGGACCACCCTGCAAAGCTTGCAAGCTTTGCTGACACATTGAGATGAAAGAAGGACTCACCCTATGTCCTCAAGGACCTAGGCATAGCAGTGACAATAAGAGAGAGGTATTTGAGGTTAGGAGAAATTTGCATTCATTCTG
The DNA here is from genome assembly GCA_034509425.1 of Eopsaltria australis. Classification (NCBI taxonomy): domain Eukaryota; kingdom Metazoa; phylum Chordata; class Aves; order Passeriformes; family Petroicidae; genus Eopsaltria; species Eopsaltria australis. The sequence continues at coordinate 118,798 of JAVTVJ010000359.1, read as the reverse complement.
GTGTAATAATTTCTGGCCTCTGGGAAAAATATGGGTGTTCCCCCTTTAGGTTTTTTAAACAGCTTATCGACCAAAGCTGCATCCCCAAGATGCACAGACTATGATTTTGCACAGAAAGGCATGGCTGTCAGAGGAAAACAGATTATAAAAGAGTAGTATTCTAAAAGCAAAATTGATTTCAATGGAAAACATGTATCCAGCAAAATGCCTGGAAAATTTGACTGCAGCAAATACCTGACTTTATGTTTCAGCCAGAGATAAACTATCAGGCAGACTGAAGAAGTAATGGAATGAAATTATACTGTCTGTGTTGTGCTGGGAGGGCATAATAAATGTTCCCTAGACTGCAGTCTCAAAGGACTGTGGCATTTTCATGAATTTTCTGCACAGTGTTGCTTGGAGCCAGACAAGACAACCACTATCTTGCTCTTCCCATCTTGTCTCTCCTGTTCAGGTCTGTTGCAAAGCCTGATGTGGAAAGGGTAGAAAAAGAATGCTAGATCTGTAGAAAACAATTCCTGCAGTGGTAGAATGACAGTGGAGAGAAAAGCTTCTTCCCTGAGTGCTTCTGTATGTCTGGTCTCCACCACTTCTGTTCCTGACACTTCTTTTAGATAATCCCAAACAAGCCCCTTCTTTCTCTTGAATGGCTTCCTTACAAAAGAAGATGAAGGGAAAAGTCATCTAAGTGAACTAGAGGCATGAATTTTAAAAAGGTGAGTCAACTGCATTAAAGTGGACACTCTTAATAAGGGTGGGCTAAATCAAATGTTCTTCTTAAGCTAAAATGCCCATATGTAGCTTTAATGTGATTTAAATAAGTTTTTAAAGTTTCATCGCTTGCAAAGTTCATTCAGATTAGGTTTCTGGAACATTTCCATGTAGGTAAACCCACAGTTTCTCCCAGTGATGAACTTCCCTGCCTTGGAAGGGTGCTGGTGCCAGAGCCAGCTCCCCAATACCTAGAAAGCACTTTGCTCCGCCGGAGGCACAGGGCCAGACGTGCGCAGCCCTCTCTCCTAAGTGCAGCAGGGCAGCTCTGGGCAGCTGCTCGTGGCTCTGTGCAAGGCTCCCAGTTGCAGCCTCTCCAGACACCTGCCAGCTGGCGAGGCCAGTGCTGTCACCTGCACGGAGCCACAGCTGAGGTGGCAAAACCCTGGCTCTGCTCTTTCTTCTGCCACCAGTTCCCCATGCCCCACATGCACCCACCAGAAATGGGGCCGGAACAATGGATATGCATTTACTCCTTAGTGTGCTTTGAAGTCAAGGGGGAAGAAGGGGATTTGCAGGCCTGGTGAGTGCCTGATGTGGGTGACTTTCCTGTGCCATTTCATTATGGGAACCCAACTGCAGCAGATTCTTGGAAACCCGATCCCTGAGATAAACATGGAAGAACTGAAACAGCAGTATCTGCCCAGTGCTTCAGACTGTCAGTTCAGAGGCGGGTCAGAGCCTCCCTGACCTGAACATGGCTGTCAGTATAAAGACAGCTGCTCTCACTCATAGGCACCCAGTGGGCCTAAGTGGAGGCAAAAGTTACATTAAACAGCCACACTGCTTTCAGAGTCACATGAGCACTACTGACATGCATTTTCTAAGAGACTGATGACATTTAAAGCTCTTCGAATAAACTATTTGCTTTACGTTTATAACACGATATTCATCCCACTGCTTGCCATGGGAATGAAGCACACTGATCAACCTTCCCAATGGCCAAATGTTTGCCATCTCAAAAACATTCTCCTGGGGAATAAAATACACATCTTTATTGCACAGTTCTGCCTCATCAATAATGCTGGGACAGATTCTCTTACAAAGGTATCAGGTTTAAGAGAGCAGCCATCTTACTAACCACACCAGCCTATTTCTAGATGGCGTTTTGAACACAATATAGACCAGGGACCTTGCTATCTAATCCATGATGCAATTAATTAGCACTTATAAATTAAGTATGTGCCTAGCAGAATGTGTCCTTCCATGTGGCAAGCCTCATGTAGCAAGGACAGACTGTGAGTCACCACAGGTGACACAAAGGCCACCTCTGCCGGTCATTTCGCTGGAAAAATGAGAGGCAATTCCCATGTGCTAGGAGGCTGCATCTGAAGAAGGAGAAAGATTCTCTTTGTGCACTCTTGTGCTGTAGGCTGTTGTTTGTAGTCTGGTGGCGTTGACACCTGGGTGCTCAAATAGCACTGTGACAGTAAGACAGGTGCCACCCTCACTCAACAGGTGAACTGCTGAGTGTTTATGGTTCACCTGCAACTGCACACGCCATGGGAAGGCTGCTCTGTGGGCACCCCGAGGCTAATGGTGATTTACTCAGCCCAACCAGGGACAGCTCTGACCCCTCTTGCTGGGCTGTGGTGAGATGTACCAGTGACACGACGTCTGTGCTGGCGCTCACTGTGCAGTGCATGGCTGTGGTGACACCTCCCTCACCCCTGCACCCTTGCTGGCCTCTAAAGCTCACCCAGGTGAACTTGCAGGAGCTGCAGTCACACCATCCAGCTGGAGGGTGAGGTGCAATGTGCCAGATACAAACTGCTTCTCCAAAGTGAGCCACAGATTAGGCTGGAGACTACACCCAGTTTACTTAGCTGCCAGTGCACTCCCTAGCTTGGGAAATCCCTAGGTGGCACACTGCTGGCACCTGGGACGTCACATCAGTCACTGTGTACTTGCCCTGTTCTCAGGCTCTTTTTCTAAATATTTGGTACTGACCACAGCTGGAGAAGACACACTGGATTAAATGGACCTTGGGTGTGTTCCAGGTGTTGCCAGTCTTATGTGCTTACAGTCACCAAAATTACCTTGTAATAAAACTGGTTAGCTGACACCATTTTGGTATGGAGGGTTTATTTGTGAAGTGCTTTGAATATCAGGCAATAGTAGCTAATCGTTGATTACCACTAGTGACTGCTTTTCTAAAAGGAAATATGGGTGGGGAGAAAAAGGAATTTCTATTCAGTTCCTGGTTCTGGTTGCCTGGGGAATTCTTTAACATGCAGAAGAACAGATTTGCATGTTGGTATTTTGGGGATGTTTCCTGTGAGAGAAAAAGTGCAACTCAAAACTAGCTGACTTGGAAGTCTTGTCACGATTATATCCTCCAAGGATTTGTGTTACTCAGCTGATAAATAGGGTGTAAATAATGGAAAAACAAAGGTACCGCCCTATGTCAATAACAGCAGCATCACAGCACGCGACCTGTCCCAGTGTTAGGGCAGACACCATGGAGCTGTTTGCTCATGGTGTTCACTTCCCTGTGGCCGTCACTCGTGGTATCTTATTCAGCCAGGATTGAGAGTTTCTGGGAAATGCCTGATCAATCTGTGGGCGCCAGTGACACAAATGCCCAGGTCCCATCACAATGCTGCAGAATGGATTAGCTTCGACACAGATCTGGTACAAACGTCCATGTCAAACATATCCTGGCTATCTGAGCACAAAGGCAAAGCAGATTTTCCAAGGTATACAAGCATCTAAAAACACACACTGAGACTCATCCAGCTTTTCAAATCATTCACAGGTCAGGTTCTTAACTTCTACTAATTATAATAAAAAATTATATGAGAATTATAATGAGAAAAGTGCTTTTCAAACACCTATTGGATGTGTCTGCCCCCTTCGGCCTACATGATAATACCTCTCAGGCTGTGTGATATGCTGCAGTCCATGGGACTAGCTAAAAGAGAGAAGGGAATTTCAGACTCCAGAGTGGTTACCACAGCACTGAATTCATACCAGTGAAATGAAAGCAGACAGCTTCCAACACAGCTGCATGATGTCTTTGGTCATGACAACTGGATGTTCAGGGCTGCAGAGGGATTCTGCAGTGAAAATGTGTTTGTTTATTACATGTCATGTGTCACTTCAAGTGACAGGGCAGTGTTGGTCACTGCAGGATGTCACAGTGGAACCAGACAACCCAAGCTAAATCAAAGCTCACCAAGAAGCTCACAGTGGGCAGCAGGCTCTCCAGTTTGCAGAGACATCCACCTTCAGCTGATAAGAAGTTTTAGTGTGGACAATGCTGGAATAATGTTTAAAATTACCACATGCATCTGTGAATAGTTTCAGGGAAAAGACCTCCCATGAGGAGAAGGACAAAGGTCTCTGGCAGGCATTGTAAATCATGTACCATCCCACTGATGTTTAGGAACAAGCCGAACCTTAACTTACCATTCCCATTGCCAGCACCTCTGTGATGCTGCTTAGACAAGTCTTGCTCCTGGTGGCTAAAGATAGAAATGTTTTTCCACTCTGATTTTGTTTTTCTTTTTAGAAATTTTGTTTTTCTTTTTCTTTTAGAGCAGGCCTCAAAATAGTTTTGGAGTTTATGTAGTTCTCGTTCCTTGACTTGGTTTCCTGCTGGATGTCCCGGGCTGGCCGGCGCTGGAGACAGCGGAGCTCAAACTGGTGCAGACAAGCAGGCTGGTGCCCAAATTCAACCTTCATCAGAAACCTCATACAGGGCTTATGGTCAGGGCCAAGTGGAGAGGGAAGTCCTGCAATCTTACTGCCTGAGCAGAAAAGTGCTGGCAGCCTGTTGTGGTGGTGTACAGTGCTTCTACATCCAGTAGGAGCCAAATGGGGACAATTCTGTTTGGACCAGCAGGGGTGAAGCTGTATCAGTGCCTCAGACATACAGCTGCTGGCTGCATCAGGAGCTCATGTAGCTGCCTGAGCTAGGTGGCTGCATACCAGGAAGCTGGCTACTGTTCCAAAAAGGTTCCAGGTGCCCATTATCACAAAACATGTGTTCTTGATAGCTTCATAGCTAGTTCCTGGGTAATGCTGCTTCCTTGTGCAGTGATCGCTTCCAGATGTGCCAAGGAAAACTAGGTAGATTTCATGCAAGACAGTATTTTCATATTAAATATGAAAGATCGGAGTAATTTTTTCCATATTAGCCAAAAAGTGAAATTCTGGCAATACAGTGTGACTTCTGCTGCCTCCCCAAGCTGCCTTTGTCTCCATCAGAGCAGTGCTGGTAGCTGGCAGGCTTCACTGTAGCAATCATCAGAACTCAGTCCTGTCCACTAGAACTATTTATCCCAGTTATCAAACACCAGGCACACATCGTGCTGTCTGTATTGTATCCCCCTTTTCTGTCTCCACCTGCCATCCAGTCCAACCCAAAAACCTTCCTTTGGTCTGCACATGGTCACCAGTTCAATATGAAGTGAATTTTTTTTTTTCTATCACTGAGCATTTTGGCCTTCTCCCACCAGGACTGGTTAAAAGCCTGCATCAGCCCTCATTGTGGCAGGGAAAAGTGGCTCAGCTCACGTAGGTTAAACCAAATCAGGACTGAAGTGGTTTATTTGTTTATTAAGGACAGGTAATTAACTGACAAGCCATGAACTATACATTCAGGGTGTATGTCAGCAATACAGCAGTTCAACCACTAGGTTAGACACTTAGAAAACACTTATAAAATCCTGCAAGTTCCTAAACACACTTCTGCAACTAATTCCCAGACACGTGGGCACCAGCCCCTCTCTCACTGGCACAGGGGGCACTTCTGGGAGCACATGTCTCCCCACTTATGCCCTGCCCCCACTGGAGCTGTGGCCACTCCAGCTCTGGGGGTGCTCATGCCATTCCCTACAGTCAGCTGAAGCACCTGATGGCAGGAAGGGACACCAGCAGGTCACACCCCCTCCCAGAGTGTGAGTCCCACACACTGCACCCCTCGGGGTCAGGCCACACACTGGGTGCCAGCTGCTGGCAGTGTTTTATGGATGGGGAACTGCTGCATCTGATCTCAACAGATGTGATGTGCCAGACTGGATTCTGACAGTCTGAGGCCTCTCCCTGCTCTGTTACTGTTTTTTATTTTTCTTCTATACAGTCTTTCCAACCAACTCATTCTTTGTCTCATAATTATCTTTGTCTGGTTACCATTTAATTCAACTGATGAATGTCACCCTCTTTAGCATGATCAGCTGAGGTCTGATATTTGTTTCCCTCTTCAGCAAGGTAAGTTTGGGGTAAATGCTTCTCAGACACTTTTGGGTTTTCCATCCACGCATGCTCTTTGGGATCACTTACCTATTTTATTGGCTGTTGTCTTACACCTCATTTTGCCAAAGGTGAGCTGTGCAAGCACCCTGACATAACTAAAATTGATATTAAGGAAAATAATAGTGTCCCCATGTCTGAATTTGGGGGGAGGTTATTTCTATACATATTTACTTTCTCAGGGCCTACCAGCTCATGAATCTTTGGCCTTAGTTACCTCACCTTGCACAGCTACACGCAGTTAATCTGTTTAAATTGTGCGGTCACTGTGCTCACAGAACCAACTTTGTATATCTGTAAAACTAATCACTAGTGACCCCACACCTGTGAGGGGGACAAGGAGAGGGAGGAGGAAGACTCAAAAGACAGTTTTGTCCTGGGAGACAACATACCCTGCTCGAGCCAGTGTTATGGGTAGCAGCCCCTGGGAAGGCTTTTTTTCTCCTGAACCTCCCAGGCAGAAAATTGAAGGACAATCCCAAGGCAGTGTCCTGCAGGACCAGAAAGCTGGCACGGGGACCAAACACTGGCACATGCTTTGCTGGGACCCTGAGGGCAGTTCATGGGGGTCACTCCTCTCCCTCGAGGCCCCCAGAGGACTATAAAATGTCTGTTTGCCACCTGCCATCTTGATGGCAGTCTGAGGCCTCTGTTCATTTCCTCACCCTCTCTCACCTGTTGTGTGTGATGCAGGCTGGGTGCCAAGCTGTTGAGCAGCTGCCCTTTCCCAGCTCCCAGGCATACCAGTGCCAGGAGGCCCATCCCCATTTGTTTGTGGTGGCAGCCCATGGAATAGTAACGACCTGAGGCCATTTTGCACACTTCTGTCCCCTTATAATTTACACTTGGTCCCACAGCCTGAGTTCTCCCTGCCCTGGCATGCCTCTCTCCTGCTGCTCATCACAGCATCACTCACAGCCACCTTCAGAGATGTTTCTAGATCACACATTGCCCAAAGTTTCTGTGTGACCATACAGTCTCCTTTCCCCCCAAAAATGGCACTAAGGGGCAGAAATCAAGCCAGACAAATCCTTACTTTCCTTTTTTCTGCATGGGCCATTTCTCTTTTGCTGCTACATTAGAAATAATTGTCCACCCTCCTGCCCCGTAGTGAGGCACCTTTCCTTGCTCTGGGTGCTTTCTTCCAGTCCCACATGGCAGGAGATCCAAAGGAAGCAGGAAATCTCATTGATGGCTATGCTCAAGGCAGTGAGATACACACTTAGCAACTTCCACCTTGTAGGTTGTTCCTTCCTAGATGTCAGTGCACAGCTTTCCCTAACCCCATCCTTCGTCCTGCAGCTAATCTCCTGGACATGCATCGCTTTGCACATTTTGTTCTTGGCAGTTTCCAACATTGCCTCAGGCCCTTATCGCCTTAAAAAATCAGATCATATGGTGGTGGCCTTAGAGACTGCCTGATTGATATCTGAGCAGCCAAACAAACAGTAAATTTGAATAAAATCTGGCACCTCATTGCCTATTAGTTCTGCTGATTCTGAGAGGATATTTCACAGATATCAAGTAAAGTGCATGTCCTGAGCATGCACAGGATGGAGTCTTCAGTTTTGTAAGAAGTTGGCAGGAATGGTTTGCGACCCTCACAAAGGGAATTTTGCCCATCCCACATCCTGCATGCCCCAGCCTGTGCAGTCACAGGGATTTGATACTTCTGGCCACCACCAACCCAACAGGACTTGTCTGTGTATTTATACCTAAATACAGATGCTTGCAGGAAGAGGAGAGAGTTGGCCGGTGATCCTTGAACAAACACTGATGAAGCCAGGAGCTCCTGCAGCTCGGCTTCCACCAGCAGCACTGGAGCTGGTAGCGACGGTGTGCATGTGCTCAGAGGAAGATCGTGTTTCTGGGTGGCCATTTACCGTGTAATTGTGATATAGTTCTTTAGATATTCTCTAGTTGCTTTCTCCAAACTCATTCTCTGTGGTCATAGGAAATAATGCTATGGGAGAGTGTATCCCCATTCAAATCTTCTCTGATTTCAGTATCACCTTGAACCTCCCTGAATGTCCCATGCCTGTTTTGTTTTGGATTACCCTATTGCTCAGGCAGAAGGCAAGAAGGAGAGGGCTGCAGTGACTGCTGCTGTTGCACGGGCCCTGAGCTGACTCATGTGCTGTTTCTTCCACAAAATAGGTGAATTGGGTCCTGGCCCGTGGATAACATGAGACATAGCACTGAAGGAGGCTTTCTGGTGAGCAGATTTCATGCCTGGGTGACACCACCACACACCCATACACAATTCCCAAACTGCTGTCCTTTGTAGGGTAGCATACCTGGACCATAAATTGCACCCAGGGCATTAGAAGGAAAGAGGGTTCAGCTCCCCCGTTGCCACTGCAGACTTGCAGCCCAGCAGCTGAGAGAAACAGACTAGTTGGCAAGAGCAGCAACTGCGTTGTGGTCTGAGGAATCAAAAATGGGTGTTTTTTCCTTCAGCAGTGCTTGTGTATTTATTGGCTTGATTGTAATCACAGCTGCCTTAACTTGTAACTGATACTGCCCTCCCTGCAGTGTAGATGATGTTCGCTTGGGTATCAGGTACTGCTGTCTGTGTTTGCTTTTGTTATCAACCACCATCACCAGGACTCTAAAAGACCAGCTCTGACCAGACACCAAGGAGAAAAGAGAGATTCCAATTATCCTCTTCCCCGTGGCTGTCCAGCTCTTTCCCATCACATAAACACCACTGACAGCTGATTTTCCTAACCCAGGATGAAAATCTGTGTGGCACACCCGGCTCCCTTTGATCAATGCATAATGTATCGTGGTGTGTTCATCAAACCAGACACTCCCAATTGAACACATACGGCCTTCTAGGCACAGAACCTCTGTGTATCTGTAACCCACAAGCCTTCACAGCTTTCAGAAGTCTGGTTGCATGTCTAAAGCTAAGGAAGCCATCCTCAGCCACGGCCATGAATGGTGATGTGAGCTTGAGGGTTCTGGCCTGTCTGGACCTAGAGTGTCTCCAGCAAAGTAAGGGTGAGGGCCTAAAAAAGCAGGTACCTCAGTTGCTTCAGGGGCTGGTTCTGGGTTGTAGCCATGAATCATGCGGAGAAGGGTGCCCCATTATGACTTGTCCCCTGAACACTAGCTTTAATGGCTTAGGAAGGGTATGAAACGGTGGCCAGACCACTTCTTCATGAGACCTGAGAAGAGCATGTTGAGCTTGGGTGGATTGGATTCCAGGCTAGGTCATACTTGCAGGCAAGCGCCAGAATGTACACCTGCTAGGTAGTACCATGAAAAGGCTCATTTTATGTGTATTCAGCACGATTCCAGACCTTAAGGGAAAAAAAAGGAAGATGGAGCAAAAGTTCAGAGAATGTATCAGTAGCTTAAGGGCAAGAAAATACGTGGAATACAATACTGCAACCCAACAGGAAGTTCAGAGGTAAACCGAAGTATGCTTGATGTCTAGATGTACTTTAACTGTCCTGTAATGGCACCGGGGGACCAAGGCATATTGTTTACCTGTGATCACAGAGGTGTCCCCGCAGAGACCCCCCACACCCCACCCGGCCGGGCAGGGGTGCGCTGCCGGCGGCTGGGTGTCCCCCGACGCCGAGGCGACAGCGGCGCTTGTGCGGCGCCCTGAAGGTCACCCCGGCAAGGGCGGCGCCGGCGGCTGTCGCGTGTGTGTCGTGTCCCTGCCGCCACAGGGGCCGGGCAGGTCCCGCTGCCCCGGGGAGCCCCTGCCCGCCCCTCCCGGCTGCTGCTCGCGGGGCGCGGGCGGCGGAGCGCGGGGCCGGGACGGGAGCGCTGCTCGCGCTCCTCATTCCGCAGCCGCGTTACACGTGAGCCCGCCGGAGCGTGGCGGGGCCGGCGGCTGGCGCGGGGCGCCAGGAGCGGGAGCGGGAGCAGGGGACGGAGGGGACGGTGCTCAGCAGCGCCCGGCCGCTCGGCTCTGCTGCGGGGAGCAGCGACCCGCAGGGAGCGGGCGGGGCGGGAATACCGGGAACGGACGGGCACGTGCGCGGGCCAGCGCGCGCACAGGTGTGCGGGCGCGCGCACAGGCGCCCGCAGCTACGGCCGGGCAAGGGACGCGCGCCCCCGCGGGCACCCGCGCACACCTGCCCCGGCCCCGGCCCCGGCCCGGCGGGTCAGAGCTCCGGCGAGCTGCCCGCACCCGCCCTCCCCGCCGGTGCCGGTGCCGGTGCCGCAGCCCCCCGCCCCCTCCCGCCTTGACGCTCCCGCCGCCGGCGCGCACCCACCGCGCCCCGCCCGCCCCGGGCCCCGCCCGCGGAGCGCTCCACGGAGCCGCATTGGCGGCGGCGCGGGCAGGGCGGAGCCCGCGGTGTATATGAAGGGGCGCAGCGCGGGGAGCGCGGCTGCTCCGTGCCCCGTGCGCTCCGCCGCGCTCCCCCCCGCCGCTCCCGCGTCCCCCCGGCCGCCTCCCCCCTCTGCCCCGCCGGGCCGGCGCCGCCGGGGCGGGCGCACCCACCCGCACCTTCCGGGGCCGCTTTGCCCGGCCGGGTCCTGCCCGCTCCGCCCGCCGAGGGCTGTAGATCTCTGCACGCCGCTCGCCCACCCCGCCGCTCGCCATGGCCCGCGGGAAGGCCAAGGACGATGACGGCAACTGGAAGAAATTCATCTGGAACTCGGAGAAGAAGGAGCTGCTGGGCCGCACCGGGGGCAGTTGGTGTGAGTGCGGGGCCGGGGGGCGGCGATGCGGCGGGCGCTGCAGCACGGCCCCGGCGCTCCGCCTCCGCCGGCTGCGGCGGGGCTGCGGCCGGGGCGGGGGGGGCTGGGGACGGGGCGTCCCCGCGGGGCGAGGGAAGCAGGGACGGGGTCCTTCTGCTCTCTCCCCTCGGTGTCCGCTGGGGCCCCGCGGGGGCCGGTGAGCGCTGACCCCCGAGTGAGGCTCCAGGTGGGTCCGGGGGTGAGGCGGGGTCGGGCCGACCTTGGCGAGGGCGCCTCGTCCTTGGGTCTCCTTCCTTTCCCGGTGGCTGGCCCGGCCCGGGAGCATCGCCGTCGGGGGACCCTGACCTCCCAGCCCTCATCTGCCTTAGACCTCACAGAGGCTTTTTCTTTTTTTTCTATTTTCTCTGGATAAATGAAACTAAGCGAGTTTTACTCCGCTGAGAAAGAGCAATTGACTTTTAATATCTCCGCAAGAAGGAAATGGCTCTATATGCATTCCTCATAAATGCTTATGATGTATTCATTGGGTGCTGTATAAATAGCGTTTAGCTTAAAGAGGCTTTTAATTTCTTTACGCAAATAGACAGCCTTCCAGTTGCTGCCAACCACAGCTGGTGTTGCCACCCGTACGATGTTGAATTCAGCTCCTATTGTAAAGGATCGGCCGGAGGTGCCACATCCAGAGCCGGCAGCTCTGGCAGGCGGACTAGAGCAGGCTTCTGCCGTATCTTTACGTGAGCAGAATGGGGTTGTGGGTGCGCATGGAGAGGTATTTTCTGCTCCTGAGGCACCAGGCAACTGCGCAGTGCTTCAAACGCGGAGGCTGAACCAGGTCCTTCTCCCAGAGTGCCCGTACCTATCCGCCTAGGACTGATTTCCATTTGCTGAGTCGATCTGCAGGCTGATGATCAGAATCTTCTGTTATAAACCTACCTGTTGCAAGAAGCTTTTTTCGTTCGACCCTGTGGTGCTCGATTTCTAGACCCACTGCGTATTTTCTGAGACCTTGGAGTGGTTTTGACCTTTAAGGTGTCTTTGGCGTTTAGAGCATCCTGGCTGGGAACCCGATTAAATAAGCTACCTCCCAGCGTTTGCCTTTTGATGTTACAAAACTCAAAGGCATTACGCTGCAGACAACAGTATTAGTGTTTGGTTTGTTACAACAGCACCTCCTATGACCGTGCTCTGGAAAAAATTTCCACACGTCCCTGACGTCACGGCCATTTGCTTTACGCTGCCTGGATACCAAAGAGTGCTTTAACTCCTGGAGCACCATGTTACTGCACCCAGCTCTGCCCTTCAGCCCTGGCTACCTCCGGTGCACATGAGGAAGACAAGAGGATGGAGTGCCTCTCTGACAGTGTCCCTCAGCCTCTGTTTCTCTGGGTGGCCCTCCTGTTTGCCTGTCTTTCACAGACTTAAAACGACCAGAACTGCCAGCTTTCATTGTGAGGCTTCTCTAATGATGTAGGGTTTTCTTTATAATGGAGCTGGGGAGGAATATTTCCACCTACTACTTACTTCCCTTCTCTGGTAGCTCATCACTTCAAGTCCTTCAAATAATCTATGTCTATTTTGTTTGCGATTAGGTGAGGACAATCTGAGTTGCTCTCAAGTTCTCTTTGGCCTCTGCCTGTCCCTGCAGCCTGATGAGAAGTACAGTTGTTTGGCATTGGCTGGCCTACCCTGTAGGTGGCCTGGTGGTGTGTGGTACAGCATGTTACCCTGCAGTTAATCAGTTCAGATAATCCTTGTAAACTGGTAACTGATACCCAGAGCTGGGCTGCATCTCCAGGCTCTTCTCTGTTCTTCCCACTCCCCCCACAAGATTATTATAGACGTTCCCTTTAGACTGAAACTGCATTCAATCTTTCATTGTTATGTAATTTACTCTTTAATTGGTATGAGCAGTGCCAGAGTGCCTTTGTAGGCATACAAGGCTGGTAAATGTGTAGTATTTTAATACCTTAAGAGTACCTTCCTACATTTGAGATAGAGTACTGAAGTTAATTGGGCCTGAATTATTTTTCCGTTGTCTTTTTTTGGAGCTGATGGCCTGAATTAGTAGAAGAAATCAGGCTTTACAAGTGCTTGTAAAGGTGAATGAAACATTTACTGTTACTGCTCCTGGAAATGGCTTTGAGCCTCAGAGCTGTGTGGAAAGAGTATCCTTCGAGCACAGCCACGCTTGCTGTGGGGCACTTGGATCGCTGACAGTGTCAAGAGCGAGGGCCTGTGGTGGTAGTGCTGGGTCAGCCAAGGGATCCTTGAGGGTGTGCGGGAACGTGGTTCAGTCTTTATATTTTATAAGCCCAAACCTCGATTCATGGATTTCTAGGTTTTCAGGGGCTCGTTTCCCCACCACCAAACAACTGGAGTGCCTTATATTTCCTGTCTGCATCAGGACATAATCGCACTGTTAAATGAATTCTTTGCAACATCTGAATTCCATGTACTGGGTTCTTCCTTGCAAGTGGCAAAGGCTGGAAGTACTGTCCTGAAACACGACTGCCATGAGGGCTTGATTTGATTCCTCCTTGTTTGTTTTCTCTTGCAGTTAAGATCCTCCTCTTCTATGTCATCTTCTACGGTTGCCTGGCAGGTATATTCATCGGGACCATCCAAGTGATGTTGCTCACTGTCAGTGAATTTGAGCCCAAATACCAGGATCGTGTGGCACCTCCAGGTAACTAAATAGGAGGCCTGTGTTTGACTTTGTGCAAGCTGTTCTGGGAAGGCGGGGTTGGTTACTCACCTCAAGAAGGAGGATGAACTGAGCGTGTCGTTGCTGCAACACATATTTGTAGGGGGTGGGTATGTTCTCAGCCTTCTGTGTTAACAGTACTGGTGCTTGAAGACAATCCTGCTAGAATTAAAGGTTGCATCACACAAAAAGTATCTCCTCTCTGAGAGGAACTTGGACCTGGTTTAGTTTTCCTCTCCCCTAAGCTGAAGTGATGGGCTGAGGCTAAAAGGCTTCACTTTTGGGAATGGGCTGTATGAGAAAGCTGGGTTCAGTTTTTCTTTCTTCAGAACCACTCTGTTCACATGGGTAAGTGAAGGGATAAAGATAAAATGTTGGCTCTATCTGTGGAAGTGGTGTGCACATGAAGAAAGGGGACAGTGCCAGTTCTGAGAGTACTCATGGAATTGCTTTATCCAACACCTAAATAACCCAAGCTCTGGGGACACTGTGGCACTCACTAGTGGGAATTGCAGCTGACTGACGTAGGAGGTGACGGGAGGGTGGGTCTGGTAGTTGCTGATGTGTCCTGTCCTCCGAGACAGAAGAAATCTCTGCTCAGAATGACACCTGAGTAGTGCCTGTGGCCAGCTGGCTTGGGGCAGGGCAGAAGGAGCGGGTGGCCCTTGCCGCAGGTTTGCGCTCTGCCTGCCCGTGCTGCGCTATCCGACTGCCGCCGCTGGCTGCGGCTGGAGCGCGGGGGGAGCTGCGCAACTGCTGCCTTCCCACATTGCAAATGACCTTGAGGCTGCCTGGCATTGGGCATCCTAACGATCTGTCTCCAGTTGCACTGTGAAACAGTTCAGAAGCTTTTAATAACTGATATTTAAGTGACAATTGTGAGGCTGGTGGCTTGTAGCTACGCAAGTTGGCCCTGGTTCTGTGCTGTGTCTTGCAGCCCCACTGTCTGCAGTGTTGTGCTGTGATTCCCTGCCCTAAACACAGGGAATGTCACCGTCACCAAATGGTGTTGTAGCTCAGCTAAGTCATCTTTTGCAGATAACTGCTTTCCTACCAGCAGGCTTTAAACACAGAACAGAGGCTGGAATTGGTGTGTTAGTGTGTTCTTCATGTTACCACTACGATGGCTGGGGCAAATGCTGTCTTAAGCACTGAAAGCAGCTCTTTTAGTCTCTGCAGTGGACCCTGACATTTGCGGGGAAGACTGTCACCAATAGTGCCCAGAGTGTTTGGCTGTATCTGAAAAGCCAACATGGCTAATGCTGGAGTAGTTGTTACTCAGTAATGTGTTTTTCTCCTTCATGAAATAATTAGCAAAGGAGCCCATGGATCTGAGGTCTCACCCAGATAGCCCGGCTGTTCAGCCAGATGTCACATAATTACCCGTTCTAGGTAAACTGTTTGCTTTCGGTGAAACAGCAGTTTATGATTCCAATTTCAAAGCAAAATTTCTGTGAAAGATTTCTGCCTGCAGAGGATTTTTGCTAATATCTTAATTGCATACTGCACCAGTTTTTCTGGGGCTTCTTTTTTTTTTAACAAAGAAAAGGAATTAAATTTCAATACACTCTTGTAGCGTCTACTGCAGAAATTAAAATGGAGGAACAATGAAGAGGTTGTCAGGAATCTTTTGCAATGAGCTTTCAGGACGTGTGCTGAAATCAATGGGAACAAAATCCAGCTCCTCAAATGTGTGACAGTGGCGGGCCAGTAAACAAGGATGTTGAACCAAGCTGCAATGGCATATGCATAAAGCTTCAAAGACATAATTAGTAAATAGCACAGGGTCCTTTGCAGAGCATCACTTGACAGCTCTTCCTACAGATGTGGACAAGCTGGTGTAGGTCATGGCAGAGGCTGGCACTCAATGTCCAGTACATTCCTTGTCCTGTAGCACAGGAACCATGAAACTGGGAGTCCAAAATAGCCCTTTAATGCAGGCTTTCAGAGACACTGACGGGTAGTGAGTGGCTGCACTGATGTGTGGGGGGTCAGCAGTCCCTGAATTCCCTGGCTGTGCAGGGTTCTCCCCAGTGCTGCGAGCACAGCTGCTGTTCTGTCAATGAACACACGTGTGGTAAGCATCAAACTTGAACTTTCTGTGATCTGAGATACCTGCAGATGATGAACTATATAAAATAGGGTGTTGTGCAATTCTAATTCCTGGTTCTTGTGGGAAAATTTCTGAGCCAAGTAAATATACTGGCAGCTTGATAAAGCTCTGGATTTTCTAGGGAGGCAGAAAAGCTGGTTTTATTCTTGTTCCAGTGCTCTGTCCTTCCTGGGCAAGTCACTGTTTTGTCAGCCCAGAATGTTTTGAGAAAGGGAAAGCTAGAGTTGCCTTCAGGATTTGCAAGAGAAAATGCTGTAGGGGCTGCTATAATATCATTCTTGTTCTGAAATACAACGGATTTCATAACAGCAACAGAACCTACAGGGTGTTGTATTGAGTTATTGACATGGGTATAACATTGAAAGCCATAAAGTGCTATTTTTGTAGCCAAGTGTCATTAATATGGTAATTGGTTTCTGCACTGGACACAACAGGAATGTTATACAGGGCTTCAGGGCAAGCTGAGTATTGTACCTTTCCATTATGCTATTTTTTTTCTTTCTTTTGTCTTGTGGTGGGGGAAGGGAGGGACAGTGCAGTTCACCTGCCTGTCCAGCCTGGCCATTGCGACAGCCCCAGCTCCCAGTTCCACGGTGTGCTGCAGGCTCAGATTCTGCTTTGAACACAGAGGACTTGCCCTGCTAATAGTGAAGGATGAGGATATTGCCTCTTAAAAAGCATCCTTAGAAAATAATGCTTCATTCTCCCCCTCCCCACCCCAATCCAAATTGGGCTGTGTATCCTGCCATCTTGTGGTGTGCATCCCATGGAACAGCATCCCATCACGGGCTGGCCGAGGGGACAGAGCTCACTGCTGCCTGAGGCAGAGCTTTGTAAGTGGTGGCTGGAAGGAATAATCCCTGCTCCAGCCAGGGGATTTCAGGTGTCCCTGCTTCAAGCACTACTGGGCAGCGAGTGCATCATGGAAAGGTTGCTTTGGTGTGTGTTCCCCACTTGGCTTATTTAGCTTGGACAGCAGCAGCAAGGTGGCAGGGGGCCTTCAAAGGAGCCTCCTGTGTGCTGCCTCCTGTGAAGCTGCACTTCTCTGCTTCTGTCCCTCATGTCAGCAGCACCTGGGCTTGGGAAAATCTCAGTCTCAAGCTCCAGAATGTTACTGCCAAGCAGATTTTGCTGCGTTTGCAGAAGACTTGCACCTGCTTTTTGCATTCTGGGGATGAGGTTGACTGGAGGCTTGGAAGGGCATTGTTTGATATGGTGGCTTTTAAAAATCTATCCTCACATAGTGAGCTGGGGGAGGGTGTAGTGATCACTCAATTTGTCATCTGTGTTCATACTCATACCAAGATTACATGGTGCTTGGAAATGAGCATGGTGTGATGGAGCAAGAGTGGTTACTATGGCCTTATACAACCACTCCTAATAACAAGCCTGACTCCCACTTTTGGTTTCTTCCTCTTTACCCTCAGGACACT
Source organism: Eopsaltria australis (assembly GCA_034509425.1). NCBI lineage: Eukaryota > Metazoa > Chordata > Aves > Passeriformes > Petroicidae > Eopsaltria > Eopsaltria australis. The sequence goes on along the minus strand of JAVTVJ010000359.1, from coordinate 101,853 downwards.
TCTCCTGAAGTCTTGCTGTTGCAGCTTAGAATGATAAAATCTATGTGGAAAATTGTTTTAAATGAATTTTAAGAGACAGGATTTTAATCTGCAGCAGCATTTTGGAAGTGAAACTGTAGCTGGAAAAAAAAACCCAAATGTCTTGGTTTTTTTGGTGTTTGATGTCCTTGTATAGTCACAGCCAACAGAAGGTGGTGTCCATTACCAACTCAAGGCATTGCTTATCATTTTTATGGGCAATGTCAACCAAGTGAAGATGAGTCTTGTTTCCTAACAAGGCACTCTGAAGTGCCAGTTGCAGCAATTTTGAGTTTGTCAGTATTTCAGCAATGAGTTACTCGATTCTTTCCTGTGGAAAGAACAGCATCACCGCGTGACACCATGGTGCACGTCTGTCGTAATAGCATGAGATGCAGAGCTGTGTCATACAGATTACAGTCTGAGGATGGGAGAGAGGGTTCTGAGACTCCTGCCTATGAAAGCACCTGTGGGTTTGTTTCTTTTCCCCCACAGGTCTTGCTCATGAATGTGCATGCAGCCTCTAACAGCTTCATTCATGCCAGCCACACACTTCCTTGGGTGTCTAGCAATACATGGCAGGTAGTACTACAAGGGCTCAGCTTTTTAAAATTTTTTCTTGTCCCTACTAGCTTCAATTCCATAGTGGGGATGAGAGAATGTTCCAGAAAGGCTAGTGTTCTGCAGAGGTTGCATTCTGCCATCGTACAACGTGCTTGGTTTTTCACACAAGGTTGCTTAAGATGTCAGTGATAGTGCTGCTCTGCTAACAGCACTGTGGCTTTTAGTTTGGCTATGGAATGTACAGGAGGAAATAACGCATCAGTGCTTAGGGCTTTGCATCCAGTCAGTTGCAGGCATGTGAGAATGGAGGTTGTGGTAGAAGCCAGTAACACATTTTTAAAATTAGGATAAAATTATTTTTCAAGTCTTTTATATTCATAAAAATTTTCTTTCTTGCTTAGTAAGTGGGAAATTGATTTCCATTTTGTTCCTATCCTAAACAAAGCAAGCACTTGTGTGCCAAAGACTGTTCTAGTCTGGTTCATCCAACCACCTGGAAATGCTCCCGGTTAGGCAGAAAACAGCCCAGCTATGGCCACAGGCTACCAGGCAGGAACAGTGGTTTGTTTCCTTGTGCTGGCTGCTGGAACAGCTGCTTGGTGGTGCTGCCTGGGCTTCATGGCAGTTCTGTGGAGATGTGCAAGACAGGGATGCTTTGGGATGGCAGTCTGTTTTCCAGCCAAGTCACTTGTCTGATGGGCAGAGGGCTGGCTTTGGACTGTACCTGTCAGTGGTCAGGCTCTCTTAAAGAGAGAACAAGGATCTTCTACTGGGTGGCTTTTACAAACCACGGGGTTTATTGCTGACCTTCACGTCACCTTTGCCAGGCCTGTGTGGGTGCCCTGTGTGTTACCTTGGCCAAGACAAGAAGCAGAGATGGGGAGGTCCTGAGCAGAACTAACAGCTTCACTTGCCTGACTGGGACTTAACAAGCCTGGTCACGCTTTCTTGATTTTTTTTTTTTGGTTTTTTTGTATTTATACACTTGAATTACATGCCTGTAACTTGAACTCTGGAAAAGGCAGACCCCAGGAGAGGACCCAAGGCCTGGCCTGCCTCTGCTGCAATTCCAGACAGCCACTTCAGGTGACTGAGTATGTTGCTTCCCAGCTGAGTGGTAACATGAGAAGGACTTGGCAGGATGGGATTGAAGTCCCTTACTAAAATTGAAACTGGCGTATTTATTCTATATATAACTGTTTCTGAAGCAAGGAAATGAGTAATTGCTCAAAAAGGGCTTGAATGCCACTGACTTTGGAGGGTAGGATGTCATTCTGCTGGAGGAATAGTAAGTTGCTTCTAAACTTGAAAACTCAACCCAGTCCATTTGTACCAGAGGGATTTTTGAGCAGTTAAAGCTGATTCATGGAATAATACTTCAAACACCCGAGCTCCTTGCTGGACTTCTTGCAATCTTTGGTGATCAGGAGCTGTGTTTAGGAGAACAAAGCTAATCTTTGTCCTAGGTTACAAATTCCAAGTTAGTGGGTAGTGGCAGGGGGGTGGGGGGAATAGTGAGTTGATTTGAGGAGGGACTGAGCAGAAGCACTCAAGTTGCTTTGGAAAAATGGCTGGAGTCACAAGCTCTTGTGGGTTGGGGCCAGCCAGCTAAGCTGCTTGAGTTTTGCACCAGAGGAGCTTCTTGGCAACAGGCCTGTTCTGAAAGCTGTCAAAGCAAATGCTGCTCCCCTGCTCCTTTTCTTGATCCTGCTAAAATGAAGATGACAAACTGAACTGAAGTCAAGACCTCAGTAATTACAGTGACTGCCACAAAAGCAGCATGAACTTGGTTCCCATTACTTAAATTAATGTGTTAGCCATGCATCAATAGTTTCAATTAAAATGTGACCTAAACATTGCATAGGTGCAACTATTTCCAAGTTCCACAATGAAGAGCAAAGGAGTTGGTGCTTTTCATCATCTGTAGGCATTTCTTGTTTATAGTCTGTTCTCCATGCATTATCATTATAGTCTAAAACTGAGCCCATTATCACAGCCTAAAATCTGGAGAGTCTTCTAAACAACTCTTCTGTGTGGTAGCGTTTCCTCCTCACCTCCTTGGTGATGAGCTGCTGAGAAGAGAGCTCAGAAGATGAGTTTTACAGTCAGAAATACCCACTTAGGCAGTGAAAAGTAGAGGCAGTGCTCAGGCATCTGAATTTACTGAGGGAGAAAATGTCTCGTGCCCTGCATCCCACAGGGAGACACACAAAGGCCATGTGGATTCCAGCTGGTGGAGCATGACTGGACTTGGGGAACCTCTCTTGTCTTTTATTGCAGGAGCTCACGAGCGGACAGCTGTGCTGTATCCTAAACACAGTGTTTGCAGACACTGAGGGCAGACTGTTAGGGATACTCATGTTCTGCTTGGCTGGTCTCACACACAGCTTCCCTTCTGTCCTTGAGAAGGAGGCGGAAGTGCACAGTGGAACTGTGGTTGGCTGTTCTTCTGGAAGGAAGCCTTGGCTTCTAGCCTCACTTCTCCATTTTGTGATTTTTGTCTTTTTGCTTGATGTAAACACTCTGAAAAATATTTAGAACTGTTGTTGGAAAGAGAACCTCTCCTCCACTGAGCTTAAGCTGTTTTATCAAAGTGCTTAAGTCTGAAAAATAGAGACTGTTATTAGGAGTTATGTTCTTGGTATCACCTGGAGGCTGTGCAGCTCTGAAGCGTACTTAATGTTTTTTTCCTGATTTTGCTTTTCTTAGGACTGACTCAAGTCCCCCAGGTTCAAAAGACAGAAATTTCCTTTACTGCCTCTGAATTTAAAACTTACGAACCCTACGTGAAGAACCTTGACAATTTCTTAAGGGACTACAGCGCTGATCAACAAACTGAAAACATCGTGTTTCAGGACTGTGGAGGTAAGTCTCAATTGCTTCCTACAGCTGAGGGCTCTGAATGATGCCTCTTACAGGTCCACCAGAAGCTGAGGGTGAGCAGTGGTGGTCTTGGTCTTCAGCTGTTCCAGCAGCATGTTGGTTAACTGGCAGGCTCTGGTTTCAGCGATATGGCTGCTCATTAATTTCGTTTGGGCAGACCACACTGGGTCACACTTAGCAGCTTATTGTAAAGGTTAAGTGGTTGGGAACTCCCACATTTCACTTTGAGAACACTGCAGCTGACTATGAAGCTCATGGCACTGACCTTATTCTCTGAAAGTCACACGGGTTTTACTGATCACTTTTCTAAGGCCAGTGTTGGTCCTCTTCATGCCATGCAGTCAAACATCTGGGAGGTGTTAACCTTTAATAGGTTATTTGTAACCATGTGAATCAGATTCTCACCTCATCATATGTCTGTATCAAATCTGAGTGGAACCTGCTTGTAAAAGCTGCCCAGAAAAAAATTAGTCTCCGAGCCAGGTGACTCTGGAAGAAATCTCAGTTATAAAACAAAACCCCGTAAAACTTGCTCGTCTGGGAGCAGCCCTACGCGGGGGGTGGCTGGGCTTAGGTCTGTGGAGTGCCTTAAGGGGAAATCCCAGCTGCCCAGGGAAGTGTAAATGTTGCTGTCCTGACACACAAAAGATCCCATTGTACGTGGTTGTCTTTTCCTTCCCTCGCCATGACAGACACACCCGCTGAATACAAAGAGAGAGGACCATATAATGATGCCCAGGGCCAGAAGAAGGTCTGCAAATTCAAACGTGAATGGCTTGAAAACTGTTCTGGACTCAATGACCCCACCTATGGGTACAGGGATGGCAAACCATGCATCCTTGTCAAGCTCAACAGAATTATTGGCTTCAAACCTCAGGCAAGTATCTCTCTTCCTTTTCCAGCAGAAGCTACTGATCAGGAGGAGGGGTTGGCTGCAGATTTGCTGTGCCTGCTTTTTGGTCTCTGGAAAGAGATCAGTATTAAACCCTTTCTGCAGAGGATAAATTGTGAGACAATTAGAGTAATTTGCTTTAAAAATGCTTTTAATTGAAAAGCAGTGAAAGTTGTGCACTGCAAGTGCTAACAAGTAGCAGTGAACCTCACAGTGCAACCTCCTGGTTATTTATCTGGTAACTTCTGAGCCTGCTATTGGAGTTGTTATAAAGGAGCATTTTCTTCAAATGATAAATTCCATTTAAATTCCTGTATGCTTCAATGGGACCATCCCAGACCGAGTCTGTCTGTAGTAACATCAGTACATTTTGTCATGCCCTGATCCACTCCATTATTTTCCTCAGGCAGTGTAGACTTGTCTGTGTTGCTAAAACTGCTTGGTTAAATTATGAAATGCTAATATTAAATACCAGAGTGAAACACAGGCTCTAAAGAGTAAACTACATTTGAAAGTCAAGGCACAGCTGCAAGAAAAGTGAGGAGGTGTTGAGTTAATTTAATGCAGTTTTCCAGAGGCTGTAGGATATCTCTGCCACCTGGTTGCTCTGTCCTTCACACAAAGGCAAGTTTGCAGTAATGCAGAAGGGTGTTAATCTGGACATTCATGGCTTTTCCTTCTGTTTTTTCCCCCAACACATTTAAATGCTAAAAATTTCTTTTAAGAATTCAGTGGCAAAACATGTGCTGTTGAATAAGGTGGTGTGTAAAACCTGCCACTCTGTCTTTTGGATGGAGAACAGTGCAAATGGCATTCTATGCCATCTTCACCTCCATCTGTCAGCACTTGAAGGTGGGCAATGGTGCTGTCTGATAAGTCCTGAGGAATGTTTTCCTTCAAAGGGAGCTTGTCCTGTGCTAAAAGAAATTAGTAGAATTTTGGTTTATCTGATCTGTGGTGGAAACATTTTAGCAGGAATGTACTGTGGTGGCTGTGGGATGGCATGAGATGTGCATGTTTGATGACTGGGAAAGAGAACGGTTTGGTGTGTTACTCTTTTTTTGCCATGGAGCTCTGGAGACCTCCAGACTGCATTAGACAGGAGGGTCTAGTCACGGAATGAGTTTGCATGTTTCATTTAGAAACAACATATCCAAGGCAGTATTTATTTTTGTGCTTCCACACTCCAGCAGAGACCCCGTAGTTCTTGCATTGGGACGAGTGATTGTAAAGCAGATCTGAAACTGCAGCGTTGTCAAGCAATACTGCTGCACTCTAAAAGACCAAAGACCATAGTCCAACTAAAGGGTTAATGGTTGGACTATGAGAGTTGGCACTCACACCTTTCCCTGATACACCCAGAGCTTTTGTCCTTCCTTGTTGGTGGTGTTGAAGTTCAGCAGTGTCAGGGTGAGACTGCCATGCTTTCTTTCCTGTGCATTTCCAATCCTGATTGCACACACCTGGCAGGCAGGTGGCAAATCCTGCACCGGTGCAATCCTGCAAATTGCCTGAGCTTGCATAAACAAGCCCCACTAGCTACAGACACTCTGCCATGAAATGCTTTCCCCAGGGACACCATGGAATTAAACCCAACCTGACCTGCTTGTATCCACAGCAGGTGAAGCCTGTAACAACAGCCAGCAGTTCTGCTTAGGTCAAGTTCCCCTGCTCCCAGCTGGGTTATGCTACTTGTCTGTCTCAGATCCACTAAGAGCTGTGTCTCTGAACTGTGCTTAGAAGGGATTCCAGTTAATGGTGTGCATTCAGTACTGTTGATCTTTGCTGCTGCAAAGGTGCTTCAGTCTGCAGAGGAGTGTCCAGTGTGTAACATGCCCTTGTTCTGGATTTCCTCTAGGCTCCAGTAAATGAAAGCCTCCCTCCTGAGGTTATGGCAAAATACAACCCCAATCTCATCCCTGTCCACTGCGTTGCCAAGGTAAGTTGAAATGCAACAGAGCAGAGTTGGGAAGCTGCAGGGGATGACTAAGCCTTTGTCCAAGTGTCGTTACCCCCCTGCCTGCCTTTCCATAGACAAATGGGGTGGTTCTTACTTGGGATATCTCCCCCTCAGGAACAGAAGTTGCTCAAAGCCCCACTGATGGATGAGTTAGTGCTGCCCTCACAGTGTGGGGTAAAAGCAGGGCAAGATACTTTTAAGTATCTTCAAAAGTAGCCATTTTGCCTCCACATGCTGTGCAGGAGCTGAAAAAATCCCTCCAGGGAAGATATTTCATATTTGGCACCTGTAAAGCAGCTGAGAAACAGCAAAGTTTGCGTAGCCTAAGCCTGGGCGTTTGTACCACAGGAGGCTCTGGTGGTTTCTAACTGTGTAAAGTGGCTGAGGCTTTAAATGAAGCAAAGCTCTTTTCCTGGCTGATGTGTGCTGGGAGGTGCTGTTGTTTGTGTGCTCATCAGGCACTGCTGACGCATCCTCTGAACCACTGATGCCCTTGTGCTGTCATGGTGGGGACCAAATGAGAGGTTACAGTCCTGCTGAAAATCAGCTGCTGATGCAGCCAAGTGCTGCCGAAGGCAGAGTTTGGATGGTTGTCATTGGTTGTGCTCCTTCTCCCCCCACAGCGAGAGGAAGACATGGACAAGATCGGCACGGTGGAGTACTACGGGATGGGCGGCTACGCCGGCTTCGGGCTGCAGTACTACCCCTACTACGGGAAGCTGCTGCAGCCGCGGTACCTGCAGCCGCTGGTGGCCGTGCAGTTCACCAACCTGACCTACGACGTGGAGGTGCGCGTGGAGTGCAGGGCCTACGGGCAGAACATCGTCTACAGCGACAAGGACCGCTTCCAGGGACGCTTTGATATTAAATTCGACATAAAAAGCAGCTGATCGTAAGCACAACTCTCTTCCTCCCCCCTCCTCCTCCTAGCCATTTAAAAAGGTTAAAAAAAAAAAAAAAGAACAAAAAAGAAAACCTACTAGTCTTGAACAAACTGTCATACGTATGGGACCTACACGTAATCTATATGCTTTACACTAGCTTTCTGCATTTACTAGGTTAGAATGTAAACAAAGTGTAGCAATAGCGACAAATATTTATTCTACTGTAAATGACGAAAGAAAACAAAATTGAGCCTTGGGACATGCCCATTTTTACTGTAAATTATGATTCCATAACTGACTTGTAGTAAGCAGTGTTTCTGGCCCCTAAGTATTGCTGCCTTGTGTATTTTATTTAGTGTACAGTACTATAGGTGCATACTCTGGTCATTTTTCAAGCCATGTATTGTATCTGTTTTCTACTTCTTGTGAGCAAAGACTTTTGCTGTCCAAGGTGTAAATACTCAATGGGACTAGAACTGGCATGAAACTTCTCATTATTTTGTTCCTTTTCAAAGAAAGGCCCACCTGTGAGACGATATTTAACAGCACTCCATAAGGCTTCTGGCTTTTCTGTGGTGTTAGGGTATTTTATTTGGAGGGGTGGCAGGGAAACTAACTTAAGTGAAGTTAAAGAGAATAGGTGATTGTGTACTGTGCTCTGTAGCGAATGCTGTCTCTCTCTCCACCTCTTCCCTTATCCTCCAGTATGTTGTGTGAGAGACTGGGTCAGACTATCACTCTCCTCAGTGATAGCCATAACTCTTTGCTTTGTATATTTTCTTTTCTTTTTCTTTTTTCTTTTTTTTTTCCTGCTGAAGGCATCGCACACTGTGGTGCTAACGTCTTTATTGAATGTTTTAGCCATTTTCATGGTGGAAGAATTTTATATTTATGCAGTTGTACAATTTTATTTTTTCTGCAAGAAAGTGTAATGTATGAAATAAACCAAAGTCACATGTTTGAAAATAAATCTTTATTTTAAACTTTATAAAAGCAATGCAGTACCCCATAGAATGGTGTTAAATGTTGTCTAAAGTGCAAAACTCTATGTTCTAACATGTAATAATAGCCAGGAGTACAGTGCTCTTGTTGATCTTGTATTTCAGTCAGGTTGAAACATTGGACAAATAAATGAATGAACACACAGTTCTGTGTGCGTGTCTGTTGCAGTGGGTGAGGATGGAGCCTGTTAATTGTCCAGAATCTTGAAGAAGTACTGCACCTGTTCCAAACAGAAAATGCATCTTTATCATTCAGTCTTAGCGCAAGGGAACTGAAATGTTTGAAACATTTGAAATGTTACATATCAGCGCTGGTGTCTGGTAGTTACTTGTTTTCCCCTCTCCCTTAGAAAGACTAGAAGCTGCTGTCGCACCTATGCCTGTGCCAGTCTCCTCCCCATTACTGGACACACTCCACCTCTGGAGGCACAGGCTCGGTGTTCCACGTACAGTTAACACTTCCAGCAGCCACAAGGGAGGCTGCATACTGAAGCCACAAGAGTTTATGGGCAGCCCCTTGCTCGGTGTTGCTGGGCCGGTGGCCAGGGCTGAGGACAGGCTGTGCCTGCTGGGGCTGCTCAGATGTGACAAAACGTGGCAGTTGGCTTTGTGCAGGAGTCAGGCTCACTTTGTGCAGCATGACGCAAATTACCAGGGAGAATTTCTCCATGTAAAGTGACAAAACAGGACTATACTAGAGCATGTGCCTTGATAAAGGCTTTCTAATTGGGATACACAATCCTGGAAAAGCAAGATGCTAAACTCTTTGCCGTCTGCTAGAAGGAAAAGTGTGGTTATGGTACGCTGTGGTGGTTAGTGCGCCCATTTAGCCGTTCCATGTTGTTCCCAAGGAGCAGGTGCCAGCAGAAATCACACCTTCAGCTCCTTCTTTTGCTGCTGTATGTTTATAGCAGGGATTTAAAAAGCTGTGATGAAAGCCCTAAAATACTCCCTAATGGAAGCTCCACCTGCAAAAAGAACTGCAGGAAAGCTGAGCCATTTTGGCTCCCAGCAATTGATGGGTTCCCACTGCTACCATTCTGGGTGGGGAGTGGGGATGTTGTTGCATGGCTCAAGGTTTGGTAGGACCAACTGTCCTTACACTTTAGGTTCCTATGTGAACAGTCTGTGACAATTAAAAAAAAAAAATCAACACAACAACAAAGAAGCCCAAACCAACCAACAAACCAAAAAAACTTCCCAATTTTTACTTGTATAAGACCCAACTCATGGCTAGGTACTTTACTGACTTAATTCTCCATATGAGTGCAAAGTCCAAGCATGAACTATTAATAAAGATTTTGGCTTATTCCAGGGTCTATTGGGTCTGACTGGGGTAAAGCTCACAGCCCTTACAGTGCTGTGTTTTGCTTTGGTAGCTGGTGTTGATAACAGAGCAGTGTTTTGGCTACTGCCAAGCAGTGCTGTCCCTCTGACATTCCTTCCCCTACTGAAGGGGATGGGGGTGGGCAAGATCCTGGGAGGGGACACCAGCAGGCAGCTGACCCCAGTCAGCCAAAGGGATATTCCATACCATATGACATCAGCTCAGATATATAAGGGAAGGAAGAGAGGAGCAGGAGGAGGAGGCACTCAGGGCTGGTCCATGTTTGCCTCCTTGACCAACCGTCACGCGTGCTGAAGCCCTGCTTCCCAGAAAGTGTGCGGACATCGCTGCTGATGGGAAGTAGAGATTGATTGTTTTTCCCTCTGCTCTTGCGCGCGCAACTTTCAACTTGCTTGTTCTATTTTTCTCCCTGCTGTAATAAAACTGCCTTTTCTTACCCTGATAGTTTTTTTCCAATATTATCCTCTCCCCTCTCCCAGTGGGAGAGGGAGTGATAGAGTGACTGAGTGGGCACCTGGCACCTAGCTGGGGTCAACCCACGACACAGGGGTTGGGATGACCATTGTGGAAAACATGGTGCTTGTGTTCGCTTCAGTAAGCAAATGTCAAAAAGGGCTCATGTAACGTACTCTTAGAAACTGCATATGGAACTAGGCAAAAACAAACCTTTACCCAACATCCCTACCCCAATCACTTTCTCGTCCCACATCAGTGAAAGCAGGATGGCTGCTCAGATCACTAATTAACCAGGCAAGAAGGGCAGTAGCTATCCCAGCCACATGCCCTGCAACCGCCCACTGAGAAAACCCACCTGATCCCCAGGCTTTGGGACCAACTCTGCTACCAAAGGACCACACCCCCCATGCTCCCGAAAGAAACACCCTCCTCAATGCACGTGGTCAGACAGGTCCCCTTCCCCCATTAGAAATGCTGCTGTAATTGTTCAGACCTACAAGAGATACAGCACTAGAAGATGGCAGGATAGTTTAAAAAATTCCCAAACAACCGAAGTCCAAAAACACCTCACCCCACCCCACCACAAGCAGGTGTAGATTCTTGGCTGGGCACCCTGCTTGCCCAGTGGCACCAGTGCTTTGGGTACACAACAGCCTTGATACCAAAACGACCTTTCACACGTGGCGCTGACACAGCCTCACTGCACTGGGGCTGGTCAATAGCCCTGGGGACAGAGGGACAGCAGATAGGACAAGGGCCTCAAGATGTGACATCTCACCAACCCAAATTAAAACATGCATGCCTTCAAGATTCTTTTAATCTGTGCTCTAGCCACTCTCCTCAGGAAGGCATCGCTTTCCTTACTGCCTAATAGGACATTACATTATAAACTGCCAGTCTGAACATTCTGTTCTTTCTGCCAGATTGACTCAGCATAGTTAAGTATAATTGTAGCCATTAAAGTGAATTTTATCTCTCTTCTTGTTATATGGGACACCTGCATTTTATAAGAGAGACACACAAAAGCACTAGTAAAATAAAAAGCAGAGGGAGAGAGGCACATATTTAACAACACAAGCCTTTAAGGCTGTGTCTGCACAAACACTTGCACTAACACACACCAGCTACTGATTTTACAGCTCTGAGCACTTTTGGACTTCTGTTCCCAGCTTGGCCAAGGGCAGCTGTCTATCATGGGCCAAGCACAGCCCTTGGCATGGGTGGGGAGCTGTGCAAAGAGCAAAGAAAAAGGCCAAGTGCAGTGGAATCTGCTTCTTCCTAGGTAATAACTCAGTGTCCCACCTGCAGTGCTGATACAACTGCTGCCACTACAGGCCCCGTTTCCCTGCCATGGAGCAGGATTAATAGAGCTGAGTCAACTCCCACCCCTGCCTAGGCTGCCTCAGCTGGAGCTGCGTGGCCTCCCCTGTGATTTAAGTACTGATCCACCCCTGCAGCACACACTGACACAGGTGAATGCTGGCCTTGCCCAACGCCTGCTCACTTGTCACTAGCAACAAAAGGATTTGTGCTGTTTTAGTCCCCAAAGGCCCCTTGATTTTGTGCAACCAATTTTCCCAGGCTGGGCTGAACAATCTCAGTTTACTTACAACCTGTGCATAACCTCTTCTTCCTCTATTAGCTTTTATTGGATTGTTCAAGATCCACACAGACTGTACTGTCAAGGCTCAGACATCAGAACAAGCACCACTACATTTCATATACTGCACAAAACCAGGTGCCGGTATGTTCTCTTTGTATGTAATTATCTTTATGTGGGTCAGCTGCCACCCAGCTCCCAGTAAAACCAGTTAAGAGCTGGTGTATCTGTGGTATGCAGAAAGGATCCTTCTCTCCAAGAACCTCACCCTCAGGAGCAGTGCTGGACAAGAACCACCAGAACTTAGTTACCCACTCACATGACCACAGGTATGGTGTTGAGAAGAATCAAGACTTCAGAAGAACCAAGATTTCAGCACTACCAAGAGAATCAGGGTGCCCACATCTTATGAGGCCCCAGCTGGAGACAGCTTGAAGAACCCCCATTCTAAAAGCACTAGGTCCTTTCCCAAGGGGATGCAGGACTTGGTGATAACTTATATCAAGTATCCAGATGGAGGTTAGGTACTCCAAAATACCCTCTATTTTAGGAAATACAGTTCCTCTCTTTCCCAAGGTCTGAGCATAGTCCAAACCACAGAAAGGAGAGCTGTGCCAGTACAAAACATCTGAACAAGGCTCACATTTGACCAAGGGCAAGGTCAGCCTCTCTGAGCCAAGCACCCCTCTGACCTTTACAGGATCCAAGGGTAACAGAGCACAAATCCGCACCAGGACCTGATCTGAAACCAACAAACACATTTCACAGATGCCACCCAAATGCCTTTCCAATGATGCTAACATTCAGGTGTGCTCACTGCTTCCCAGGGATGAGACAGGATCAAATTTAACATCAGTACTCCTCCTGCAGATCCCAGGAACCATCTACCTGCTTTGCAGCATGCAGCTATGCCCTCTCTAGCTCCTGTTCAGGGACAAACAGCAATAATGTTCAGGAAGTAACAACGGGTGAATAACCATGACCTTCTGGCTCTGACCCCATAAACTGCTTCACTGAGGAGGAGCTGAGAGCTGCTTCAGTTCCATGAAGTTTTGCTTCAGTCACAAACTCCCAGCAAAACTCATGTAAATGAAGTTGGCTGCTCTCTCTGAACACTTTCATGCATTACCACAAAGTTTAAGGAGATAATACAGCAGGCAATAACAAAATCCAGTTGAATGCCCTGGCTGAGCACAAGCAAGTATCATCTGAACAATGTGTGCCCTAAGTGCACAGAAAGGCCAAGCAAAATTAAAAAGAGGGAAGCAAATCAAGTGAGACAGCCAGTTTTCCAAGGGAGAGCAAAAGATCTTGTATTAACACAGGGTCCTGCACAGGCACAAAGTGTGCTGAAGATCCCAAATGTAAGAATTACAGGCACTTACAATTTAACTCTCCTTCTGTCCAGAAAACAACGCAGAACAGCAGTGCTGATGAGAGGTGCCTGCTGAGCAGCTTTGGAGTCAGAGCTTTTGTCTACAGGTTGGACCCAGGCACACCCTGGGCTGTAGCAGCACTCCACACAGGAAGAACTACAGCCTCAAGGAAACCCTGGCACTGAAAGGGTAACCCAACATTCACAGTCCATTCCTCTTGTTCCTCTGGGCTGGCAGTTTTTGGTAAGAGACCCTGTTAGTTTCCTTCATGGCAGAAGCCAGGGGACTGACAGGGTGACACACTAGCAAGAAAAGGGCTGAGTTCACAGATTAACTTCTCATCCATCACCAGAAAGGTGACAGAGATTTTCAGTCCTTCCTCATCTCTGCAGAACTGAAACTGGCAGCTGGGAGATGGAAGCCTTTTTCATCCCTGAATTCATTTACAGCCTGTCAGGACTCTTGATGCCTTCCACACAGCTAGACAGACACTCACCACCACTCTCTCCCCCAAACCACTATCTCCTTTGTTAGCATAGGCATCCAGGCACACAATCCAGAGTCTTTGTTTTCAGAGTTTCAGCATCAGTACACTCCCCCTAAACACTGAGGTCTGATAAATTTTTACATGTTATCTCAATTTGAGGTCAGAAGTAGGAAACAAAAAGCTTTTTCTGCCCATTAACATTGCTTGGTACACCTGCATGAACTTGCCAACGCTGTTAGCATGCACACTTCCTAACACCTAAACCACACTGCAGCTACAGTTCACTCAGCTGATTCATACGACTAAATCATTAAATTAACACACTGAAAACCCCTATGTGTTCATATCATCCTTTCAGCCACAAGCACTCCAGAAAGAAAACTGGCTGTCAAAGAGTCTACTTATTCACTCTTGCATGTGTTCTGAAAATAAAGGATTATTTTTCCAACGAAAACCGAAGAGGGTTTAGTTTGTAAAAAAGAAGTGCAAGTTCATCACTCCTGCCTCTCTCCCAAGCACCACAAAATGTAAGAAATAAAGCCAGCCACGCTGCCCAAGACAGAACAATTTGTACACATGCACTTCAACTATCCAAGTTAACTTCTTAAGTAGAACTGGGACCAAAACCCCTATGTACCCAAAAAACCAACTTTGCAATGGAAGGTTTTGTTACATAAATGCTACAGGATAACACAGAGCACATTGTGCTTTTAAGCTGTGTGCTGTTAACACAGTCACCTCAGAAATTGTATGGTTATGCTCAACTCTGAAAACACAGTGGAAGAGAAGTGCAAGGATGCTATTTGTAAATTGTACCATAAAATAAAAGATGAGAAAAATGTAAATTCCAAACAGGATGGAAATGAGAGGACAAGACAGTAGTTCATTACACCACAATCAAAAATACCAAGAAAGTTCTGCGCTATTCACTCTAAGAAAAATAAGTGAAACTACTTTAACTCCAAAACTACTTTAAAATAACAAGATGTTTTTACATAACACATACTGTACTGACTCAGATCACTAATTTCTGAAACACAGATACTCGTAGATTTAACAAGAAGGTACAGGTTCATTAAATCTTTTCAGTCCCCATCATAAGCCAACTGCTCTGTAGCTGGAACTGAACATTTTAGTCCAGGACTCTCCCACCTGGAGTTCTACTTCTTATTTAGTAACATCTTTGGTCACCATCAGGACACATTACTGGCCTGGTGGAGCCACTGGAATGAAATGAAGTGTAAGATCCCATCTCCCATCAATGTGACAAACTCCCAACATGACAGCAAGTACTGCTTTCCTAAGGATCCCAAGCAGCTCACTGAGCAATCAGGATCGCTGCCTCTGCACTTCACACTTATCTTGAGGGACACTTGCCTGCCTCACAATCAGGAGTTGCTGTGGAGGTCTTGTAGGATGCCCTTGGAGCACTGAGCTGAGGGCTCCGTAAGTGCACCACAGGTGTCAGTGCAAGCTGCAAACACATCCCAAGCACTGGACAAAAACACTGGAAAGGGCCCCTGCTGCTTGTACCTGCAGTATCTAAGTAAAGCCAGATTTGGATGTGTCCATACAGGCCACAGGCATTGCCAATGCTGAGCAAAGGCTCTCCAGGCCTGCCCACAGAGCACTGACAGTCATGGTCCTCACGAGCTACCAGATTATGGCCAAGAGAGGAGGAAATGATCACACAGAGACAAGAACATATTTTCCAACTATACCACAGAGTCAAGCGAGGATGAAAGCAGTAAACAAATAAATAAAGTAGAAGGCATTTAAAGCCCTTCCATAACAACAGTGACGTTCAGCAGATTATTATTTCTGCAGGAGACTGAATAGGCTACACATGGCAACAGTGTTAAAATTATGAAGATGAGACAGCAACAAAATATCCTGGAAGAAACTACCTATCAAAGGCACCACCAGCAGGGGCCTTGCACGCACTACCACAAGTCCCTGCACTGACTGTGGCTCACTGTGCTGACAGGAAACATCCCACCAAACTAATGGCATAAACTCCCCAAGCATAGTGCACCAAGTATCTTCTGAGAGATGTCACTGAATCTAGAAAGCTCCATTCCCCTGTGGAATGGGTCAGTATTAAAAGGCCAGGAGCTTGTTTTGAGTCTCATCAGCTTTCAGTGATTTCAACACCGCCTCTGAGTGCACAACCATGTACTGCCATGGCAGGACTGGACTCGACACCTCAATGACCAAGTTACTGTTCAATGGCTGGACTAAGGCAGCTACCTGAGGAAGCCCACAGTTCCTGGTTAGTGGCTGGACAGTCGTGGCACACTGTCTCTCCCCAGCAGAACAGCAGTAACTGGCACCAGTGTGGAATGAAACTTGCCCACTTAGCAACTGAATACTTCAGAGAATTGCCTCTTGTTCAGAGACTTGCTGACACATATCAGTGTATCTCAGGAACAGCTGAGCATGCATCATTCCTGCCTATGTGCCAGTGCACTTAGGGGTTAAAGACTAAGAGGAAGAATGCAGCTCTTACGGAAACCAGAAGATGCTGGGTGACTTCAAGAAGCCCTAGACTACAGCCAACATCCTTCCAGGTGACCATGGCCATCCTGTTTTGTATTTGCACATCTGCTAGCACAGGATGTACATAGCCAGTGTCTAAGCCCTCAGCACCACAACAGCACAAAACCAGTAGTGACATGACTCTATGCTTTGAATCATTAGCTATTATTAATTATGAAAGAAGAAGTAGCTTCTAGAGCTTGACAAAGTTTCTAGAGTTTGACTCTAAATTCAAAATATCCCATGGCATTAGCATCTATGACAGACAGGAAACCTTACTCACAGTTTTCTATCCATATTAACATGTCAGGCTTTGGGTTTTTCCTCCCATGTTCCACATATATTTCAACACATATATGAAAATAGCTGACTTAAATTCTCCTCTTAATTACTGCTGGTTAATGGTAGTCAGTGAAGGAAGCTGCACTAAGAAGGGAAGGGGTAAGCCCTGCACAGGAAGCACCAGCAGAGCTAACCATTTGTATATTTGACCCCTGAGAGAGAGGTCAGAGGTGCAGCTGGCTGAGATCAATAATAGGAAACCACATCAATTTTTATGTGCATCTCACAGCATGTGTATAACAGAACAACAGTGCTTCTCTTACCCCCCAGATTAGGTGCAGGGCCCCTTGCTCCAGAAATGAAGGATATTTTGAGCTTTTATGTGGTTACACAGGTACAGCATGCCCTTATGTTCTTCCTGTATAAGCTGTTCCCCTGGGCTTTTTTGTCTTCTTTGCTGTAGTTTGCCCATGGTGCAGCTGAGTTGCAGCCCAACTATTGCTCTGCTTCAGCTGGAGGAAAAGGAGAAATGGAAAGAGGATCTGGGCTTTTTTGGTTAAAAATGAGAACATGCTGAGGGAAAGAAAGAAGGCAGCAGCCTCAAAGACACAAATTGGGCCTCAGATGAGTTATCAAGAAGTGTCACGCCTTCCCTCCACCTTGACCTCCCCTCCACAAAATTACTTTGCTCAGCGCAACACAAACACGTGCCAAAAGCCAAGCCCTGTTTATCACATAGGTTACCTTCAGGATCAGGTGAAACTTAAAGAGCTTTGGCAGCTGCTTGGTTCACACTCATTAACTTCTTCTCTCTGGCACTTATAAACCTCAGACTTGGCAGAACAAGGGGTAACTGGACCTCGGATTTTACCCAGAAGTGGAAGCACAAGAGGTGAACTATTTCACAACTCTGTTTAAACAAGTTTCTGGTTTAGTTTGCCTGTCTGGCCCACAAGTATAATAATTATACAACCTATGCTCAAAATGAGGCTGCAAGTGACCTAATAATACAACAATTTTTAAAAGAGAAATCACCAACATCTTCAATATCCATCCATCTATTACTACTGTTTTTAATTCTTAATTTCCTCCAGAGAGGCCTAGGCAAAAAGATTACTTAATTCTCTGTAAAAGTATATGTAGAACATCAGGAAACATTGCAAGACAGCATTCCAGTGCTGGCTAACATGTTCTGATATGCAAAAACACCACCAAGTAAGATTCAGTTTTCCTACACTCCAGATTCTTTCCAACTTGTTCCCACAGCTGTTGAACAAAAAGTCTCAGAAAGTTAAAATGGAGAAGCACTTGAATCATAATAACCATTATCTGACAGACCTCCCTAGAAACCATCTTGTACCAGGAGAGACTGAAATTTCCAACTGACAGACAAAAATAGCTACTGCTTGGATGAAAACTTGGGAGAAAAAAGTGCTAAAGCCAACCTCACCCAAACCACTCAATTTTTATTACTTTTCACTGGAATAAGTGAAAAGTATTTTACACTGGATTATGCAGCTCAGTATGGGCCTCTAATAAAAGACTTCATTGCAAAATTACTGTATGACTGAGTGAAACAATGGTTTCTTTATTAAAATATTTTAAAGACTCCTGAGGGAAATGGGGATGGCTGAAATGCCCTCAGTGAAAGGTTCATTGCCATGCTGTGCACTTCTGCTGTGTAATGTTTTACAAACTGGGCTGCTCTGTGAATGGGGAGAGTTAGTTCTCGGCTGGCAGAGGCAGCTTGCATAATACCAGACAAGTTAATCGGTAACAAGCAATGCAGGAGACCTTTGTTCGAGTGTGACACACACGAATTCCACACTAAGCACATTGACGCTTCTGAGAGTTACTCATTGACATGCTTTATTAAATTGCTTGGACTATACCTCAATGCACCAAAAAGAGCTAGTTTAACAGAGCTACATCCTCCTGATGCCTTCCGTCCTAAACTGCTGCACTTTAACCCACAGATCAGCTCATTACTGGTACAGAAGCATTTCCAGGGTGGATGATAGCAAGCACTTTGCAGCACACCATGTTCAGACAATGGCCATGGGCAGCCAAGGAGGTAACACACAGAAAAGGGCAAGCTGGCAGCCAGCAGAGTGCTTCTGTAACAGGAAATGGTTATGGGAAGCCTGTGTTGTGTTCCCCCCTCCAAGGTGAGTGCTCCCTGTCCACTCTGAACAGCTTGCTAAAATACCACCCTGCCCTCGGCCTCCCTGAATAAATGCAAAGGGAAAGGAGACATAAGACATGCTTCTGCTGGCACGATATGGAATGCCAGACCAAGGACAGCTGGCCTCTAGCAGGTGGAATACACACTGCACCAAAAGCTTAGGTCTCAACACTCAGCAGAGCATTCAGTTTATACCAAGTCTGAGGAAAACTATCACGGTTTTCATTGTCCACAGCACCAGCCTGGACAAAACACTTCTGCTGAACTGGACTATTCTATCACCACTTACTGTACAACATCACCTCCCATCTCCCCAAGATCAGATCCAGGCAGCTGAACTTCCAGTGCCAGAGCTGTGTGAGCCTCTGTCCAGCAGACCACTATAGCTGATCTGTCCCTAGGGGACATTACTTGTTTGCTTTAATGCCCTAGGAGTAAGCCAGTCTCACTGGTACAAGGCTGAGCAAAGGAACAAAGAACCTCTAGCAGTTTGTTGCACAGCCTGCCAGTTCCCAGCCCTACACTTGAACACCACTGCACAGCTGAAATTCAAAGTGACAGGGAAAAAACCAACCATCATGACAGCTCTCTCAGAAGACAGATGAAACCCACTCTTCTTTGATAACAGCAAAGTCATCCCCCTTTGATAGGTTATTTTCATGTCTGTGAGCGCCACAAATAGCTCTGGGGCAAGGGAGAAGGCCAGCAAACGATACTCGAGGAGGTCCTCGCTGCTGCCTGTCTGGAAAGCTGCCCATGACACTGAAAACTGACACGGTGCTGATGCCCAAGGAGGAGCCTGACGCATCCGGCAGCCATGCAGTGGCACACGCAGTGCCCTGGGGCGCCAGCGCTGAGAGCGCCGAGGGGAAGGCAATTGGCACATCCCCCCTTCCCAGGAAAAGTGGCTTGAGAGATCATTCCCCTCTGCAGTTCCATTCGTAGCCCAGCAGGCACACAAAGGCACGGGTAAGCACACACCTGCAGTGATTGTCACGATATTGTCCAAGATTAGCCACCTAATAACAGCGTCTCCCTCGGCAATACGGAGAAGGCTGTTTCACCCAGAACTCAAGTTTTATCCATCCCACAGCAAATCCTTTTTCATGCATATCTCACTGAGGGCAGCATCCTCTCCCTCTGTGTAGCATCCTCTCCCTCTGTGTCTAAGTACACACACACAAACACATGTATGACTATTAAGGACCTTGTAATTATGCAAAGAAACCCCTTAAGACTGACTGATTGCCCCAACACCATGGCACAAGAACACAAGGCCAGCGTGGGTGGCTCAGCAGGCTGCACTGCAATGGAGAGAGCTTTCAGGTTACCCCAGATGTGTGCATTCTATCATCCCCGGAGTGTTTTTCTGCACTGCAAATTCCCTAATGGAACTGCTCAAACACAAAAAACCCCCAAAACTAAAAAACTTTGAACTGCACAGTATAAGCAACAAGTTACAGGCAGAGTGTTCCAAACCCCAGAATTTCTGGTTTTGTTATAACAGCAGTTGTAGGCTACTACTTTTTAAATTATGTGGCTTCCTGCATAATCTGAAAGGTCCTGAGCCACTTGAGACCCAGGGAACTGAGGTGTGTGTACAGCACCACCTCCTGTGGGAAGTTTTACTCACTGTACTTTCGGTGATGACTGATTTTTAATTTGCCTTCACTTCTTTGAAGAGGGACATAAACTGTGAAGTCTGGTAGCCACAATACCTTGTATCACTACTTTGATTAAAAACTATTCCAGGAATTATCAATTTTAAGGAAACTTGTTTTGTCTAGAGAATGATGATTCATCAGACCCAATGGTTTGTAAGCTTCTATTTCAACAAGATATTTATTAGAAATGTTCCTCAGGTCAAAGACGGTGAGTTGAGAAACAGAATCATCTTTCACCACATGTAGATGACGCATCTCTAGTCTGCTAAAGAGAACAGTTCCTTGGCATATAAAATATGCTTGTTCCAGTCCTGGCTCTCCCTGACTCAGAAGGAACATGAAAGCAGGTGAGTACTGTAATTGCTTGCTCCAAATAGTACTTCATACAAAAGAGAAAAAAACTTGAGACAAGGTAGAACTGCACCTGTTTTGGATGTAGGAAACAAATGCAGCCGCCTGCTCTGAATGAATGTCCTAAACAACATCAGCAGCTGGTTGAATTTTCAATCATGAAACAGCATCATCTCACAAATACTCCATTGCTATCAGTCTCCCTTCTCTACTTCCTCCTTTCTTTCCTCATTAAAATGGGAAACTGATGACAAGGCTGAGAAAACAAGCTGTTCTGAGCTATTTGTGTCTCTCCATTGTCACTTGTAAAATTAAATTTTGTACTGATAAGAGGACACACAAGCGTATGAAGCGAATAAGTAAGTGCCTGACCCAGTAAGTCAAACAACTCATCTAAGAGATTTCAGGGCAATATTCACACTCCTCCTGTATCACTAAATTAGGAATATAAAGAGCACTTACAGCTCTACAAATGAAAACACACTGATTTTTCTATTGTGACCAGTTGCATTTAAGGCTAAACTGCATCTCCTCTCCTCTCTTGAGCCAAAGTGAGTTATTCATTAATTCTGATATTCTTTAGCCACTGCCTAAAATGTGAAGTAGTTTGTAGAACAAAGACAGGAGTTAAGGGTCATACTGGTGGGAGCAAGTGCTCATATTTGCTTTTGGGGTTGGTTTGTTTGTTTGAGTGGGTTTTAAGATTAAAATTGAACTTTCCTTTTTTCAGGTCCATGGAAAAGAAGTCTAAGAGAAAAACACTGAAAAACTGCTGTACCACATTATTTAAATACAGTGTTCTAAACTAGGTGCACAAGCTGACCCTTATTTAGTTAATTAGTCCTTGTTGCTCCCAAGACAGTGTTGTTCTGTCTCCTTTCACCAAGTACTCCTTGGTCATGATTTTTGGGAGAAAGATCACAACCTTTTCCTTCCTAGCAACAGTCAAGTGTAAAACACCAAAGTCACCTAGACTTTGGCTATTAACTTCAGGAAGCATTTTATCTAATCCTCAACTACATATCTCATCTCCTCTAAGAAGTCTCCATTTGTGGACAATGAGACAGCAGCTGCCATTGCAAATTCTTCAAATTTCACCTAGATCTGAAACTGGGTGATGAAAACTGCAGAGAAGGGTGAAGAAATCTTAAGATAAACAGTGTCTGGCACTAAAGATATCAGAGTTCTCAGGAAGGCACCAGCGTGTTTCCTCCTACACAGGAACATGTTTCTGTTGTGCTTCCACAAACACTATGCATTTAAGGTCCACCATAGAATACTTGGTCAACCAGGGATCTCCCCTTTCCATCGCCATTTGGTTCTGGAAGTTCAAAAGTCATAAAACTAATAAACACACAAACCAACCTATTCGGCTTTCTATCCACAGTGTCAACAGCAGCAGCTGCTCCACGTTTCCTCCAGGATCCCTTGGGCACTGTAGGCCCTGTACACACCCTGTGTGCACACAGGACACATGGCCACAGCAGGAGTCAAGACTGTGGCAGGGACACTTAATAAGCTGCTTTAGCATTAACAGTGTAAACACTCCACACACCAACCAGCAGGTACAACCAAGGCTTTCTTTGTACAAAACCATTGTGCTCAATTCAAAACATTCACTGCTTTATTTACTCACTAAAGAACCTTGAGCGATGTCCTTTACAACTGCTGGCTTACCCTGGGCCAGAACAAACTACAGATTGATGAAGAGCCATATTCTTTACACAATTATGCCTATGGTAACAAAAGATCTTGGATCCCTCTCCCAAAAAAATACAATCAATAAACAATAGTTAAAATGATGAGACTGCAACGGGAACTGTAACGTGTGTGGTCAGAGTAATACTAGATCAGGAACTTCGCTTATGATTGAGCTGTGGGATTCAAAGGACAAACACACATAATGGAGACCTCTAAGGAAAAATGCCAGCCTCAGTTTTTGTTTTGGAGAAGCAATTCATACTTCACTTACAGCAGCTCTAAACTCAGTTTAAACA
Organism: Eopsaltria australis; assembly: GCA_034509425.1. Lineage (NCBI taxonomy): Eukaryota > Metazoa > Chordata > Aves > Passeriformes > Petroicidae > Eopsaltria > Eopsaltria australis. Next base: position 79,367 of record JAVTVJ010000359.1, on the reverse strand, counting down.
ACCAGCAAAATCTGCTTTGCACCAACATAAAGGCAACAGACTGTGGACACAAGAGAGACAGAAAATACTGAGGGAGTACTAAAATGTTCTTTGAGTGTTGGTCTGTTTAATTTTTCCCTTACAGGCTATGTCTTTTGTTCTGTTGCCAGTGGAAAGCCATGGCTGAGGAACTTCAGGCGTGTGGTGAAAAATACCTGTTTGGTTGTTTAAACCCTAAGGGAACAAACTAGAAGTTGTTAACTTTTAATGACATTTGAAAACCCTCAAATAAGTAGTAACTTTGTTTATACTGGTTGCCACTGGTGTTGAATTTCACTCGTCTGTGCCTTAAACTAGAAGGGATTTCCTAGCAAAAGCACTTTAACCAACAGGTTATTTCATGGAGGGAGATGGTGATGAAGTTAGCTATTCCTCACTCCCCCATGATACCACCATTTTGACAATGTAAAATTATCTAAGTAGGACAACACTTGCTGCTCCATGATTCTCCTATAGCCTGACAGCAGAACACTCACAAATACATATAGACAGCAAAAATAAGCTGTGCCTGCACTGGAAAAGCATGTCCATTGACACAGAGATCCATGCAAGATTACACACCCCTTCAGCCCCCTGCTATGGACCTGAGTTTTGAGGCACAGAATTAAATGAATTAGCTTGTTCTGGTTTTCATAGTGAGTATTTCTGTCTTTACAAATTCCCTTAATTTAACATTTTCTCATTTTATTGGACTTCAATGAAGGCACACAAAGCCAAAATCAGATCATAATTAGTAAGTTAGCATAAAACACAGGAAATATCAACTTATGTACATAAATATGACTGTCCACAAATAAACCTGGGCCCTAACTGGAAAATTTGAATCTCTAGTGCCTGTAATATTCCAAGCTTCACACAAGCTCACTGTAGAGACAATCTAGATCAGGAGTCAGGGTGTTCATCCAAGAAAGGGCTAAGAAAGTGTCCCTGCAGAAGCACTGTTAGATGCTGATACTCAGTCCCAAGAACACATTCAGACAAAGAGAAGACTGTTGAGTTTCATGACATTGAATACTTCATTGTACTATATTCATTCAAGAAAACTGCTTGGATGAATTTTTTTACAGTATCAGAATAAACTGAGTTAAATGCTCTTAATAAACTCTCTCTTTTTGTGTCTAGTCTGGTCTACAACACAGCTACTCCACACAGAAACACTTGGCTTAAAAGAGCATCAAGAGAAGCATTTCTCTTTACAGTTTCCTGTGACATATGAGCAGATGTTTGTCTAGCAAGCCTTACCTCTAAAAGCCCATCTTCAGGCAGGTCTGTGCAGTGAACAGCATTCTGAATCTTGTCTTTCCCAAAGACAGCACGCAGAGTTCCAGGTCGGAGGTGACGGGCTAATACCTATTGAACACAAGCAAACCAGAAGACTTTTATGAACCAGACTGTTTGTTTGCATCATGGATGCAAGAGAACCTTATAAAGCATAATATTATTATGCTATTAAAACGTGTGTCGCATATTAATAAAAGAAATATCAATAAAAAAAAGATTGAAAGCAGTCCTCAGGAGAAGGACTGTGTTGGTGGACGAGAAGGTTGACATGACCCAGCAATGTGCACTGACAGCCCAGAAAGCCAAACTCATCCTGGGCTGCACCAAAAGCAGTGTGGCCAGCAGGGCCAGGGAGGGGATTCTCCCCCTCTGCTCCACTCTGGTGAGACCCCACTTGCAGTGCTGCATCCAGATCTGGGGCTCCCAACATAAGAAGCGTGTGAACCTGTTGGAGTGAGTCCAGAGGAGGGCCATGAATGGAGCACCTCTCCTGTGATGACAGGCTGAGAGAATTGGGGTGATTCTCCAGGGAGGTGAGGGAGGAGTCTCCAGGGAGACATCAGAGCAGCCTTCTGGTACCTAAAGGGGGCTACAATAGAGCTGGAGAGGTGACATTACTAGGACAGGCAGTGACAGGACAAGGGTGAATGGCTTTAAACTGAAAGACGGCAGGTTTAGAAAAATATTAGGAAGAAATTCTTTACTTTGAGAGTGGCAAGACACTGAGACAGGTTGCCCAGAGAAGTTGTGGATGCCCCATCCATGGAGATGTTCAAGGACAGGTTGGATGGGGCTCTGGGCAACCTGGTCTAATGGAAAGTGTCCCTGCCCATGGCAGGAGGGTTTGGAAATACTTGATCCTAAAGATCCCTTCCAACTCAAACCGTTCTATGATTCTATAAAGAGAGAAATTCCAACCTGTACTACACACATAGACAATTGCTGAAAAAACATGACGAAGGTTATGAATACCTGTTTGAAACTGAGCCATCAAGCCATGTTGGGTGGCAAACAGGACCCCCCATATTGCAGATATACCTTACTGGCACTTGTATTTACACAGTTAGCTCATGTTAAGACCTTTGCAGCTCTCAAGCACAGGATGTGCTGTCTATGAGCAGACACAAACATGCTGCCTTGCAGATTGCTTCCCTTAACACTGAGCTATTTGCTTGAGAACCTGACATTTGTGAAGTTCAGCTGCTGAACAACCTCTCAGTCTTCTCCTCTGACACTGTGACTTGTGCCAACATCTGATCCCCTCTAAGGGCCAGTCCAGACTCTACATCTTCCTTTGTTCTTTGAAATTAACATTTCAATACTCTTCATCTACAATGCCAAATACCTCTTAGGCCTCTCAGAGGCCTTTTTACTACAGCAGATACTCAGGTCCTGAGATAACCTTCCTCTCCTACATCTTTACTGTGGCATTTCTCTCATACCCTGGAGGACAGCCTTCATTGGCTCTCCCCTCCATCACACTCTTTCTTTCAAACCACAATGAAGTTCTGCTGTACTTCTCTGCACTATCACCGTTCACTTCTGTATTTGAACCCCTTTCCTATGCCACCCATGCACTTGGCCTCTCTTCCTGACACCCTGGAGGCTCTTCTCCAAGCCTATCTCATGCACAGTGGACTAAACCCAGTATTCCCTCCTTAAAACCCTTTGAATGTTCTCCCATGAGTGCCTGTGAGGGGACAGGTGGATGACAAGCTCACGGTACAGCTACCAAACAAAGAAAAGAATTCTTTTCTTGCCAACAAAGTCTTCATGAGCCCCTTTTTGAACAGGTACTGGGTACATAAGGGTGCAATCACTTTGGAAGTGGCCAGTGCAGTTTCACTGTGCCACTCCCAGGTGTTTGTTCCAGTGTCACACCTGGAGGTTACTGTTCCCACAACTGAGTCATCAGACTGGATTGTCCAAGCATTTCTTAACTTTCAGTGTCAAATGGGTTCAAATTGACTTCATCAGTAGCTCAGAAAACCTTGCAGAGATACAAATGAGAACCAGCCCATGATGCACAGCCTTTTCTGGGATGGCAGTGAATGTTTTAAGCTAGTCCCAAAGGACCTCACAAGAGCATTAGCTGACAACACCCCTTGTCCACTTTCCAGCTTCACCAATTTGCCATGTCTCATTACCAAACAAAGACAACTGGACTTTAAGGGCATGAACACCTCATAGCTCAGCAAGTCCTAGATATTTTCCTGTCATAACAATTAGCGATTATTATGATCTGTTACCCACCCGGAAGACAATTAAACTGCTTTAATGCTTGGAGTGTGTATAACCCAAAACACAGTATGAGGAGAAGTTTCAGTTCCTCATTGTTACTGTATGTACATCACAGGTTATACAAGATCTTTTGATATGAATGTCAAGGACATTTGAATAAGACACACTCAACATCAAACGAATTTTGTTTCAGAGGAAAGTTCAAGGGTTTCATTTTAAAAAGAAAAAAGCCCCAAGGAGAAAAAACCCCTCCTCTACATGGTCCTCATAAAAGGCTTGAGATAAGGACGTCTCTGGAGAAACAAAAGTCACATGCCAGTTAACTACAGCTATGTGACACTTTAATCAAGCCCTCCTTCAAGCAACTGTTGATTGCAGTAACAACTAGCTGTCAGGAAGCCAGCAATAGCACTGGAGTTTTCAATCATTTTAATGAAAGTTTGGGAATACGAGAACAAATTATCATGGCTATGAAACCTTTGGAAACAATTTAGAAACAGCTCAAATCTAAAAAGCTAGCTTGGTATTTTATATTATGTTTACTTCCTATCCATCAAAAACTCTTTTGCTCAAACTGTTGTGTCCTCCAGCAGGTCCAGAAACGCTGATTCTTAGGAAAACTCCACAAGATTTGACTCAACTTCTTCATCAAACCCACTTTTTTTTTTTTTTTTCTTCTCTCCTCTGTTTTTTAAGAGCAGTAATGGACTCCTGACTTACAATTTGTACTAAGCCATCATTTCTACTTCACAGCTTCATGACAAAAGACCTCATTACTCACTCTATCACTAAGATGGACAAAATCTCCTGCTGTTGCACTGTGCAATCTCCTATTCTTCCTTCAATTTTCCAATGCAGGTTGCTACACATTCTAGGCCTCCTGAAACTCTTGCACAAAGAGGGATGCATTCTGTTGTGCCTGGGATTGCACTGGATCAGAAATGCTGAAAGGTAGGTTCTTCAGCACTTCACACTGTTAGCACCTGATTAATAAGAATCTAAATAAGCCTTTCTTGCCATTAGTTAACAAACAGGATGAAACAGTCTCTGCTTATGTTTATATAGCCAAAAAGGTACAATAATTGTCAATTGCAAAGTTTTACTATTCCATTGCTTTCTTATTACACCACTGAGAAATCATGAAGGAACAAAGCCTCTGTAAATGATGGAGATACAAAGAGCTGTACAGCTCATAAATGTGTGTCCTTGTGTACACATGGCTGGAAACCTTGGGAATGTTTCAGGGAAGAAGAGAGTTCATTACAGAACTTATTGCTCATAGCAAGCATTAATACAATCTCTTCTGGTCCAAGACAGAAAGCCTACCAACCATTTTATTTATAGAGCCTCATCTGCCACAACTCGGAGATACAAACAGTGGCCTTTGGGTTGGTTTCCCCTTGCCCCACCATTCCCTTTTAAACCTTTTTTTCTAAGCTTTTGGCTGAGTCTAGTTTCTGAAGTATGCGTTTTGTGCAATGGTTTTCAGAACTTTTTTGAAAGGAGTTGAGAGTGGGATGATGGAGGAGTTAAGAGCAGCTACAGCTCTACCATATGCATGAGAGGAGACTGATGTATGCGTGCTGGAGCTTCATGTGCATGTGTAAACGGGGATGACACAAAACTGGCACCTCACATAAGAAGACACTGTCTATGGCAGAACAAACCAGAGATGCTGTACCAAAAGGCTTTGTCCTCTTTAGTCTTTTTCAATAGGTTATTTGATCACCCCTTACAGCTGGGCTTTGATCTACAGATAGCCCTTTGAAGATCCTTATGCCGTGCAAGATACAGATGCACATATTTCATGTTTCTCTTTATCATGGAACCGTGTCCAATGCAACACTGCCTGCATGAAGTACTTAGCACATTTCTAAAATTTTTCTATTTCTATACAAGTGAAAGGAAACAAAAATGTCACCAATGCCAGCAATATGTCAAAATCAAACCGAAAAAATCATAAACATATTCATAAGCAAAGATCATTTACTGCTTTTCCTCCAAAAGGTTGGGTTTTTTCATAGGCATGATGGAAGTTATGTAGAATAGTAACATGTATTCCAACCAAAACTGCAGATTTCAATAAAATTTAGCCAAAACTGCAAATTTCAATAAAATTTGGCCAGCTTTTCTTAAGCACTGTCCTGAATACTTAATTATATATCTAGAAAGGCTAAAAGGTCACTGAATGGATCAAAACCACACAAAGGAACTTTTACAGCCTAAAACTTTGTTCTTCTTGAACACAAACTAGAAGAAAGGAACCTTGAAAATTTACTGGCTCTCTTGAATGAAGCAGAATAAAAATAAAGAGTTTGATCAAACCCTCTACCCACAGTGTGCTCATAGGGCAGGTTCCTTCTTTTTAGCATTCAGAGGACCTCTTGGGCTGCAACAGACGGCACACATCCCTCTATGCCCTCAGTAAAAGAGTTTTCCTATGCCAGTTGAGCCCTGGCTATGTGCCTGCTCCTTGCTCTTCTTGGCATTCCTCATTCATCACTCTTTCTGAAGGCTCTGTGTTGACCTGGTCTCACCACTTCTGCTTTCCCCACCCTGCACTCATGAAGCTTTTTCCTTCTGCAGTTCTCCGTGCTCTGCTGCCTCAGGGAAGTGATGGTCCCTCTCTCCCCTTAAGGGTGCCACCTAATCCAGAAGGCAGAGGCAGCCTCAGGTAAACAAGCAAGCGCCCTTCTCCTTCTAAGGACCAGCTACACCCTTGCCAAGAGAACAGAACACACATTAACTGTGAACAAATAAAATAATGTAAATTTCACCACTCACCTTGGAATTTGTCTGGCTGACCTTTAGGCATTGGAAAGCCTACTGCCTCATCCAAGCAAGGCACCTGAGTTTCCTCTGTAGTGCATAAAAACTATCTAAAACAACATTTGCAGCACAGCAATTATGGAAGCTAAGGAAGGATAATGCCTCTCTCTTCTCATCATCAGCTCTTCAGCTGATTTTTATTTTCAGGGCATTGTAGCACCAGCACCGATGGTTGCAATAGGGAGCTGGACAAAATACTCATTCCTATAAGCCATCAGCAAGAGGTAACACGATAAAAGCAGTACAGTTTTTGTCATGCAAAACAAGATACTAGACAAGCACCTCCTGCAATACTGATGGAAGCTACAAACACTTTAACACTACTGTTACCGTGAGAAGAACCTCAGATCAGTCCAAGAGATCCTTCACAAAAGCTCTCATCCAAAGACAAATGCTTAAGTGTCAAAGTGATATCTGTGGTCACAGGTGACCTTGTGCATAATACCAAAAGGGCTAGCTTGCCTTAGCTTGCTTCACATGTTTTCTTTGCAGATCATATTCCCTCCAAACTCTAGCCAGCCACTTGTGACGTGTGTGCTTACCCATTAGTTACCTCAGATCTGCCCTGGTTTAGGTTGCTCAGATTCATGCAATAGGCCACTTGGAAATCAACATCAGCAGCTGCAGAACACAACAATTTTCTACTCCTGCAGCAATTCAAGGTCCAGTTCATCACCCCTAAATGCAGTACTAACCCTTTTGTCTATATTAAAGAGAAAAATTATGCAAGATGGTGGTGCTGTTGCCACTGTAAAAACTTTAACTGGGAAAGAGTCTTGCCTTGAAACCTAGGGTCTGTCTGTAGAAAGGTACTTCATGAAGTTTCTAAATACAAATCCAGGTCAGTGTTAAAGAGCATGCAAGAGGCTTCCTTCAGCTTCTATTTCACAAACCAATCCAGAACAAAAGTCAGCTGCTGACAGTGACACGTTTTCTCTTTGTGTTCCACATGAGCTGCAGCAATGTCATGTACAAACACGGAGTCAGTATCACAGGCTTTACACAGACTTCAAGGGCGTCTGTGTTACCTGAAAATGCTTTTGTACTTTCCCCATATCACCAAAAAAAAAAAAAAAAAAAAAAAAATCAAGCCAAAACAACCTCCTTTGAACACACACACAAAACTCCCCTCACCTTTTAATCTTTATCACAAGACAAACTCAAGAATCTGGAAAAGCTGCATTCAAAGTCTTTATAATATTTAGCCTAACCTTCTCTTCCCTTAGCACTGTGTGCTTCCCCCAGACTTCCACGCTGTCTTCTCCTGGCTGGTGGCAGAATAGACCACTTGTTGTTCATTCTAACAAGGTTCTCATACCTTTAACTGAGCCAAGTCTGCGTGCACACAGTTCTGTACGTAAAAGAGTGTGGCTGTAAAGGTTTGTTCAGCAAATGAATTGATCTGATCCAGGCAACAGCAATCAAATTCTCAATTGCAATGCCTATAAAAAGTGCACCTGAGGCACAGCTCCTTCCAAAATCAGTTTTGCAACAGTAGCAGCAAGTACTCAAACCATAGTTTATTACGTCAGTCTACTCTTGTCTGAGTAAAAAAAAAAAGAAAAAAAAGAAATCCATCTACTTTTCTGTTTATTTTAAAGTCAGCCAATCTCTGAACTACCAGTCTGAAGCCCTGTATCTTCAGAAGTTTTGTTAATGGACCTAAAATTATCTTCCATACTCTAGTGTTGGCAGTTTTCCGGAAGCTCACAAGTCTGTACAAGTTGTTACACTGTCTCCTTCTCACCCTCCATCCCCTCAGGCACTTTGATTCTCTGTTTCACTCCCACACGTTCCCCGCCACTCCTCCTCCCTGGCAGCCCAAAGGTTCTGCACCAGCTCTCTGCCGGTTCTTTGCTGTGGGCAGCAAGCGTGGCACATTTGCCAGCCTGAGATAGTATTTTCACTGGTCTTGGTGCCTCTGATTGATGTTTAAATGATTCTGATGAGAAGTGCCCTGCTCAGAAAGTTTGTGTGCCTTTCTGCCATTGCCAATGTGCTGAACTTGGGTAGCCACTGTGAATTAGACTGGATGGTGGAGCCTTGAAGAAAATTGAGATACCAAATACAAGCTGGTCACAAAACAGGAATAAAGATAAAATATCGAGCTATCTTGTCTCATTATCCGGATGCCATGAGGGATATTTATGTTACTGAACAAGCTAGAAAAAAGGAAGTATTTAACAACTGAAAAGCAACTAACCCCAAAAGACATCAGAACACACAGAATAACTGTAAATTTCACTGTTAGATGCTTTAAGTTTTAAAGGTGAGATGGTCCTACTGATGCTTTTCCAGTGCCTTCCAAGGCACCCAGAATATCAGCCATTTATTAATTCACCTGTAAAACAAGGACAAAAACACACTAGGCTGCAAAAGATATTTGTGGATTTTATTAATTCAGATTAGCAAAATATGTGAAGAGACTCCAGTAAAAGTCACTATGAAGTTGCAAGACATTATTTTTAGTCTGCAGATATTTTGGCTGATTTTTCCCCAGTAAGAACAAGAATAATTACAAATTACCTTTTCCTCTGAATTTTTTTGAGATTAAATTCTACATTTGCAAAGTCCAGGTATCAGAGCTTTACACTTTGCAAAGCAGAAAAAAATGCTTTGAAATTCTACTGAGACTTCCCAAGCTGAAGCAATTTTGGACGATCCACTTCAACAGGAGATGGATTGAAAGATAAAATTCACGTGTCTCCTGCAAACCCCAGAGATCCTTCTCATTTGATTCTTAGCATGGGAGACACCTTCCCCTTCCATTCTGTGCCCTGAAGTGTCTCCAGTGCAACCTTGGAGGCAGCAGTGCTGCCATCTTCCCACACAGTTGTGAGCAGACCTTTTCTGATGGAAGGAATCACTCATTATTTGTGTTACAACTGCTTTTTAAAAGCCCCTGCTCTGTTCAGGACTAGCTGTACTAGCCAGCGTGCCTATGCGTACTAAAAGATGGTTCTTGGCCTGGAAAACTTACAGGAAGAGACACAAAAAAGAAAAAATAGCAGAATGGACCCCATTTTCTGCAGTGGGAAACCAAGACAGTGAGCCAGTAATTTTCCAGGGGCACAAAAGAAATACATATTTCACAAGAATCACAAGTTCTATGTCTAAATTTTAGCTCAGATCTTTAAAATCTCAGATCAGACCCTCAATTATTCTTTCTCCTTGATGTAATGCTGCTTTAATTCTTGGATAGCACTCTGATAATAAGCCACCGTCTGCAGAACTCAGACCACACCAGGACACCCATGGGAACTTGAGAGCTGCCATGGGAACATTCTTGCCATGAAGAAGAACTGCTACTCATCTATCTTCTGATCATGTTCTAGTCCCTTGATGTGGGAAGTCAATGGAAGAAGAGACGGGAAAAACTTCTTATTAGAAGTATTTAAGGGAATCCCATGTGCACATCAGGTGCAGTCAATCATACCATAAGTAAAAGAAGCTGATAAAAATTCAGCTCAGGTGACCCTGCAGCAAACTAGAGAATGTCAGCCTGAATCAAACAGATCAGCAAGCAGCACCCCAAATTAGTCAGCAAGTTCTCAGAAATTGAATTAATCATTTTATATCCAGCTTCTAAAATGCTTTTGTTTAGTTAACAGCATCCCCAGGCAATGAGACGAGTGATACATAATGAAAACTGCAGTTTTTCTCACAACTATGCTATGGCTGTCAGCAGTTGATGAGAGGAGGAAGAATAATAACAATAATAACAAAAACAATACCCATCATCATCATAAATGTGAAACCAGACTACTTCTTTTTGTTACAGAAGGGAAGGCTTGGGCCACAGTATTTGTTTTCAACCACTTTGAAGCCCTCATTAATGTAGTTCAAGCAGAAAATAACTGCAGATACAGAATCACAGAATAAGCTGTTTTGGAAGGGAGCCACAAGAATTGTCAATCCAACTCCTGACCCAGCACAGGACACTCCAAGAGTCACACCGTGAGTCCAAGATCATTGCCCAAACACCTCTTGAGCTCTATCAAGCTTGGTGCTGTGACCACTTCCTTGGAGTGTCCACTGTTCCACTGCCCAACCACTCTCTGAAGGAAGAATCTTTATCTAATATCCAACCTAAACCTCCTCTGACACAACTTCAGGCCTTCATTCCTTTGGGTCCTGTCACAGGTCAGCACAGAGAAGAGATCAGTGCCTGCCCCTCCTCTTCCCCTCTCGAGGAAGTTGTAACTGCAGTGAGGTTCCCCCTCAGCCTTCTCTTCTCCAGGCTGAACAGACAAAGTGACCTCAGCCCCACCTCACACGGCTTCCCCTCAAGGCCCTTCTCCATCTCGTATTGTGACACCCAAAACTGCCCCCAGCACTTGAGGTGAGGCTGCCCCAGTGCAGAGCAGAGCGGGACAATCCCCTCCCCTGCCCGGCTGTGATGCTGTGCCCGATGCCCTCAGGACACGCTTGGCCCTCCTGGCTCCAGGGCACTGCTGACTCAGGTTCAACTTTCCATCAGCCAGGACCCCCAGGTCCCTTTCCATGGTGCTGCTTTCCAGTATCTCATCCCCCAGTCTGTCCGTACGTTCAGGACTGTCCCATTCCAGGTACAGAATCTGGCACTTTCCCTTGTTGAATTTCATATGGTTGGTGATTGCTCAGCTTTGTCATCTGTCAAGGTCTCTTTGCAGGGTCTCTGCCTTTGAAGGAGTCAACAGCTCCTCCCAGTTTAGTATTATCTGCAGACTAGCTCGGTATCCCTTCCAGCCCTGCATCTAAGTCATTTATGAGGATGTTGAAGAGCAGAGGGCCAAGGATGGAGCCCTGTAGAACCCCACAAGTGGCAGGTCAACAGTCTGATATCACTCCATTCACTGTAACCCTTTGTGCCCAACCTATGAGCCAATTGCTCACCCATCCCATGATGTGCTTACCTAGCTGTGTGCTGGACATTTTGTCCAGAAGGATCCTGTGAGAGGCAGTGTCATAGACATTACTGAAATCCAAAAAGATTACATCAACTGGATTCCCTTGATCAACTGGGTGGGCCACCTCGTCATAAAAGGAAATCAGGTTTGATATGAAGGACTTCCCTCTCACAAAGTCATGCTGGCTGAGATCAATGACTGCATTGTTTTCCAGGTATTTGTCAATACCTCCCAGAATAATCTTCTCCATAACTCCAATTTCTCTCATGTAACAATTTATCATCAAGAGTACCTAAGATACACTGTGATCCGCAGCTCCTTTTCTGTTTGGCTATTATTAACTCTACCATCAGTGTATTGACCAAGCAGAGCCTATATAAGAAGTCCTCTGGGATAAGAAAAAAAGAAAAGTAAGTCATGCACTTCCAGGAATTGACCATTCATAATCTGCTGACAGAAAAACATGAAACCTTCTGAGACAGTTACAGTCAACTTCAGGATACTCATGATTACAACATCATCATGGCTGTGTAGAAAACTTAAGTGCTCTACCACCCTTCTGCTTTCTCTATTGCACAATTTCATCAAGCAGCTTTGTGTGTTGACTCTTGTTAACTGCCACCTCCAGAGTTCTAGAAGAAGTGCTTGTAGCCTGTTCTACCATGTCCTACCTTGATTTTCTTAAAAATTCTACCTTTATTATTTTCTTAAAATTTTTTAAAATTAAGTATCACTCATATTACCTCATAACTTGAAGTATTTGCAACAGCACAACATAACCAATATGATCCAACCAGAAGCTGGGACAAATTCAAGTGAAGGACAAGGCTATCTACAGTTGACAAAAACCCGAGTCAGGCATGTAAGCAAACGCTCTTAATCTATTCAAATCAAAGATTCTACAAACACACAAGGTCACCATGACCAGAATGCTAAGAAACTAAAGAGGAGAAAATAGCTGTTTAGCGCAGTAACAGCACAATTTTCTCTCCCAGACAGAGTGACCTCAGTACTTGCCATATCTTTTGGAAACATTGCTCCCTTTTCACAAGGAAGAACTGAAGCTATAAGTTGTTTTTTACCCCGAATGTTTCTTTTCTGGTATTTTATATATTCAAAAACATTGCTGTCCAAGGTAAAAGACTGATTTTCTGTATGCTGTAACCAAACAGAACGCAAGGGAAGCAAAGAAAACAACCACATAGACTGAAATTAACCCAGAACCATCATATTCTCAAAAAGGCTCTTACCTAGTGCCTTTATGGACCGAATATATTAATTAATCTATTCTCAGAAACCTCAGCAGCCACAGCAGAACCTTAAATAGAACAGTCCAATGGAAAAAGGAGCAGGAAAAAATACTAAAAAAATGAAAAGGAAGGGAATCACCAAGGAAGGTAGACATCCTCTGACTGCAGAAGGACACTACCCAAAAATTCTGATGATCAGCTATTTGTATTGCTGACAAAGACTATTTTCATTAGGGGGTATACTCTTGTTTTTAAACAGTATTAAAATCCTCCCACAGGTCAGGTAAATCACATTGTAATCTAGTGCAGCTGTGAGAAAGAAGCCCTGGGGAGAGCCCGGCAGACTACCTTTGGTCAACCTAGCAGTGCAAAATTACACTGTATATTAGTCTATACTAGGCTGGTATCACACGATCAGCTGCTATGTTAGAAGCCTACCTCTTTTTCTACAGTAGTGGGAAACAAAACTTTTCTCTTTAATCCATCTAAGATACGTAAGCAGAGACACAACAAAGAAATGGTATTTTGAAATGTATTGATTTTGTATTATTTAGACACAAACCAAGCAAATGCCAAAAGAAACTAGGCAAGCACTTCTAAAACTTTGTGTGGTCACTTTTAAAATAAAATATGAGCCATCAGTATGAGATACTAAATCTGTAACACAACCCTGAAGTGTGGCATTTATTCAAAGCTGGGAGAGAACATTACCAGGAAGATCCAATGCAAACAGGATGTGGAAGCATTCATTTTGCAGAACAAGACCTGCAAACGGACAGTTATTACCAAAACTGCACAATCTGAAAAACCCCACCTCCTCAAGGCTATCTAGACAAATTTATGTAACTCACAGCATTTATAAGATCCTTGTGTTCATCACAGTTGCTTAAAATAACCACTTTTTTAATAAAACACACCTACTACTTTGGGATGCACTAAGTCTGAGTGCAAAGAGAGCCTTAATGATTTCTAAGCCAGTCTTTCAGTCTTCTTTCCCACCTACCTACAGACACAATTAGTCTTTGTGACTTCAGATCAGATTAAATGTCTTAATTCTCTGACTGCAGAGCTGAACAGTACCAAGGCCTTGACCAAAAAAGTTTTCTTAAAAAGTAAATACTCTAGATGCAGCTTAAACTCTTACCAAAATGGCTAGTCCTGTGACGCTTTGCAGAGGAAGGCCCAAAAACCTAGCTCCAGGATACCCTGGCACATTAGCCATTCTGGAGAGTTACTAGGAGGTCTCCATGGTAGCTCAGCAAGTCAAGGAAAATCAGTAATCAGTGCTGTAAATGCTTTATGGCACAGCCCTGCTTTCCTTCAGTCTCTGGGCTCATGTTATGCTTCACTCCTATCACTAAAATAGGGCAAGTAATTCCAGCCTGGAACCAGGCAAGAGGTACCCTGAAAGAAACATTTCAAAGCCAGAGACAGACTGACATAAGGGAAAAACAGGAATGCAGATGGGAACACTGAAGCTTCTGAAGCTGATGCTACTTTCCAGAAGGACATACTGAATCTTTGACAAAATGTTGTTAACTTTCTGCAAATGTCCAGAAATCACAGTTTAAAAAGTGTCTTGTCATCAGGGCATATCATAATGCCAGGTAACAGAGGAAACCCCAAAAAAAAACCCTGCTACGTAAACTAGATAGGCTTTGGTAGACAACCAATGAAAAAGAAGGCACTGCAGCAACTGGAAAGGAGATACAAATATATTCAGTCCTTTTCCAGAGGGCACCAGCACCTTCTCTCCAGAGGATGAAAGCAGCAGACTCTCCAGTATCATGCCTCTGTGGTGGCAGCGGGCCTGGTAACAGACAATGAAGTATCTTTTATTAACTATTTTACCAGATTACTCAAAGTTGGGACCACTGAACTCAAGTCCAGTGACCTCACATCCAGAATGTATTCAGGCAGCAACAGTTGCATTGATAACACATTCAGGTTCAGTAGCTCTGGAGCTGCAGATAAGGAGTGGCAGATAAAAGCGTTTTTTTTCCAACTGTAACTTTGCCAAGATGCCTCAATCACACTGGATTTAAAGCAGAGTTCAGTCTTGAGGACTCTGTCAATATTTAGTCTCCTGATGGAGACTGTCAGTCACCACTAGTAACAGCAAATTTCAATCTAGCCATCAAGAATCAAAGTGAGCCTACAAGCTCCAGCTCCACATGACACTGAACAGGCATCATGTGAAAGCAACCTTGTGGCAACAACAAGCCACATCTAAAGCAAGCCACTTGCAAGCAAAAGGCTCCCCCAGTGCTACTGCTCTGATTTTTGTTCTAATCTCTGCACAAAGACATAGTGCCCTGAGGCTGAAATCCCTCTTGCCATCAAAGGACTGCCCTTTACCTGCAAAGAGTGGCTTGGAGAAGGAAACTGCAAGAACCAGAGCTTTAAGCTGGTCACTTCAAAACTGTAAGCAGCCACACACACACACACACGTGATCAAAGCAAACAGGACAGCAGGGGTAGGGGGGTGTCAAGGCCTGCCAGATCCCTGCAGTACATATTCAGAAGCAAAAGATACATCAGGAGAACTTACTGTGAACACTGAACTCATGCCTGTAAATATTAGTTCTTGGATTCTTGACTCTCAGCTGCTCCCAGGGCTACATAGTGCCTTGAGAGGAAGAACAAATAATTATCAGTTTTGTTCTTGGTGCAGCCCAGTGCAGACTCCATCCATTTTAAACCAGGAAAAGCAACTCAGTGCCACAGGTGTGGTGTCTGGCATCCCCATAGACACAGGCTTGTCTCTGACAAGAAGCTGTGATACTTTTGGACGTAAATTTCAAATCATATACCAACATATGGGCAGTCTAAAACAGTGGTGACAACTCATAGCTGCACAGTCACATTGCAGCTGCGGGTCATTAGAGCACAGCTACCTTAGCACTTCCTTTCTTCTAGATCCCCTGCCTGTGCACAGACAGATGACATGGAACAAGGCAGGAGAAGTCCTGAACCTACAGAGCCCTTGGGCTTTATGAATCAGCAGTGCCAGCCCAGAAAAAGGGGGCTGCACTAAGGGGAAGAATCCACCTCTACAGACAAAAACTACCCTGTCTCCCAACTAAGAGGCTTTGGCTCTGCCTAGAACACTTTTTCATTAGACCTGCAGAGGCTAATGTAGAAATTAAAAACTGAAAGGACAGAGTCAGATGATTGACCCTAAATAACCTCTAAGCAATTCAGTCATTGTCTTTCCCATTGCTGGCTTAGACAGCAGGATATTGTAACTGGTATTGATTGATCCGTTTGCTACTCTAGCTGATAACAGTCTGCATCTGAATGAAAGTTTTTATTTTTATTACATGACTCAGACTATCTGAGCAGATAATCAATCATATTAAAATCTTCTTCATTAAAGAATTAGATTAAAAGAAACTCATTTCTTTTGAAAGACATTATGTACTTCACTGTCAACACTCTTACCAGGGCTCACTAGGTTACAGTGAGAATCCACACTAAAACAGCAATAAAGCTGTTATCAGAAAATGAGTACTTGGAAGCTCAAAAATAGCCTTTGTATTCCTTTACATCTTCCACTGAACTATTCTTCATATGATGCAATATGAAAATATCATGCTGGTAATGTAGCTCTAGGAATGAACATGAACATTTTAGGCCTTGCATATACCTATTTTTCAGTGCTAGAGATTCACAGGAGGTCTATACAAACAAAAATCTTACAGCAACAGTGCTCTTTGGCTCATACTGTTATCCCTATTTAATAGATGTGATTAACTGAGGCAGAAAGATATTGAACTTATTTGTCCAAGGTCACACAGTGAGGTCAGGAATGGAGCTAAAGCAGACTCTAGCCCTTTCAGTTCACTGCTTTGTTTTAAACCATCTAATCTCCCTTTCAGTTTTCATGCAAAAGTACAAAAGACTTGATACACTGTTATGCTTAAAAGTGCAACTCCACAATGTAAAAAGAATGCAGGTTAGGATTTAAAGCAAGAGTATGAAAATTCCTTTTCAGGCCACTGGATGCAGAAATGTTGTAGCACATCCCATCATTTTAATAATATCTCACAACAGAAGGGACTTGAGTCACATTTAGTGTACTGCCAATTCCAAGTAAAATCTCTTAGGAATACGGAAAGTTATGCAGTCAGCCAGGGACATGTGGCTGATGTAGACTCCTGGAAACATGTATTACAACCAACTTTTTAATTTGCATATGAACAAAGTCCAAAACAAAACAAACAAACCACCATAATTTCTATAGCATTTTTCAAGTGTTTTATGAATACTAAGTAATCATCCTGACAACTCCATAAAAAATGCTACCAAGCAGCTATTTCAACGTAGAAGCTGCACAAAGATATGAAAACTAAAGCTGTAGCTTCAGACTTAAGTAACAACAAAAAACCTCTACCTGCTCCAGAGAACAAAAATATTCAAATGCATGTGAAATGAAATATGAATGCCAGCAAACTCAAGCAGTGACAGGATACTCTGGCCACCATTCCCTTGTTCCAAGGTTTTCCATCACAGATTTTACATCCTAGTCCATGCTAAAGAAAGCCAAATCAATGCAGAATAGGTTGCTTTCTTTTTCTTCCTTACTGAACTTAAACAAAACAGCTTTCTTGATAACGCACACTGTGCTGCATTTATCCCTACCCCTCCAAGAATTTTCATTTCTTTACAATGAAGGAGAAACACAACTTCATTTCTGTTGGACTTTGGTTGCAGTTAGTTACTTTTACGTCTAAGTGACAGTGTCTACTGAAAGTTCAAAATACTCACATTCTGTAAGAATCAGATTTAATTAATTTTTTAAGTCCTTTTCTTAGCTTTCTACAACTACCTCTTTGCCATAGGTGTAATTTTTTTCTTTCAATGTCAGAACTGCACCAGTAGAAACAGAGTGAAATAGTACCCAGCAAAAAAAATGTTTAATTTAACAACCTGTCTAGCAAGATTTGATAGTGTATTTTTAAAAAGGGCTTAAATGATTCAGACACACCATGAAAATCAGTGGGCCTTGAAGTCATTTCAGAAACCCCATTCTTATTTGTAATTTAAGTATCTGAACAAAAGTTCTCAGCTGCTCATAGGATGTCAGCATTTCAAACCTCATAGTTTTGTGTGCATAGCAGAGCCTGAGGGTGCTTCCCCTCCTTGAAAAGCTGCAGTCTTGTGTGGCATTCAGAGACCTTTTTAAACAGCCCTTACTAACATTGCTAAGAAACATTTTCAAGATGAGCATCAGTATGACTCCTGGCCTTTTATATGGGTGCTGCAAAAAAAAGTAAAGAGTAAATAGCTGTTTATTACAGTAGATATGGAGGGAGCCTTCCACTTCCAACGCCCACATTATTAGGCACAGAGGCAAACCAGGACAGAGAGGAAGAGGCACAGGACACCAAGAGCAAGGCACACAAGTAGACTGGAACCTGGCTAGGGACTGCAACTGGAAGACAAGAATAAGAATTACAAGTGGACTACAGAAAGGCATGAGGTGAGACCACCAATGACACAAAAGAATGAGCTGCATTCCAGCAGCTGAAGCCAAGTGTGATTAAAGAGGCTGACAACTCACCAAGAGTACAGTGAGCCACCCAGACACGCAGTAGAAAAGTGCCAGTGCACAAGAAGGATGCAAGGAGCAGCAAGGTGTGCAGAAAGGCACATATCCTACTGCATGTACTATCTACTGGTGACAAGTGCTCCACAAGGCAGAAATCTGCCACACTTAGCCTTTCAATCAGACCACAGTAACTTTGGGAGTGAACAGGTTCAGCACAGCTCCTTCCAGAGAAGTATCTTTATGCCACCGCCTGCTTTCCAGATCCCATAGGGCTCTTCAGACACGACTACAAAGAGGCTCAAACCAGGGTTTTGTTCAGTTGTCTTCCCTACTACCACATAGGAAGTTTTAATGAAGTATTTATAAGCTGGTTTATAATGAAGAATGTTTTTGGCAGAGAGCTTTACTGACCTGCACTGCTAACAAAATATTATCCACTTATAGAAATAGCCTGAAGTTCCATTTCATTTTTAGCATTATACATTTGGTATAAATAAATAGGTATCTTTTTAAAGTCCAATCCTCAAAATAGAAGAATTCTAATTCTTTCTTCAGCCCTAAACATCCTGTAAAGCCAAGAACAGACTGAAAGGGCTGTTAACATTCACACCCAGTTTAGATATCTGACCTGCCACAAAGTAATTATTACATTTGTTATGTGTTTAGGATATAATTAACAGCACAGGTGATTGGGAAAGATTCATTATATAAAGTCAAATTCCAACACCTTTACTCACATCAAACAGCACTTTGCCTTGAAAGCAATGACAGTGATTTCAACAGCAAAGAAGGTACTCTTTAACAGGAGCCAAAGTGACCCAAAAGGGTTCATTTTTGTAGTGAACTTGGTCTTCTCCTGTGTTTATAAACTGCACACACATCAGGATCTAGCATATATAAACAGACAAGTTATAAAGAGATCCAGATCTCTCACCAATAATGCACTATTTGCATGACACTTAGATGTACCTTAACCACTAGAATATCAAGTCCAAATACAAGTATCAAGTACAAAATATTGTAACCACAGAGTGCAGTTGTGAGCTTCTCTGACAATCCAGTTGCGAATGAAAAAAGCCAAGATACTTTAGACCCGTTATCCTCAAGGACAAGCTACAAACACTGCCTGAAGAGACATTAATTTCAGGCAATGATTAGTCTTGAGTGCAGCTGTAGTTACTGTACATAGGCTTTATGTGCTTGGAGGATCAATTAATTTGCAGTTTTTACAGAAAACAGTGCACAGAAACAGAACACAGTTGCCTGTCTTCCAAACATACCATTAGTGAAACTGCTCTGAAGTCAGCGCCCAACACTTACAGCCGCTGCTTCTACTAGAAGCAGGTGGGTACTCATTTCCACTTCACAAGTCAGACTGTTAACCATTACCAGGGAAACACAAACAGCATCTGCAGGTCACTGAGGAGCAAGAGATCTGGGAGACAGGAAATTGGTTCCCTCCTTTGCGGTTTTCTTCTGCTACCGAAAAAAGCCAGCAGTTTATGCATCCCTCAGTTCCTCAGCTCATCAACAGCAGCATACACACATTGTATGGTTATGACAGTTTTTCATGTGAGTAAGGAAAACCGATGAAATTCCCCTCGTCTTTCTTAGCCAAAAGCTGCTGTGATGTTTGCAAGCATATTTTGATTTTAATGTATCAGGCATTTAACAAGCAGACACATGAAAAGGACGTAATAGGCCCAAACAAAATGACTGCACCTTTGAAAGTTTTAAAGACCAGAAACCTTATATATGGAATTTGAAACAAAACTGAAACCATTATATTGTGTACATTACTACTGATACACCATCCTGCAATTATTAAACTAAGTCAGATAAATGGCTTATGCTCTGTTTACAAGATGCTAACCCAATAGAGAAATAGATGAATGTTACCAAACAGAAAAGGCAATAAAGGTTTGGATAATGCCTTGAATCTTTGCATTCTATAATGGAAACGCTGTATCTGAGGAAAAACATATCCTGAATAATTTGTTCTCCCCTTAAACATTCATCTGGGTGATTCTTTTCCATGAAAACACATGAAGTCCCCCAAGTCTGCAACTAAAACATCAAATCATAACCAGAAAAACATACAAACTCTGACTTCATTGCCTGCATCTTGATATTTCACCTCATTGTTCTTGTGTGTAGAGCAGCCTTCACTGTTAAACAAAAATCTGCAAACTTCTTGAGACAGCACTAACACCTCTCTTCAAATGGCACACAGTATCACGAATATGTAATTATCCACCTCAAGAGATGAAAAATAAAAGCTAAAAGCAAACAGGTATGAGAACTTTGACACCCTTTTTTGTTTGATTCCTTCTGAAAATCAAAGGAACCTATTCTCCTTTCAGTTTCATCCTCGGAGAATGCCACAGACTGCAGTGAATAAACATTTGATTACACTGGCATTCAAAAGCAGTAACTGTTCATTCCAGGGCTCTGAAGCCTTACATTATTATATTTGTGAATCTTTAACAGAGATTTTTGCCTAGACAGCTTTCCTTTCACATAAATGTCATTACAGTATTTTATCATCTGGTTTAGGGTAAGACCAGAAGGATTGCAAACGATTTGCAAATTGGTCCACCAAGGTTAGCGTTTGACCTCTGTAACGAGGTAATACTGACATGTTTCCAATGAATGCAGCAGGCATGTGGCAGCCATACCACTCTGACATTTTAATTCACTTAGCACATCAATTTTTTAAGCTTTTTTATGACTCAAGAAAGTACTTACAGGGTCAGAAGGACCACAGAAGTCTCTGAACACTTTTGAAGGATCAAATTGTCTAATCTCCATTGCTATGCAAGGGCCTGAACACAACTCTGAAACCATCTCCTGAAAGAGAAAAAAGAAAAAAAGTTGAACTTCTTTGGGCTTTAGCAAGGGTTGTATTTCTCTCCAAAACAAGGCCCAAATTTACAGAACAGGAACAATTAAGAAATATTGGTACATTTAGGAAGGCGAGGAGATGAAACAAAGATACCATTAGTATTCGCCACAAAAGAAACGTTTTCCATTTTGCTACTTGGTTTAGAAGGTGGAAATTGAGAAAAATTGGATACTCAGCTTCAACAGAATACTGCATAGCATGTAACAGCATCCACAATACTTTGAATTCTTTTGTAGGTACATCCTTATTGATATGGACCTAGATTTCATAACTTGTCAAACTAGACTGAATCACTGGAATGCACTTTGCTGGCGTTTAAGTCTGAAAAATCACACTTTGTTCAGCCAGTTTCACAGGCAGCAATGTACTTTGCAGTGCTCCCTACCAGAAGCATGGTACACAGCCTTTATCTGTTTCCAAATACACGCTCGTTCAAAGGCTTTAAGTCATTAAAATGTCTCCTGGGCTTTTGGTTCTCACTGTCTTTTTCTCACAGATTACTACAGAAGCTGAGACATACAAGCCAACAGAATCTGTGCCTGTGGCACAACCTGTTAGGGGAAGGGTCCTTGGTCTGGCAACATTCTTGTGATGTACTAATATCAGGATCTCAGTTACAGTGAAATCATCTGTTTCCCTGGAGTCTTCAGGAGAGTAAAGAGACATCATGAGTTCTGCGTGGGTGATGAAGATGGGTCTTAGTTTTCATAAGCTTAAATTAACTCTGGGCATTAGTGCCAATTTGGAGTTTGTTAATTAGAGGTATAGGTTTCACAAGCAGAAAGAATCTATTTTGATGTTCTAGTCTGACTTCCTTTTTAAAATCATGCCCTTATGATTGCATACTTGTCTAGAAATCTGGGCAGACAAGTTTTAAAGAAATCAAGACAATTAAAGGAATCAAAACCAATGAGGAAAGAATAAAATATGCACAGAAAGCAAGTGAGGACAGGAAAGGATTAGCAAGGTTCTGCAATCATGCCCATCAGCCACAGGCAGGTCAAAGATGAGGCATGGCCAATGACAACAGCATACAGAGTGGACAAAAGAGTAGAAGGAAAAGAACAACCAAGTCCTTCTCTTCCTTCTATGAATTGTGACAGAAAATAAATACACAATGACTCCGAGTCAAGCAGCACTGTTCCAAAAAGCTGCTGTGCTCATATTGGATTCCATACTGAGAACGTGTGCCTAATCTGCCCACCCTGAATTTTATCCAGTGCCTCTATCATCAACCAGATCCTAGGAAATCTAGGTAGAAGTATTTCTCAAGGACATGGAAAGAGTGCAGACTAGCTTCATGGTCTACAACATAAATAAATATTCTAATTCCAAAAACTGTGTTATCACCAACAGATACTCTGTTTAAAACAGGTCAAAGAGCCATATATTTCATTCTGCTAGGAAACAGTAAATTGCCACAACATCATTACTCTGCAGAATTTCATTAACTTTTGTCATCTAAACAACTGTTAACAGGAAAGCAGAGAAAAAAATCAGGCTTTTAACTTGAGTTGAATCAACTGTCTGCAATTCCTGCAAACTGTGGTTATCCTTGTTCTTCCCTCTTTTATTGTTTCTGTCTCAGCACTGACATCCCAACAACAACAGCAAACAACATGACCAAAGTTACTCCTGATTCCTTCATTACAGCACAAAGCCGAGACCTGACCAGCAGCTGCCATCAGGTACAGCACAGAGGCAGGTGGTTCTGGGTCACACAAGCTTAGTCTACCCACACAGCCCCATCAAGTTCAGAACTGAGTCTAAATAGCAGACACTCTTTGTCTGGTGAGGCTCCCAGTTACAGCTACATCAAATTTTCTCCAGTAAATAGTTTATTTGTCAAATAGTATGGTTTGTTGTTAACCATAACTGTTCCTGGAAGTGGATCAAGCTCAAGGAGTTTTAATTAACGAAGTGGACTATGAGCTTATCTAAAATAATCTCACTTCTTTTTTCTCATTTTCTATTCTGGCTAGAGCAGGAAATACAAAGCAAAACATCACAAAAACTAATCAACAGTATGTAAAATCCCATGTAGGAGATACTAACAAAGCTAAAATTTTGGGCATTGTACAGTTTTTTCTTTTCAGAAAGTACTTTATATACAATGTCAAACCTTTATCTGACTGGCACAGAATAACCAGAAGAAATGAAGTACAGCTTTTTGAAAGGATTTCTGGATGCCAGTATCTTCTGTGCTGAGTTATTTTGGAATGATAAATAAAATTTAGAACAAAACAGATGGTTCTGAGTCACATACAGAAGAGGTCATATTCTTTCTCCAATATCCTATTTCGTAACACACTTTTTCCTGTTTGGACTGCACTGACAATATCCCTTGCTCTTCCCATGAAGGCCTTCTCCAGAACCCTTTATACCATCGGGATTAGCTTTTCCATGTTTTTCTGTTTCTCAGATATCCTGAGTGCATAAAGATATTAATTTCATTTCTTTTCAACTGAGCCAATACCGTACATATAGCTTGTAGGACAAAGCCTTGGATTCTCACTTTTCTTGACATAACCTAAAATGTATTTTATTCACTGACTTACCTTGTTCAAATGTCACCTTCTCTTCTGAGTAACTCTCCAGTTAAATTATATAACTAAAATTTGAAACTTGTTAGAGGATTAGAGATTGTGAAGCCCAAGAGCTGTGGAAAATGATAGAGAATTTCCCATTTTGTTCAAAGCAGAGTCTTTTGCAGCCCTAGAGGACTGCTCATGCCCTGAAATACTGGTCAGAAACTCCCATTTTTAAATTCTTCCACATACCTACAAGTATGTCTGTCCAATCTCCCTTTGATCCTTGTCAAAAATGACACTTAGAGGAGGCCTTATGAGTATTCCCCAGAGACTGAACTGACAATACTCCTAACCTATTTAAAGACAAATCTACAAATCCTGTTCAGTCTGACTTCAACAATCATAGAAGTGGAAAAAAATAAAAAATTCATTTTCAGAGTAATATTAGTAAATATGTAGAAAACTTATAATAATGTAAGCATTTCAAAATTAAGGGTAATTTGCAACATAATAGCATGGCAGTGAAGCGAAACTCATTAATATGAGTAAATTACACAGTAAAGTAAAAATTACTATGAGTAAAATGAATCAAAATCCTCTGAGAGAAGGTGATACAGAAATACAAGCCCATCTTCTTGCATTCCCATTATTCTGTCTGCAATCAGGAAGTTTTATGTGACAGTACAACAAAGCATAATACTGTAGAAAGCCTCAGATGTCCACTGGGATTACAGCACATCTTAAACTTCTTAAATTTTCTGAATATTTACAAAAGTCAGATCAATAATCTAAAGAATAGTTCAAGACGTCATTAGGAAAGCCTCCAATATGGCAGGCTCATTGTAAATAAAATAATAAATACATATTCTGGACCAAGCCACTACTGCAGTATCCAATCAAACAAAGATGCAGGTGTGATACATTCTCATAGCTCAACATCAATAAAATAACTTTTCTGGGGGAAGTCGGGGATGTGACCCTGTTGTATTTTACAAATTCCTTGGCTGAACAAGTTTCATGAAAGGCTCTCCTCTATTATGACACACATAGCACAATTTTCATGATTAATTAATTTCTTTGAGAACAAACTAAACTGTTCAATATCAGGCTCATAAAAGAAACCACATCACAATCCCAAGCAATAAAAAATGTGGTAATTTCCCCACTTGAGCATATTTTATTTTCAAATAGATTCTTATTAAACTTATGCTTACCAGGTATTCAGGGACGACACCTTTGTAAATCTCATAAAATTCTTCCACATTTGTACGCTCCAAGTTGAACTAAGAATACCAAAATGTTAGCCAGTCTGAATTAAACAACAGGAATACACCCCTTCTTATCCAGCAAATATTCACAGTCCTCTAAGTTTTACTAGGTAAAACAAATGGATTTACTACTGCAAGATGAAGCTTGTCAGCAACTTAGTCAGTGATGCCACAGGCAACACAGCAGACAGTATCTTTTTCCACATCAAATACAAGTAGACAACATAGTGCTGGCTGATCCCACTAAGGAAGGGGGTATTCTTCATTTGTGATGGGGATTTTAGTGGTAGGAAAATTTCAGATCTTGAGATTTTCATCAGAACTGAAGGAAACGATCTCTGTGCCAAATTCCTTTAACTGCTGAGGGTGTTCAGGGTGTCAAAATCCCTTAAGTACCTTTAAAAGCATTCCCCATAATTCATATTAAATATATATTTTAAACAATTAAGGAAGGATATTAACAACAGTTTCATTAATCTTAGCTTAGTGCATTTTGTAAAGGTATCGCAAATTGCTCCAGAAGAGACAGATAAAATTATATCCCTTCCTAACTATAGGGAAACTAAGATACAGGGAAGTGAAGTGCCTTGGCTCAAGGTCACCAAGCAAATAGAAACAGATTAGTTGATCAATCAAATACTAAACACAAATACCACAAGGACAATGCTGATCCCAAAACATTGCTACAGCCTGCACAAGGGTTTTATATTGCAGGAAGACACCTGTGCACTGCTGCGACATGCATACAGCACTACTCCAACTTCTGTTTATCATAAAAACACACAAAAGGAAACCTACCATCTGCAAAGCTGAGATCTCAAATCCTTCTTTGAGGATGGCTTTTATAATCTTTCCAGTAAGCCCTGAAGAAACATGGAAAATATAGTATTCAATTTCAAAAAGCAGAATTCACACTTGAAAGGTATTATGCCAATATACTGCTTATTCTCAAACTGAAAAAACAGTATTTGTGTAATGCTATGAGAGGAAGCAGAGAGCAGAGCTGAGTTCACACTCTGTTTTATGAGGTTACATGTTGATGGTTTCAAACAACTAAATTCCATGCGGCTGTTGAAAAGCATTTCTACCAAAAAAAGTAATTAATGAAGCTTTTGCTTTTTTCAGATCAACTGCAAAACACTCAGTTGCTGCAAGACCAAGATTTATATTGTTAATGAAGACCCACTGGCAACACTGATGCTTAATCAGTCATCAATTCAGAGCACCAGCTGTCTTTTCTTTTACAGTGTTCACCAGTGTGCAGGTCCTACTTTAAGCCAGAAACAATGCAGGATGGCAACAAATGTTGCCAATAAACTAGCACAGGAGTTGATGTCTTCTACGGGGAAAAGTACATTCCTGCAGAATAACCTACTCCTTCAAAGTTTACAGCTCACAAATACGCTATTGCTGATGATACTGCTTGCTTTATTCTCTCCAGAATGCATTCTCAAAGACTGAAAGATGTTGTAAAACAAAACACTGAACTTCAGAAAACAAGAACCACTGCTTTGCCACTGAATGTATATTTTAGATTTGCCTGTGCTTATAAGATCAGGCCATTTTGAAGATTAGGTCATCCAAGCACAGTGCTCTGTGTGAGTGAATTTCACAGAATCATTGTTTTTTATAGAACACAAACTCCTGTCCTCTAGTACAGTTTGTGCTAAACTACAAATTTCTGGGCATTTATTTAGAAAATAATTAATCACAGAAGAATACCCTGTAACAAATGACAACAGCAGGATGTGACTCCTTTTAAATCCTTTTATTAAGTAGTCTTTAAATTGCAGGATATTTAGCACTACATAAATTTAGGAGACGAGAATAAAACAAAGCTAGTGTGGAGGTTATAGCAAGCTTGAGTCACAGCCTACTAATACCTGTGGCATAGGACTGGGGAGCTTCCTACCGCATTAAAAGGTCAATGGAAGCTCTGAGTAAGAGAGACTGATAGTCGGAGGGCTTTCAAAAATTGGATTTACAAATGAAAATGAAAAAAAGGCCCTGAAGGATTTGCTACCATATTTTCACACTTAGGTTAATGTAGAAAAGTCTTCCGTCTACAAAACACTGCATATTTCTTCCAAAAATCTTCCAGCTACTAAAGGGAAAACCTGAGATTTCGATGCATACTCAATCCATGCAGCTCTTTGTGTTTACGTAACAGTGAAACAGGCAGAGGCAAATACAGTTCCTGTCCATACTGTTCCACCATGCTTTGGTGAAAGTTTCCTTTTAACGCTCCTGTGAACCCAGGGAAAAAACATTCCCTTTTTTCAAGATAAAAAAAATAAGTAATTGCAAGAGGCAAAATTAAGGGAATTGAACAGGTTTGCCCAGGAAGTGCAAGAACACATCAGAGAGAGAAAACAGAGCTCTGGTTTCTTTTTGTCCATCCTGTTGGAAAGGCTGAGCAGCTCAGATGCTTCCACACATGTTCCACTGAGGCACTTCACCTTCAGTCTTGTTTTCAGAGATGAATGGACAGTTTGTAAAGAGATTAAGTGACTGGCTGGGAATAATTCAGGAAATGAATAAATAAATTGAATTAATTAATTAATTAATTAACTGATTAAATATGTGACACAGCATAAACATTTCCTCATTCTCAATCTTAAAAGACAATACTCTGGTCAACATTTTTAGCAGAAACCAACAAAGAAAGGGTGCTGGCAGATAAGTGGTCACTGTCACTTGCAGGGAAAGAGCTATGAGAAAAGTAACGAACAGCTGCTTGCCCTGACAGATGTCCATTTTACACTTTATCAGTCAAGAATGGGCCACTTGCATAGGCACTCACAGCCAGTGAGAATCTAATTAAAATATATCAAGTTCTGGGATATTATGGAGATCTGCTTTTTACAGAACTTTTGTCTTCAGCAGGTTTACAATCTACAGGCAAAATCCATGTTTTAGAGAAACAAAGGGGGACTCTGTTCAGCTTTCTGGGCTGTTTCTCTACTGAAGTTACTAAGACAAATCTTTTCTGTAGAGAGGACACAGGCTTCTTTAATGACAGAAATTAAAGTGAAGAAGGTATTTTGCATAAAGGTCTTTAATGCAAGGTTCCTTTAATAATTGTGATAAATCTATCAAGATTTTCCTATACATTGTATTTCTGAGTTCATTCTCACTCATCAGAGCAGCAGAGCTCTTTGTTTCTCCAGATTGCCCATGTCTGCAAAACCCAAAAGGCTTAACAAAAGGATTTACTGTCACTATTCAGACAGATAGACACCTCACCCAAAAAATTCGGAGTGCCTTGAGGAAGAAGGGCCATGAGATTTCATTTATGTTTGCAAAGCAGGATGTTAGCTCCACTTCCCAGATGTGGGAATTGAGGCCAGAGGAGCATAAGCAAGTTGCCAGTGGCAGTGCAGATCTACAGATCCAGTGACTTGGCCTCCCTTGTCCCAGTTTAGGCAATCCATATATCACTTCTCCTAGGGACACTTTCCTTTCAAATTCTACCTGAACCAAAATAGAAACAAAAAGCACAAAGGCAATCCCCAAGCAACAGAAGAGTGGAAGCTCAAGGCTCGGCTTGGGATCTGTCTGAGGCTTTCAGGCAGTCGCATGACTGAATTGGGACATAGCCTCTTCTTTGGGGGCAGATAAGGCTCAGGAGAAGATGAACTAATTAGAGTGCCATTTCAGCAGCTTTCAACAGTTCTTTCCAACTTTAAAATCCAAATCTGAAGTGAAAAACCAACTTTCTAAGGCCCCTTCAAATAGGGTCAGTGGATGTTTAAAACATGATTACAGTAAGAACTCAAATCTAAGCTGCAGATTAGGCACCAGTTATGATGAATTTTGAGTCGCAAAGAACAAAAGAATCACAAGCATTACTAAATACAACTGAGGGAATTTAACACTAATCCAAGCAAATAGAGTGAAAGAAAGGGAGCACAGACACACATTTTATGGCTGCTGGGCAGCATTATGCTACTACATACCTTGTATAGGACAGATAATTTTCCAACATATTGTAATCAGGTAAAATGATAAAGTACCAAGACTTCCTCAGTTACATTAATATTATGTGATCTGTTGCTTTACAACATACAGTATTTGAAAACAATCCTTCATTAAGAAACAGAGTAGCAGGGAAGACATCAGACTGAAAAATGTTATAACTCTTTGCAGAATTAGGCATTGGGATAAAATAAAACAGTTTAATAGAAGTCCCTTTTAACCTAATAGCACTTTAATCAATGAGCCATAGCAGCTTTGCTACTGGGACCTTTCAGTCCCAAAGCACTATGAACCACCAGCCCTATGAGTAGGAATGTAACATTCTCTTCCCTTTCTTCTTGGCCTGTTTCCTGCTTTTACCATTCCTCTGTTCAAAGCTCATTAGGCAAGACATCAAACTGCTTTCAAAGCAAGGCAAGAACTAGATTCCTCGTCTCAGTCTCCATATGTCCTGCTTTTAAACCCTTCCAATAATTAAAAATAATTCCTCTTAAACAACAGGGTTTTTTGACAGGAATACAAAAACTGCCATGACTGATCAGATTGATGACCCACCTCATCCAGTAACGTATTTCTAAAAGTGACCTGTACTGGATGCCTAACATATCACTAAGTATAAATAGCAATTTCATTTCATGTCTATTTTTGTCATTTTGAAATGCAATTTTGCTTCACAGTATAATGAAATAATCTGATTCTTTACTGCCAAGTGGTAAGGTCCTATTTCAAAACTCCAGAGAATCACGATCAGGTTTGACTCCAAGTAAAGTCTTTTGTGAACTCTAGAAGATGGAAAAGTGGGACTCAGAGTTGGGCTCTCCTACAATGTATTTCAATTGAAGTTCTCACTAATCTTTGTTTCAGACAACACTGAAAAACACTGGGCAGTAATTAAATGACAGATGTCCTTCTCAAAAAGTGCACTTCTTCCTATCATTTGGTCAACCTACACCCTGAAGAACAAGGTTTCTCTCTCCTTCTTTTTCTGCTTAGGAATAACACAACTCTAGGCATTTTTACTATGCAGCATAAATACACCATTTCTAGACTCCCAAAAGTTTGGTCATAGTGATAATCTCTGTTTATTGGTCTCCCAGCCCCACTGAGAACTGGACGAGAAAGGATATACAGTCATTTTTTCATCTGTGCTCTGGCACACCAAGGGAATTGACAGATGGTCTCCTGAGTGACACACACTGGGCCACCTAAGGAGAGGGGAACCTCAAAAGCCACCCATGCTAGCAATGAGGAGGGAAAGAAAAGACCAGTGGATACAAATGGAAGAGAGAGAAGCATGTGAGGAAGTGATGAGAGAATATTGTTCATAGCAACAGAATCCAGGCTTTTCCATTATTCCTCATTTCTGTCTAGGTACTATATTAAAGGAGAACCTTGTGAAATTTGAAGGGCAGCTTTACAGACATTTATAGAGAACTTTGTCAACACTGCAGCACTGGTGAAAGTATTTTTTTGATACAGAAAATATTCATTTGAAAATACTAAAAGTTAAAGGAGTGAAGACAGAAGATATCACCACGGCCTTACTGGAAAATAGAAGTCAGGATACTGCTAGCACAAGAAAAATTCTGCATGCAGATAGTAAATCTCAGGGGACCTTGAAACCAAAATGACCAAGTGTGTGACGCGGCTGAGAACGGGAACTGACAGATTCAGAGGGGGTGAAAGGTTCAAAGGCTTAATCCCAGCTGCAACTTTCTGAACTGCTATGAACAAGGCAAGACCACATATGTGAATGCCAGACAGGGCATTATAAGATGCAGAATGATGAAAGTCCGGGAAAAAATGGTATTCTGGGAATTTTTACATGGGAACAGACGGGAAGAGTCACACTCAGCATTCGGGTACACAGGTCCACAGAGAAATTCAAGGCAAAGATCACAGCCAGACTACACAAAGTATCCAGCAATTTGGCTGGGCAGTGTGAGCCATTTAAGAAGAGAATTTGAAGAAGAAAGAAATATTACGAAGAAAAGTCAGTATCTCTGCAAAAGTTATGCTGAACTCAAACTGATGGTTGTGTATCTACCAAAAAAAAACCCCCAACCCAAAAAAGCTTAGGTTTCTGTCTTTCTTTGTTCTTGTGTTAATAAAAAGTTTTTAAAAAAAACAGTTTGCTTTGCTCTTTCTTTCAAGATGTTCATTACTTTGTACTCCTTTAGCACATCCACTAAGATTTTAGGTATTTTTTACTTAAGAAGATTATGGTCAATCATTCTGGCTAGTAGAATGTTTCTATGGCTATAATGAGTTTCCTTTACTTCTGCTTATTTCTTAAGTGTGAACAAAACTATACATGACGTTTTAGCCGAGGCTGCACCACTGGATTATACGATGGCATTCAGTATTATAATTCAAACCATTCACAAATTTACTAAGGTTTCTTCTCTTTTTTCTGGTTATCCCTGCTGAACACTCTCCCCATTGTGTATGGGACTTCTCAATGGTTACAGCTACAGAGAGGAAGTGGTTAAAATCATTCCTTGGAATGTGCAGTAGCCCATAATTATAAACAATAACTTTAATCTACTATTTCACTGTCAATTAAATTAACTCTAGAGGTTAAAACCCTCATGAGATCCCCTACAATCTGCTCCAGCTTTTACTAATTTTATATTCGACTTCCTGTGGAAGGTTCACCAACTCACTGTCCTAGATCAATAGTAAATGCATTGTAACCTCTATAATTTATTTTCAACTTGGCAAAAGGCTATCACATATTCCTACATTCTGTGTCTTGGCTGTTTCCAGATCCAGTACCTTGCCTTTCTCCTTACATTCTGATTTGAAAAGGGCAGTAAAAGAAGAGACTTAAATATTTACCCTTCGCTCCAAGGTACAGCGAGTTAGATTAGGCATGGCCACATTTTTATTAATTTTTCTAAAATGTTCTCAAAATTTTTTGGTAATTTCAGGTTCCATTACATCCTCAAATATTGGGCCAGTGATACATTACAAAGTTTTCCTTAATGATTACATTAAATCTTGTTTCATCTAAATTAGTAAATATGCTCATATTTTGTAAATGTACTTACAGAAAACCGTATATCCCTGTCCTACCCATCTCAGGTTAAATAAATTAAACCCATCAAGTTTTCACTGGCTAAGTCTCTTATTCCTGTTGCTCTCTTTTTCCGTTATTTTTGAAACAGAGTGCTCAGAAACCGGACATGATACACAAGTTGGATTCTCATGAGCACTGAGCAGAACTAGTGGGTATGTAGTGAACATGGACTGTGCCTGTTTCATCAGTATACCAACCACTTCTCTACAAACTTTTTACTGATACCCTGCCAGTTCTTCTCTATTTTATATCTGTGCATTTATTTTCCCTTCCCCATGGTAGTGCCATGCAGTTTATATTCAGTTTCATCATCTTTGCATTGCTTCATTTCTGCAATTCATGAGGAATGTTCTGAATTCTAATCACATCCTTCAAAATTTCAGTAGGCACTTGGTACCATGTGTGAACATTGCAAGTGTGCTCTGTCCTCACCCATCCAAGCCATTAATGACAATATTGACAAGAACTGGCCCCAGGATGTCTGACAAGACTTCATTCATAAAGCCTTTTTAATTTGACCTGCTCATGTCCAGTCCAACATTCAGGAAAACATTTAAAGCTATGTGGATGCCTATATTGTAAAGATCTAAACATACAAATTACTCCACTAAAGGAAAATTCTGGTATCCTAACAGCAAAGAACATACACAAAGGCACTGATAACCAAGTGTTGGGCTATTTTAGACTGTTTTATCTCCCTTTAGAGAAAACATACTTGGAGAATTCAGAGGCCAGCAAAGCATATTTTCCTTCACAAAAGACATGCTGGTAGATGTCCATCATATGTCCATCAATCACTGAGTGATTTCAATGAAATTATACACTCCTGATTCATCAATTTCCTTGGTATGAAAAGTTTCATTATCATGAAATTCCCTGGTCCACTCTTAGAACTGACTTTTCTCTAACCCTTTACAAGTAAAAATTCCAAAATGCAGTAGTAAACACTCGTATCTAATGTCTCTTTTTTCTGCAGAGATGATTTTCAGTAACATGAACACCACCAATGTAAATCTACTAAACACAAGCAGGAAATATATTCTTTCCAGCTGGAGGATACTTATGAGCTTCAGCAAGGACTGGCTGTGCCATTTGATCTGTCTGTTTCTCTGAAGGGCACCTCCTCCTCTTCCTTCCTGACTCAAACAGGAAGAAAGGATTTTCAAATTCAGTTCACCTCCTCCTCTACCTAAATCAATTCAAATGTAAAATATATTTTTCATACTTCAATAAAAAATAGATGTCACTTCCCCACTAGCCATTGAAATCCAGAATCAGTCTAAGCTGGGAAACCAATGCCAAGATGCTAAAACTTCAGGCAGAAATAAATGAGAAACATGATGGGCTTGGTTTCAAAACCAAACATCCCAAGCAAAGAATAACCATCATTACAACTACAGCAAAGAATTCAAAACACAGAGGAAGCATATGGATGACTGATCTCATAAAAGCTAAATTTTTTTATCCTAAAAAATGGTGACGAAGTGGCAAAGTAGGTTGTTTTCATTTTAATCACTTTTTCCTGGTGTCTCTAAAGAGAGAAAACCCCAGCACCACTAGACACCACCAAATGCTTCAATGCCCTATATATTATATATATTCAAAGAAAACATAAGAAACAAACTGCATTTCATTTGACATAAGTATGTCTCCTCCCTGGGCAAATCTGTCTGCAAAAGAATGCCTGCAGCTGAAAGCACATTGCTTTACTAGTCAGTCCTCACATGACTGCAGCACTAAGATTGTCATATTGCATGTGGGAATACCCGGAGGTCACATCTCAAACCATCCACTGCACTTTGAAGTATCTGCAAAGATTTGTGTTCATTCCACAGTTTTTCCCCTCTTTCAGATTCTATCTTCAAATAATTCCTTCCAGACTTCTAATTGTTAAGTGCATCAAGGCTAGCACTGATGCCCCCTGGCACTCAATCTTGTAGACAAAAATCCAAAGAAAAGTTCTGCCTACAATGAGGTAAACTCCACAGCATCTGCACTTCACCTTTCTATTATGCACACTTATCACAGACAGAAGATGTACCTTCAGATTACTTATGCATTCCTCATTTTTTCTCAAGCCAGTTTTCTGAAAACCCTGTTATTATTCTAGGTCTCCTGAAAATAAAAATAATTAATTATTCAAAGTAATGCCTAGAAGGGTAAAAAAAGGAAACAATTTCGAGAGTTTTCATATCTAATGAATACAAATTGTCTAGAGAAAAAACTACAAAAAAGATACGCAGTGCTGAGAGTGATAATAGATTTGTATCTCTACTATATCATCCTCTTTTTCTTTTCCACCTTATTCTATTTCCTAACTACACACATGTAAGTATAATTAGCATTATACAGAGGTGAACTTCATATTTTCATAGTGATGCTTTCTCTCTTTCAAAGAGAAACACGTGTATTGTGTGTCAGGACAGCTCAGTTCAGTGGTCAGATAATCCACTACAATGTTGGATTCCCATGCTCTACAATCCTCACTCTCTTTTACAGTAACTTCACTAGAGAGTCCACATAAGTAACCGATGTTTCTGTACCTGCCTGAGACTGAATTACCATCCTTGCTATTCTTTTTGTCACATTCAGGTTTGTCTTTGGAGTTTCAAACTGCTCTCTCAATTGGAATTTTTCTGCCTTTGCATAAAGAAGGAAGTATGATTCTTATGACTTCCTGTCGTGCAACATTTTGGTAATCAATGTAAGGTTCTACAACTTTCTAAAGCTGTCTGCTAGCCACTAAGTTAATATAGAAGAGCTCTGTAAGTTTTATCATCCACTCAGAACAGGTCTAAAACCATGTTTCCACACACTATCTTTTCCACTTAAAAAGGTATTCCTACTCCTTTTGTTTTCTATGAAATTTACATTTTCTTTAGTTGAAGAATACTGTGGAAGTCAGCACTATTTTTTGTAATTAATTAAGAGGAAAAAGGATTTAACTTACAGAAATGCTAGAACAAAATCTCAAGCTTAACACACGCTAGAAGAACAAACCTGTCTGAGTAGTTAGTCTCACGCCAAGGAGCTCTCAAAACCAGAGGCTTCCTTGCCCCTAGGCAGACCTTTCAGTTTGCATATTACACACTTCTCACCTCAGCCTTTATAGCCTGATCATCACTATTTAAAAATTTTTCCCCTGCTAATTTTTCAAAGGAAGTAGCTAAAGGCCAAATCAAAGAAACTTTAAACCAGTCATGAAATACCAAAGTCTACTTCCTACAGCAAACATGACTAAACTGTTACACAAAAAGATATTAAAGTTAATCCCACCCAGTGATCTATAGGCTGCTATTTCTGCTCACAAAACAGTCGAATCATAACTGTCCTAAGGGCATTAAGCTCATGTTTATCCATTTTGTTGAATTTACAATTTTGGCTTCTGAGCACTAGTGCTAATACCTCCAGATCATCTAACACAAGGGGAATTACAAAAAGAGAATGTCTGAGTGATTCCAACTATGATCTTGTATCTCAAGTATCAGAAGCACAAGAAGCAGGAGGATTACAGAACACAGACTCACACTTAGAATTTCAAATTATTAAACAGCTTAACCGTATTCCTAGAGCTGGGCTTACTAGTTACCATCCTCCTTGACTGAAAACTGGTCTCAGGAGAAGGGGAGGAAACTGAAAGACACTGAGAAGTGTAACAGATTCTAGAGGGGATAAACCACATCATGTCTCCTTGATGCAATCTGGTCAGAATAAATTTGCATGGAGTATAGCAACAGGCTGCTTTTGTATTCTTCTAGTTTTCAGTGAAGAGGAATTGGACTGCTCTTGCAAAGCCTCTTCGGAGTTCAAATACAACTACCTCACTGCTGCCAGCCAGGGAAGCTCTCCATCTCCACTGGGAGCAGCCACCAGTGAGCTAAAAGCTGTCTAGTTCAGAGCTCTGGGCTACATCGCCTTCCATGGTCTACCCATTTCTGATCCTCCACAGGAGACATGCTGACACCAGACTTTAAGAGACATGCATGGCACACATTCCCAGAGGGCCAGCGATGCCATCACTCCAGCATTACCAGCACCCTTGACAGTTGAAGATAAACTTCACCTTAGTCCCCCAACACCCTTTATCAGGCCTCAGGATTCCCTGCAGCCTGCCAGACATGCTGACACTCCTGCTCACAGGAATTCTCAGGTGCCTAGGCACTGCACCAGGTCCTGCTGTGGTTGGCCAGGCTGCACTGCTGTGGCTGCCTAGGACCAGCTGCTTCTGCATGTCCACCAGGAGAGGCAGCAAGGCCAGAGAGAAAACCAACACCAATTTTCCACTACTTTGTCACTGGATAGGAACCCCCTGTGGCAATCAAAGCCATTTGCTAAGAGAGTATTCTGCCCAAGAATTAACCAGCATGAACTAGAGATTACATCCAGCCTTTTGTCAGCAGGTTAAGTTCACTGAAAAGCACCCTAGTTTACAGTTGCTGTTAAAGCACATCATCTTCCAGGACAGAAAACCAGGAAGATTTTTCCTTCTAAGAATCAGTTTTACAACAGACTCTGGAGGAAAAACAAACCCTGGGAAAAAGGGCCAGAAAGTAAAATTCAAATCATTAATTCAGCCAAATGTCTCTGCAGAAATAAAGACTAAATCTCCGTATAAACTCAAGTATGTAAGTGAAACTTCATGTAATTGTAAGTACGTAATGAGCAGCTTATATTCATGGTAATTAGACAGCCAAGTTCAAAGCCTCAGCAGTGCATAGGAAATTGCAAAAAGGTTTATTTTTAGATACTCAATACTGAAAATTTGTAGAGCACAAATCAAAACTCCAACGCAAAAGAGGCTCTGGTGCTTTGACCCACATAATTTTCTCTCCATGCCTCTGGCTTTGCCAAATCACCTTTTCTCACTGAAGGCCACACACTTCCTTTCCTCTCCAGCTGCTATGTTTCCACTTACCTGACTGATTGCATATGAAGCTTTTGCTTTACCTATTAAACTTTCCCTATCTCAATCCATGAGTTTTCTCACTTATGCTCCTCTGATTCTCTCCCCGATCCCACTTGGGAGAAATGAGCAAGTGGTTGTGTGGGGTTTGGTTGCCAGCTGCAGTTAAACCCCAACAAAGTGTTAAAACAGTTTTCTGACTTAGAAAAGTCAGTTCTGATTTCTTCTTTCTGTCGAGGGTAGTAATCACAGCTGCATAGAGGGAGAATGCTCACACAACGCACACTTTTCGTCTTTCAAATTTTAGTTGCTTTTTGGCAGTTGTTCTTTGACTTTCCAGCCCTCTGTGGTGTGAGAAAAAGAACTGTATAGGGGACATTAAGACCTCAGGCCCTATAAGACCTCCAGACTATATAAGGGACATTAAGACCAGTGCTCACACTGCAAAGCTGGATGCGCACACACATTTTTTGTTTACCTATATTCACGTCTCCTCTTCTCTCTCTCACCACCCTTACCTCCTACAGGCACTCACACTCCCAGAGGGAAGTGCAAATAGGGTCACAATTTGTCTTCTGGCGACTCAGAAAAATTCAGAGAAGTTCAAGAAAAAAAAGGAACAGACAGGGCACTACAGAAGAGAAAAACTGAGCTCATGAAGAGTCTGAGCCTCTATATGTAATAGAAATTAAAGTCTGAAAAAAAATAGTCCAAACCATCCACTTTGCTATTTTTACACTCAAATGAAGGACCCTAACAATCTTGCCACAGAAAAGTTTGTCCTCTGCAAACATGTAGCTAGGTAAAATCATAGTCCCAACTGCTGCCCATATTTCTGAAAAAGGAACATCGCTGTGTCTTTGCTGCATGGCAGACTTATCAGTAGCAGATACCATGCAAGGTCTGGAAGAGATAACAGTCATATTATCAGTAGCAACTACGAGACTCTTTCTTGTGAAAGCCTTTTTTTTTATTTCAGCAAGCTCTCCAGACATCCCACTTGAGGTGTGAAAGGCCTGGAAACTGCTCCAGCCACTTCTGCTGTTTCCATTTAAGCTATCCACAAAGAAGAGATTAAAATGTTGCAGTGCGCTCTGCATCCTACTAAGAAAAAACTCTATGTTCTCACACGGTGATATTTATTCTGAATTAAAAAATACTGTTTCAGTGCCTGAGTCAAAATATTTTACTGCACTCACTGCTCCTACACATGCTCCTGGATCTAAGTACAGGACACACAAGCGAGGTTATTTTTGCACAGTAACAGTAGAGCATTAAACATTTCCAATACTCATATGGCAAACTCCCAGGGTATTCTCCAGCAGAGAAAGCATCACAGAATCCACCAAATGCTTTAGGTCTTTGGCTCACTTTCATAAACAAGCCTTTCCTACTTTCCATCCCCACTGCATTCAGTAGAACAAGATTCGTATCAGCACAGATCTCCTTTTGTGAGCAATTTTAATCTGATGTGCCACTGCCTGAGTGGAGGGCCCTGGATCATGGCCAGGTGTCCTGCTTTCTTTGTTGGGAGGATGCTAACCTCCAGCAGGTGACTGTGCTGGGCACACAGGAGCAAGGACATGGGAAGCTGTCACAATAAGATATGCCAAACCTCATGTATGTTTTAATCCTTCCTATTTTCACCTCTCCCTTCTTATTCTGAAGTGAACAAGTATCTGCATGGAAGGCACATGACCCACTCACTCTTCATGGAAACAAACTGCAGAAATACTAAATGTGTATGAAAGACAAGGTATCTGCAAGCTTTGCATATACTGTGAAATACACCCTGTGCTCACAGTCTCATTCTCCCAGAAAGAGGGCACAGGAATGATCATGAAGACAATGAACACACACTGCTTTCATCTCTGCTATCTGCATTGCTTACCTTCATTAACAGCATGAGGCTTAATAATGCAACAAGTACAGTTTGTGAATTTTGCACTGCTGACTGGTCCACGACCTCCACTGGAGGGAAAGAACAACTCCAGCTCCTGAAAACAATTGTAATTAAACATGTTTTAGATTGATCTAGCAGCACACGTCAGCTTTTATCATAAGCAACAACATCTGAAGCATCCATAATCACAGAAGATAAACCTTTTTTTTTTTCTACAAATACTTCTTCCCTAAAATATTATCTCAAATGTATCTTTTCCTCTCTGGCACCATTGCTACGATCGTAAGAACAGGACTGGAGTATTTCTTGCAATGTCTTCCTTTTCAGTTCTGCAATGCAATCTGTTCACGCTCGGAGCACTCAAAATGCTGTTGCCACAATCATTTGGTAGAGGTGCTCCCAGTTTCCCCAATGCTTTCTCTCTTTCCTCAGTATTTTTCCAAATCTGCTCCCTTATACACATATTTTACTTTTCCTTTTTTTCAAATCATCTTTTCCACTATATAAGGAAAAATACAACTACTACTATCCATTTTTCAGTATGTTTTCTTTCCATATACAAAACTGTCCTCCATCCAAATTGTTTACATTTTTCTCCTTTCATCTTAAACAATTAAACTTC
This sequence comes from Eopsaltria australis, assembly GCA_034509425.1. Taxonomy (NCBI): domain Eukaryota; kingdom Metazoa; phylum Chordata; class Aves; order Passeriformes; family Petroicidae; genus Eopsaltria; species Eopsaltria australis. Next base: position 40,092 of record JAVTVJ010000359.1, on the reverse strand, counting down.
ATTTAAAATTGCCAACTCACTTCTCATGCCTTATTGGCCTTATAATTTTTAAAAAAATCTTACTGAATTGAAGCTGATGAATTCAATTGCTTTCACTTCTCAGCTAAATCAAAGGAACCTTTTTGCCTTCTATCTCTTTCTTTCTTCCCACCATCACTTTTCCGGCAGCAGATACCTTGGGCCTTAGACCATACTGGGGTGAACTTGGCAGCTAGGTTTCTTTCCTCAGTGATATTTTTCCACTGTTCACTGCCAGCTTCACACTTTTTCCATATCATTTATTCACATATGTTACACAATCTGCCAATTAACAAATGTGCAAAACACAGATTCCATTTCATACCTATTGGTCAAATTCAGCAAGAGAATTGATAATCTCTATTTAAGAGAAAAAATTACATCCAAGAAATACTACTACAAAATGTATCTGATTTTTTCCTGTATAACAGTAGCAGTGCTAAAGGCCATTTCCTGGAATTGTCTCATTTAATTTACTAGCTCAACCTAAATGGAATAGACTAACATTTAGCTCATGGCACTTCAACAATTTCTGTAATCCTTTCTTGAACAATTACACAATTCAAATTAATGAATCTTTCAACAGAATGAAAAAGGGCCTTTGTTTTTCTGCTAGCAAATAATCCACATTTTAAGTGGGCACACCTGAGACAATAGGGTTCATTCCTTACATCCTTCTACTGATAAAGTGCTGCATGACTCAAAGAACTTGTCCCACTCTGTTAATTGCTATTTACTCTAAAAGAACAGCCAGGAAAAGGCAGCGAAATATGTATAATATTTAACACTTAGTTGTATCCATTACAATCCATAAAAGGAAATTAACTCAATAATGCCGAAGGACTGGCATAATGAAAGGACAAACTATAACCTAGTGAAGCCTTAAAAAAATAACTTATTTTCCTTACCCTTTATTCCTGATCTAAAGAAATTACAAAATTTGGCCTGCAGAGAGACAACAGCTTAGAGTGTATCAGAGACATACTTTCACTTGTCATTTAGCCATCAAAAGAACAATGCAGCTTTCCACTCTAAGTGTTCAGCTTACAATATTCATTAAATGTGGCTGAGACTTCAGTTTTCTGTCAGAAGAGTTCATTTAGGTCCCTTTATCTTATATTTCTTTCTTTTCAGCAAAGCTTCTGCAGGCACAGCCAACTAGTTTCCATAGCAACTGCTATATAGCCATATAATGCTAGGCCTACTAAATTAATAAAGGCACAGGGGCACTAAATTCACAATTTTGCTTGATTTATTAAAGATAGGTATCAGTAACACCACAAAGATGCACACACCTACAGATGTTCAGCAAAATAATCTCAGTGTCATAAAAATGCTGCAGATGAACAAGGCCTTCAGACAGCATTTCAAAAATAATGAAATGCAACAAGAACAACAAACTAAAGCCTAAGCACACAGTTATGCTTCTAATCAGGAATTTATGCTAATAGATACTCTTTCCTACACTGTCAGTTCAGAAGCTGGCACAGTTGTCATGGCAGTACACAGGAAAAAAGAGAAACTCTCACCCTTATATTTGAAGACTTCTAACTATTTAACCAGAACTTCAAAGACTTTGCTGACTATAACTCTCCTTCATCAGAAAAGACCACTTTTATCCAAACTCTTTCTGAGTCTGTAACATGTTCATCAAGTCAGCCAGCAGAAAAAGTACTTCATGTCCAACATCTGATTTCTTGCCAAAACCCAAGGCAGAGGATCCAGCAGCTCAGGCATGCTGCAGAGCAGCAAGGTGAGAGCTTGGCCAGCAGAAAACAACCCATGCTCTGCAGTCAGCCTGCTGCACCTCACAGTCAACAGCACCAAAGGGGAAGCTGCCCAGCTCTGCCCTCTCCACCAGGGTATGATCTCTGTGCACATTTTCTAAGATATACTACTTGGCAGCTTATTAGGTATTCTGAGGGAGGTCTCTCTCCAGTTGTGCTACTGCAGCTGTTCCAATTGAAGCAGAGCAAAGACTAGAATCAAGGAAGCAACAACTGGTATCTTTCCCCAGCTAAAGTGGTCTACAGCTAAGACACCACAGTGATACATCAATCAACCGTGATATAAACTTTATTCTTGCCATAATTTATTAGCATATCTATCCCACAACAATGCACTCAAAAGTCACTTTAATTCAACAGAATTGCTGGTAATATCTATCACCCAATCCCAGGGCTTTTTTCTTAGCACTGAGAAAAGAAACACTGCAAACAAAGCAAAACAGAACCAAACTCCTCAAAGCCATGTCCACTGTATTACCTCTCAAATCACAAAGCACTACAAAGTGACCCGCTTTTTAATTTTTCATTCTGAACAATAATAGCAAGGTAGGCTGCAGACAGAGCACTAGTGAGAACTGTGGAGGAGAACAGATATGTGAAACACAACAGGCCACAAAAGGATTTAATTGTTTAATCCCTTTCTTCTTATGACTAACATTGGTAGACTATAGTTAGATTACACAGACTGCAATTACCTCACTGTTTGTGATGTACAGGAAACATTAAAAATGACCAGGCATGCTCTCCTGATCAAACCACCCAAGATTCACCCTTGGGATAAACAAGATTTCTGTTTTCATACAGTTTATTTTACCATGCTAAAAAGGAGCCATGAAGAATGTGTAAACTAGGTCTGAACTCAAGTGTAGAAACAAAATGAGAAATTCCTAATCCAGTTGTTAGCAGATAAAAGTAAAAATGAACCTCAGTCAGAAAGGAGTCAAAAACTTACTTTAGCAGCTGAAGCAACTGAATCTGGGCCATGAGCTGCATCTCTTAGGCCAGAATGTCCAAAGCTCTCTGAGATGCTGTCCAGTGTGTCACTCTCAGTCGTTGTAGGGTTTGCTGGCCCCACTATTGCTCTCCATTTACTCACTGCATCATCTCCTAAGAGCTCCATAGCAAGGATGGGGCCACTCATTATTAACTGGATAAGCTCACTGCAAAATGGAAACAGCACATGGTGACCCATGCAACAAATTAAAAACAACAAAAACATGATCCAGTGGAGATGCTCAGAACTCAACTTGGCAAGACCTTGAGCAAACTGATCTAACTTTGAACCTGATTCTGCTTTGAGAAGGAGGCTAGATTAGGTCACGTGCAGACATTCCCTTATTATGGTTGTAGAAAAAAACCAGCCTGTAGATAACCCAAAGTCACTCATGTAGAGTCTTAGATTTCAAAAGAATTTTTAAAGATCAGTACTGGTGTCCAGGTGACAGTGAAAAGTCACATGTTTGACAGGAAGGATTCCTAAGCTTTCCTCTTCTGCACTGCAGCATTTCAAGACCCTGGCACATGACCTGGATGTGTACCCCGCTGCAGAACTTCAGCACAGCTTTCAAGCAGAATTGCTCTACTGCCGCACAGATCTCTCCCAGGGATTTTGCCCAGCCAAAGTTCAAAGTGGGAGAGAAAGGAAAGAGTTGAAAAGTCTGCATGAGATAAAGGATTTACTCACAAAGTGAACTATTACATCCTGATATAACTCAAGTTATTTTAATTGGATGAATCCAAGTAAGGAGAAGAGATTGTCAGGAACAGCCTGCCTCCTGTCCTGACCACCTCACAATAAAAACAACCACCCAAAATTGGTAACCCAAACATTCCATTTAAAAACTAAACAAAACACCTTAACTATATCTCTGTATCTTTACAAAATATGGATACCAACAAGCCTGTCTTTTCACTGTTTAGTCTGGACAGAACCAACAAAGGAGAACATTGACTCTGGTTCTTGTATTATTTTGTTTAAAGAAGAGTTTTACAAAATTATAGTTGTGAATGTGCATGCTTGTCCAACTACCTTCTTCCTAGTGATCACTGGTCAAGAAGAGAAGAGAAATCCTACTAGTTCTTTGCTAAAGAAACAATATTAAAACTATGAAAAGTTACATAAAGAAACTGCACAACAAAAAGCTACTGGAAGTCAGGTTCTGTTGGTCAGAATCTGCTTGTTTAGGACAGTTAAATAGTACACATACACACACTTCCAAGAAAAAAGCAATTTCTACAACACTATTTACTGTGCAGACTAATCCTTGAATATTTATTTTTTGAAATTCTTTTATATGAAAACCATTATTTTCCAAACAACAGAATTGTTATTTTTCCTTACTAGACTTACACTGACAAGTGAACTTGCAAACTAAATCTGAATTTAAAGACAAGAAACAACATCAAATATAAATGAGTTATAGATTTCATACTTTACTACCTTGAAGTTTCTTCCTTCTGTTTGATTCAGAATGCTCTAGAGCTATTCATTTCTAATTTAGGGAAATATCCTATACAAAAGACATAGCCAATAGGACTGTAGGATGGGAAACAGGCACATCACAGTGGACAAAGGCTACAGTTCCTCAGAAGATTACCATTAGTATACATACACATCTGTGAAATAACACTGCAGGCAAAATTCTTGATTATTTATCAACATATTCAAGCAGGCTTACTCAGCAAAGAAAAGGCAATTCCAAATCATCCATTCTCTGACCTCCAACATGGTCAGACACAGCCTGGGGCCATGTCTCTCTGAAGGGCTTGAGTTTGGGCCCACAATAAATCAGCTGCTGCCGCAGGAGAGCAGCTGGCAATGCTAATTCTCAAGCACTTCGTGACAGTACTGAAATCAAGTTTTTCAACCACATCAGTGCAAACCTAGGCACCAACGTGGCTGCAAAACACAAGGCACCTTCTTCCTAAAAGAGGCAGAATGCTCAGTGGAGAGGGAGGGAAAGAAAGTTGCTGGCACTTTCAGGGAAAGTAGAAATGACACAATCTCTGGGTCATAAGAATACATCTGGTCAGTTATGGAAAGATTAAGGGTTCTCATGTTAGGTGGAGCAGTCCAGCATCATGGAAGTTTGACATTTGTCCAAGTGAGCAGTACAGTAAAAACTGCCCCATGCACTATCCTTTCAGTTATTTATGATTTGGGGTACTTGCTACCAAATCAATTCTTACAACTAAGTGCTCCCCCTAATTCTCATTATCTGCAAGCTCCACCCTGATCCTGAAGATATCCCTTTCCTTGGCTTTGAAGTTTTGCCCTGCTAGGAGCATTTTCACTTCTGAGGGACAAAGACATTCCCCTGATACCACTGGGTTGTAAAGAGTGTGAGTTAAAACCCTGAATAGCTGAAATAAGGATCTCTACCTGAAGAAAGAAGAAAAGGGGCGTGCTTTGCAAAGGGCTCCACTCAACTAAGACAAGCTCTGATTTTCCCATGGTTCTGCGGTATCAAATATGGTAAATTAATTTTGTGTATTCAATAAATAAGCTTAATACGTGCCAAGCTGAAATTGATATACCTACTGATAAAAAGGTTTTGCTCGATATTCTGCGTAGAAGTCAGCTGCTTCTTTTCTGGAAAAGTAAAAAGACATAGCTGTAGCTATATATATACACACAGAGAGATATAGATAGATAGATAGATAGATACATCTATATCTATATATATAAAACACCCCCTGAAAACCACAGTCACCATTCATTCAAATAACATTTATAAACATATTTCTACAGGCAATGTCGTCCTAAGCTCGACGACTTGTTGGGTGTTCATGTCCAATAACAGAAACTACATTTAAATTTCTGTCATATTTCGTGTGGCTACCAGTATAGCTGAAACTCCTTATGTTCCTGCTCTGAGAAGGAATTACTGAAGCCCATTTCAGGGTCACTGATGGTCCCCACATTCTCAGACTGAGAAATAAATGCAGCAGAGTCACCTCCTTGCCAAACCGTTTGCTGTTATGTTGCTTTCGTCTATCATCAGTTTGAGTGGGGATATTGGTTAATGAAGTTTGGTTTTAAAGCATAAACAAACAATTTGTCTGCTCTGATGGAACACTTCTTTATCAAGGCTAGTGTTTGATTAAATTGGTGCACAACAAAGTATTGCATAACCTGGTTTCCATTCAGTACCCTCAAATCTTACAAGCTGCATAGGCAGCACAATGCCTTCCATATTAAAACTGGATTTCTCCCACACTTTCACACTTCAAAACTCAATTTGGTCTTGCACATCTCCTCAGGGAACACAGCAGTGACTACACACTGTTTTCTTTCAAAGCAGTGGGCTTTTTGCAGTGAGGGGTCTCCTTACACTGCCAGGCAAACAAAGGCCACCAGGCATGACCAGTATGTCTGCAGCACAGCTGTTACTCAGCCTTTCCTCAGGTGCTGGAAGCAAAAAGATGCCCTTTTCAGACAGGGCAGTGGCCCTTCCCAAGCTCTGCATTGCCACAGCCATGCTGCTACCAGCACTGGGTTCAGCTACCCAACTTCACAGGTTGTGGGGACCACCACAGTGCACAACCATCATCCATCCCCTGATGGACACACCATTTTGTGGCTTTTCACCCCACCAGCCAATCTACTCTCTTCCCTGTCTTTTTCCCCAGCTGCTTCTCATGTTTTACTCTTGCTTACTGAACTGCTTTTTCTGCATGGCAACAGCTAGAAAAAAACATGGAGTTTTTCAGCTCTAAACCTGCTGTCGCAGCTTTGGAATTCCTGTCAAGAACACAGACTCTGCATTGGCTTGCTCCAAATCCTGGTGTGTGCCACTTTTTGAAGCTGGAATTTGTAGAGAAAGACAGGCTCTTCAGGAGGATTGACAGGTGAAAGAAAGCAATATTGCTGACCTCTACTCTGGGTACAAAGTTCATAATCAAAGCAGTGCTGTAGGGTGACTGAGAGGTTCCAAATTGGAAAGTTGTTTTTACCTGCAGCACAGTCTTCTGATTTTTTCTGGTCTTCACAAGTTTGCTCATTTTGAGCAGCTCTCTTTACTGACAGAAACTGCCTGCATATTTTTCAAATAACAGATTCCAAGTATGAACAAAGGCATAATTCTGTCATCTGAAATGGAACTTTTGATGCCTCTCTCCCATTTGCAGTCCAGACTTAAACCAAATATTGCCAGAGGAAAGAAATAACATCAAGAAGAACCTAAGAAGAGTTTAATTTTCTTAACATTTATCAATGTTTGAACAGTCATATCTTTCTCCAGCTTTTTTATCAAAATGACCTGAATAATTCCTGGTTTGTTGCTTTTAGTTCAGTATGAGCCATTCAAAATCCAAAATATTTTTATTAACCATATAGTCAATATGCTTCTTTTCCATTTCATAACCAAGGCAGAAACATCATGTAAAAGTTCTGCTAGACACAGAAACTCTTGCAACCTCACACTTCAAGCCTACACTCTGCAAAAGATTTGCCTACAATTCACTATTTCACCAGAAAATCCTCTTAAGAATTAATTTCTTAATTCACCAAATAATTTTCGAAAGCAAATATGAAAAAGGTATGTGAAGAGATTAAGTATTACCATTTCTGATTGCAAAGAAGTCTTTGAGAGGTCTATTTCTGAAACAAATTGAGCTCTACTACTCAGTTAACAATTCCCACTGAAATAAATATCAAAGTGCAGTTGAGTTGTATAACTTAGCTCCTCTTTAATTTCATTATTAGTTCTCTGTTTTCAAATAATGGAAAACAGTGTTCACCTATGTGTAACAGACCGAAGTGACATAGGATTAAAGGAAGAGACTGGAGAAGCAAGTGCCTGCCCACACCTTCATATCTTGGCTACAACTTCTACAGAATACATGAATCTACTTAACAGTGATTGACAGACAAGTGTTGTTAATAATCCCTTTAAAGAAAGCAGTAGATGATGCTGATTTGAACAAGCAAGCCTGCAGAAATCGAAGGGTAGACTTTGGCACAGCCATAGTTCTATCATTTTAAAATGGCACAGTCCCAAGAAACAGAGTAGATAGTATGCAGAGAAACCACAAAATACTCAAGACACTATTTAAATACATTCAGTATCACAGCCCATTCTTGTGCTTATTAATAATTACTTTCAATTATACAAGACAACCAGAAATTTTTACATTGCAATAGGCAGGAAAAGTTCAAGTCTCCATTTCTTCCCTTCAGTGTGAGTCAACTCTAAAGCACGTGACTTGGCTCAATAGTTTGCCTTCTCAGACAGACACTCAAATAAAGCACTACCCAAACCAACGCTTCAGGATCAAATCTCTCAGATTGCAGGAGAGGAAGCAAAAAAAAAAAAAGCTAGTTTGAAATACACTATGAATTGTACAGAAACATTAGAAACCTCTTTGAACTTGTGAATTTGAGTTGTTGGATGGAGGATCTGGGACCAGTATCATCAAAAATTGCAGCAGGCACATGCCGAGACAAGAGGAGAAAGTCTTATAATTGTTTTCTCTGTATTTCAGAAAGCCAAAAAAGGTTTTGAAGTGAAGGAAAATTGTTCCTCACACATAAACCATAAGAACACATGAAAATGGTATTACATAAGACAGATAGCTTTTCTTTTCAAAAACATATTGCATATGAATAGGTTTGGCAAAGCAGCAATGGAGAAATAGTGCAATAACTTTGGGAAAGTCTTCTAAGGTAAATTAATCATGTTCTCTTTCCTCTGCAGCACACCTTGTTTTAAATCTCGAGGCGGCACAAGAAGTTAGAAAACACTGAAGGCTGGGGTATGAGAAAGATGCATGAGTAAAACCTGTCCAATCCTGCACCATCAGAAGATCACTTGCTTTGCCTGGGATGTCCAGTGATTAAAAAGCACAAATTTGAGAGCACAAATTAAGACAACAGATTTACTGAGAGCAAGCAAGCCAAATTCTTTGAAGACAACATTATCGTAATCAGCAATACCATCTGCATGAGGAAGCCTTGAGGTGAGGACACATAGACATATCAGTAGGAAACACTGGTGGATTGCTAAAGCTATGGCAGCCACCTTGGGTTCATATGGACGTGACTTATTTCATCACCCATATTCATTTGCACAGCACTTTTTAATACTTAGCTTAAATCTCTAAATACTTTCAGAAACCTACAGGATTATGAAACTGATGAGTCTCACCTCTCTTACTCACTGGAATGGATCTGACATGTGGAACAACACAGAATAGCTTTAGAGGATATTCTTAACTGCAAAAATACTTAGATACAATAGAGCTAACCTTAAAAATTTCTTACCTTGAAAGCAGCATCATTTTGGCCTTAGTTATTGTCAGTCCTGCGTTAATAATGATATCAAATAATTCTCCAATCTTACGCATTCCATCAGGTTTAATCAAAGCCAGTGTTCTGGGGAGGAAAAAAAAATAGTAGAGAGATACAGCCAATATAGCTTTCCTTAGAGCATTTGGTGTGCATGCTGGGTTCATATTCAGACAAAAAGCCAGCACATCAAAGAGAGAAATTTTGACACAGTCACATATTCACCATCCCAGTGTCTCATCAATTTCCATGCTGTTCTTGAATGCCTGTGCAACACATTATTCTGATGAGAACAAGCTTTGCACATTATAATTTCCTTGGCTTTCTAACCCAAGTCAGGTTACAGGGTTCCACCGGCAGTTATTATTTACCAACTTCTCCCTCTGCTCTCAGAGCACACAACTTGACCACTTCTTCCTTAGCTAAGGGGTATTGGTATCTCGACAGCTCCTCACTCTGGGTTAGAACACAACTGAATTGTTAATCTCTCCCTGTGCTTGCTCAGCTCCCTTTTTCCTAATGTTAATCCTATACATAAAATTGAAGCTGTTAAAATTCCCTGCTTAAAAACATTACTTAAATGTGTGTCTCTTCCATAAAACTCAAAGTTAAATTATTGTTTTATTAATAATTTTAAAATACTTGAAGTCATCAGTGAGAAGAAGATCTTTTTGTGCTTGGTAGAGTATAAAAGCTTCACAGTATAGAATGTGCATGCCAAATAGCTGACACTGTTAATAGACACAATGAAAGGATGGCAGAGGAGGTATTGCATCTCTTATACTGACTGACAGCTATATTCTAAGGGACATCAATCCAAAAATCTCTACACTCTCCCTCACATCTTTGTTTCCAAGTACATCCTGTCTTCTAGGTAATTATCTTTCTATACTGTACATCCCCAGGGCCAGGACTGTTTTATTAGTGAGCTTTGCATAGCACCAAGAACACCACCAGCACTAAACGTATTATTAATCAAAAATAACAAGCACAAAAAGAAGGTCTGTAAAATTGCATTTTCTATTTGCATTCATCTTGTGGTGAGTCAGCTTCAAATGTGCTCGGCTTACAAACCAACAGATATATTCAACCCTGCATCTCAGAAACTCCATGTCTCTGACAATCCTAAAGAGCAGTTTCCATCTTTTACACTGTTTTCAATAAAGAAGGTTCTCCAAGATGGAATTTTTTATTGCAGTATTTCCTTGAATGAAAGACAAATAATTGCAGATTTCCTATTTTATATGCCAGCACAGCATGAAAAGCAGCCCTTAGGTTAGCAGCAATATATTTCAGCCAGGGCAAATACGCTGAGATTATAGGAGATGGATGAACTTCCACTACATTTACTCTGAACCTTAAGTGACCCCAGATTGACAGATGCTTTGGCAAGAGACAGACTATTTCACAGCAAACGTAAAGCAAGGGAGGTGTTAGGACCAGGAAATGTAACCAGGAAGATTTGAACATATGCAACATTTTATCTGCAACTAAGGGAGAGGCATAGAGGACCTTCAGAGCTCAGAGACAAACAGATTTCCTCAAGCACCATGAAGTTTCTATACATGGAGCACCTCAGACTCGGATCCATTGGAAAGTACGACACAAAAAGACTGATGGACTAAGCCTGCAGCCAGAAACTGCATGGAAACAGTCAACCAAGACTGTGCTTCAGCCCACTGCAGCGCAGCCTAAAGTTGGTTTAGGCCCATCTTCTGATCAGGAAAGGCTGACCTCTCACCAACATTGAACACAGTTTGCCAGCACACTCCATGCAGCCTTCCAGCCTGTCCCCCTCTTCCCCAAGGATTTCACAGCTCTGCCTCATTCTGTGATATTATTTATCATATCACAGGGTGTACCACATGAATCAAGGCCCATGAGGATGAGCAGCTGCATGTTTCACCAATGACAGTCACAGAATGCACAACCTGCATCCTGGCACAAGAGGTTCTCAAAAGTCATTTCCCACGAAAAATTAAGGATCAAACCCCCAGAATGGGATCTCCAGCACCATTTGCATTTCCTTGAGGACACTTTTTTGAATTTATGTTATTACACAGGTTGTTTGAGACAGACTGGTAATGCCAGAAATAAATTGTCCCTTACTTTTCTTATCTCAAGGGTTTTAGTAACAGTGTAATTTCTACAAATTTGCAAAGAAATATTGCATTATGAAGCACTTTATCTAGAAGACATTAATACAAACTGCAATGAGCAACCGTTGTAATGTCTTTTCTCTAATACTGATATTTAAACTTGAACATTTCAGTGTGAGCTTTTCAGAGGTAAGCAGGATACGAAAAACTTCAGGATGCTGAACACTGTTTCTGAGACTGGATTTTGATTCATGTGCCCTATTTTTAGTTTTAATTAGGAATGTGTTTCATGGGGTTTGACATGATGCAGTCTGCAGTGTAGATCTGAAAACAGTTCCATGTCTAGGAACCAAGGAGAAAGAAGGAAAATTAAGCTCACTTGCTTACATTTTCAGAGGGACTGTGTGACAGTACTGCAATGAGTACTGAAACAACAGAAAATGAGAACTGATCGAAGGAACAATGCACAAAGTATGCTGTGACTATGCTTTTGAGACCTACTTACTTCTAATAATAGGACTGCCACATGTACAGTAGCTTATGTTTTGTAGGGGAAGAAATGCTGATTATACCATTGACTAGAAGCATAAGAATAACATATCCCACTCAAAACACAACACAAGTATTTCTGGGTGACACACAAGTTTTCTAACATAATTTTCAATACCAGTGGTACTGACTCTAAGTAAAGCCTACTTAGACAGGAAATACTGGTCAGACAAATGTTTACCTCAGGCTACAACCACCCAGGATCACAAGTGAAAGGCTATAGAAACAGAAATCCCCGTTCCATGCAAGTAATCCCTTATGTGGCACAATAAACATAAGCACATGGTCACTTAACCATTTTAGTCACTGTTTGTGATGGTTTTCTTATGATACAGTGGGAGGGGAACAGAAATGCAGAACACTTTAATACAACAATATTTTAAAACTGATCCAAGACTTAAGAAAAGTAGGTATAGAAACTGAAGTAGAACTGTCTTAATTCTAGCTTAATTCTAGAAAAAGCCTGTGCAAATCTAGCCTTTTTCTACACATCTATTTTGTATCTCATGTACCTAGGGTCACACTCACTTGTTTTGCTAATAAAAATAAACTAACTCAAAACATTCAAGATTTTTTTTACATTCACTTCACAGTCTCCGTCAAAGGCCTCTGCTGAGCCTGTCTGAGCACAATTGAATGACCTAAGAATGTATTTCCAAAATCGAACTGATCTGCCAATAGTCCTGTAAAGCAAAATGGCAAAAAAGTCAGAGAAACATTCTGCTTCATACAGCAACCTTAAAATTATTAATAGAATTCCAACTGCAGATTATTTTGGGAATTATAATGTACTGCAGAAATCTTATTAAATCTAATAACTGCTGCAAAATCTGCTAGGAACAGGCCAAAAAAACAAATTAACTCACATGCAACTGTTTTGCCCAAGGAAACTCTTTTAATATGACCCTGTTTACTCAGTGAAAGCGTCTGTGAAGAAACTGGATTTTGAGGATCCCTTGCCTGTGTAAGGCACTTTTCACTACGTTCCTTTGGGCTATTCTGAATATGTAACACCACTTGAATATCTGTGTTATCTTTCAGCCAACATTCCTAAAATGTTTTCCAAACAGCTGACATGTCATAAATGCCTTTTCTTCCTTTTGTAGAGCAGTACAAAAATTCACCTCCTCCCAAGACCAACCACTTCATTGACACGATTACAGTGTTGCCGTGTAGACCACAAGGTTTCCTCTAAGAAGAAAATGTCATTTTATCATGAGCTGTCTTTTCCTAGTGTAACTGCAAGAGCACCAGGGATTATGTTAGTTTAGGCAGTGCAGGAAACAGACAACTTTATATTGCTATAAAGATGGAATCTACTCAAAGCTGCACTGAGGAACAAAAAGAGTAGTCACATATACAGAATCCATATCCTTATGTTCTCTACCTCCTTTGTTGCTCTTTCACCATGCCCAACCCCAGCCTGGAGAAGTACCAGAGCTCCTCTGAAAAGATATTATGGCAGGCATTTTCACAGCAATTTTTTAATGCAGTTAAGACAAAGGGGTGTGTTAAAACATGCAACTCTTCCTCTAAGGCTGGTTATGAACAGCTCCCCAAAAAGAGTTCAAAACAAGCCCATTTACTGGGAGGGAGCAAGAGAGCAAGTGATAAAGGCTCACTGGAATATCATACCCAAGAAAATGTTCTGTGTTCTTTTCAAAAAGGCTGGAGGAAATCATAAAAATGTATTAATTTGCAAATGCAGAGATTACCTGCACTGCCATTAAACCAGAGCTAAATTTCTTGTAAATTAATCTTAGTGTCCTGATATTCTTAGTCCTGATATTTGTTCTCAGATGGCTTCTTAAAGTCTTTTCCAAAGCAAGTATTTAAGCCAAAAATATATGATGAGTCTTATCTTGAACCATGATAAACGAACTTTGTCTTACCAATAAGCCCGTAATTTTTATTGACATTCTCACGCTGTACTTTCTGTCCTCATGCACACAGAGTTTAAGAGAAGCTGAAAAGAATTCTCAGAAAAAACCACCATAGAGGGGAAAAACAGCAGAGAACAGGAGTGATCCTCTAGTACTTTCATTTATCACTACTAACAGACAGTATGTCAGACTGGTGAGGCTCTAGGCTTCTGCACAGATCACAGAGAGACAGCTGCTACTTCCACAAGGTCCAGGCCTTTCAAGCCCAGCACACATCAGTTACCATATCAATTCTGCCCAAGTGAATCCACAGATCACAAGAACCCTACTGCTGCTTGCCCTGGCTGAGTAACAAAGCTGAACAGGACCCATTTCCCTCCTCCCTCTCTTCTCTCCCAAGATACCTATAGGAGCCAGCAGCTGACATCGTGGAGAAGCTGGCCTTGAAGGTAGCAAGCAGGTAACTACGGGCTTGCCACAATCAGCTACCATTTTGCTTCTCTGCAGCCATCTCCTCTTCTGCCCACATTAGTACGGAAACCTCAGTTCTAGCAAACATATATTTCGAAACACCAACCACAAGATTCCAAAACCTTCCCTTCTCACCTCTCTTTGCGGCTCCCAAGCTTGCGAGATGTGTATAGGTTCCCATAGTCCACTATGGTGAGGTGCCGAGAGAAAACCGTGACTTTGCTGCCCACATAGAGATCCTCCACGTGCAAGCTCTCGTACTTGGTGCGCCTCAGAAACGTGCGACGGTTCTTCACATCGTACTGCAGCAAAAACAGGATTAAAATCTACCATAGCAAGATATTTAGTTGTGGACAAACTCAATGTAATCTTTTTTCTACAATCAGAAATTTCCATGGTACTGTGGGATTGAATCTGATCACTTAATCAATTTAATTCCAAGTCCTTTGAACTTACACGTATACCAAGAAAGCTTAGAAGATTAAACCACAATTACAAATCTATTCCATTTAAATAATCTCAGGCTGACAGCTGTCTTTGAAATTTTTTTTGCTTTGTGATTTGCTTGTTGTAATTCAAGCTGTGATAAAAGGTTCAGGTGCCTGGTGGATGCCTCTGCCCAATCTCACTGAGAGTTCCCCCAGCACATCCATGCTGTTTCACAGCCCAGTGGCTCGCACCAGAACAATCAGGATACACACTGGCAGGTCTCCTCTTCAGGGCATTGTTCCAGTGATATTATGCTCTATTTGACTGCATAAGACTCAGCATTAGGGATGGAGAGATGATTGCAACACTTGGCTGAGATGTTCTCACTGCCTGGAGCTGCAAGCTCAAAAGCCTGTCAGGACAATTCAGATTTATGTATCATCATTCCAAGCAAGAAGCCAGACAATTATGTGTGGTTTTCTGGGTGGGCTGGCAAAGCACAGAAGTCAACCTGCTGAACAGTTTCTTCACTGCAAGTAGATATTACAAATGCCTCCCATTTCCTGAGGAAGTGGAAGCCTATGAAAGGAAGAGCTTTGTCCTTCTCAGGCCAAACTTCCCCTTCTGTCTTGACCTACAGGTGCTGTCCTCCACAGCAATGGTGTATCCATTAGAATAGCATTAAAAGAAAGAACACTATTTCCACAAATTCTGGGGGAGAAAAGAAATTTAAGAGCAAAATTCCATGTTCTGAAATGTGTGAATACAGTTCTCTTCTGTTAGAAGGCTAGAAAAACTGTGCAGGTTTTCAGGATAGCCAAAACTTTGCGGATTGGAGAATGCAAATTATTTTGACTCTTCCTTCTGGTGAGGCATGGTTGTAATGAAGAATCCTTCCCTGTTGAAATGTCCTTAGCCCCTCATACATGCTCCTACAAGTGTTTGCTATTCAAGTGCAGTAGGGAATGAAGTGACAATATGTTAAAAAAAAACAAAACATGAAAGACACCAACTTGAATTCAGCTACTTGTTTTCTCCTGGACTTTGCCAGGAAGCCTATTAACTGTCTCAACCATAAGCAAATTCTTCAATATCATGACCAAAAATCTGAGTATTTCCTTGGTTATTTCACTAATGGTTGCTAGGAAGGCACCTCAAGGTGCTTCTCTCTTCTCAAGAAGAAGAGGGGATCTACCTGTGTTAAAGAATTCTTCTTTAGAGTGGACTTTTGAATTTATTTAAAAGACTTTTTTATAAAGTGAATGATAAGCCATAGCAGAAGAAATATAAAACTATTTGGACTGTTCCACTCCTGACCATGTACATGTAGAAGTAAACTACCCAAAACAAAACAGTTCTCTGCTAAGAATCTGTCCTTTTTAAAGATTTCTTCTCTCTTTTTAGGAAATCTTTTGTAGAAAGAAAAGTTATTCAGGCTTTAAGAATTCCCCATGAGTGTTATTAACTACGGAGAACTCAGGGAATGGGGCCTCTCTGTCAAGAGATCCAGTTTTGACTGAAAGAGCTGCTTGCTGTCCTTGGACAAAAATCTATATGGTCTTTTTCCAGCTGCATTTTTCCACTGTCATTTTTCTTCACCAACCAAGACTTGAGGGACAGAAAGAAAAGTTAAGCTCAGACTTCATATAAAACAAGCCTTCAAGAACTCTGCCCCACTGTCAGCTGAGGTGCGTGATAAGGGAGAGCTGTTGTCAGGGAGGGGGGAAAGGGGATGAAACATCCTCCTCATATGTGGGGAAAAGCTGGCTCATATCCATCACCTCCCTTCTCTCAGATATGTCAGAGGTAAGAGCAGGTTGTCATGACCTCAGGAAAGCACTAAAAGATGCAGAAGAATTAGGCAGTAATAAAGAAAAAAACAAATCATCAAATTCTGCACAATTAAAAAAAATCCAGAAAATAATTCTAAATGTAATATCTGTCTGCAAACTCACCCCCAAAAGTGATTTAGAGATATTATTTCTCCCAGAGTGTTCCGATACATTTTTGTTCTTTTAACTCCTGTCCTACCCACATGCAGTCTATGGCTGTGTACACCCCATGCTACTTTAACCTAAGGGCACACCAGCAAAATGAAAAAGTCTGCCAAGACATAAATACTGCACTAAGAAGCTCAAGAACACCTTGGAAGTTCTTGGTTTTGAGACGTGTAGGTGAAATGAACAACAATTTTGCCAGCCTACACATGGCTGTGTGGGAAGATTATTACAGTTCCTGACTGATCAGCTAAACTGTCTCTGGGAAATAAAAATTAGAAACAACATATTTTGAAAACTGTGCACATACAGACATCGTACAAAGAACTAACTTAAAAGAGACAACATTATGATAGAGTTTGCTTAAAGAGACTATCAGTAATCAGTGCAAAGTGCATCTTCTCACAACTGGGTATGATTGCTTCAGTGAGGAGCAGTTTGAGTAAGAAAAGGCAAATTCCACTAGATTTCTTATTTCTGTAGTTGACTTTTATAGCAGGAAAGTTAAAATTTGAAAATGAAATTACTAAATGTGAATATCCAAATCTAGGCTATTCTTACTCTTTATTAAGAAGCAGAACAGACCATGCCACTTACTCATTCCTAAAAGAAAGCACAAAGCATTGGTTGGCATGAGGATTATCTTTACAGTCCATATTATATTTTTATATACATGCCTGCTACTGCAAACGCTTGTTTTGACCTGCTGTCAATAAGCACTGGGATTAGTTGTAAGAACCACAAGTCAGAAAGGTCTGTGCAAGCACCACGGATGGAAAAATTTAGATCCCACAGTCTGAAATGTCCTACCTCTCATTAAACAAAATCTACCATTTCCTCTACTTTGATAAAACTCTTTTACATTTTACTCTTCAGAGACTTCTGGAATTCCTGCTGAAGCTTATTCCCATTTGGAATTAGCTTCAGCTTACTCTTCTCAAGCAATAGGCCAGTGTTGCTAAATTTCAATTCTGAAACCCAAGTAGAGACTGAATGAAAACAGACTTGTGAAAATTAATCTCTCCACACCAAAGCAAGCTGCAAGAAAGAAAAAAAATCATAAATGTGAAAGCATTCCATATGCCTCACTGTGAACTCATATTTTTGCTTTTCTTTTAGCTTGAGAAACAGAGCAAGATATATTTTAAATTAAATTTTCTTACCTAGAAAATCAATAAGCATAGGCAATGGCTTGCCATTTTATGAACTGTTTAACTGGATATTACATTTATGGCAACAGATTTTTTTTTTCTTACATCCTTACCATTTCAATAGATGCATCTTTTGGATAATACAGAAGTTCATAACGCCGAAAGAGTGAAGCAGTTGGGTCATACCATTCAGCAATGAAAGCGTATCTCTCATCTTGACTCTGGAAAAAGAAAAAGGCAATACTGGCTATTACAGAAAGCACACACATTCTATATGTAAAAATACACAAATAAAAAACTTCCTTCATTTGTTATCAGAAAAATTTAAAAAATCACTTGTAAATGGACTTGCACACTCTGCATATTATCTCCTGCCTACCACAGCTGGTGACATCTTTTCACTCGTTAGCTATTATCTTTTAAGTAGGATAAAACTTGGATCATAGGAGTTTTCCAGACAATCTCATAATTTACCCTGATTTCATCAGTCATGAAGCATGGGCTACTGCTGAAGTTGTTAGACTTCTTAACTTAATCGAAGTATTTGTTTTACTTTCTTTTGTTAAAAAAATGTGTTCACCTACAATTAAATTACAGACTCTTAACACATTTTCTACACATCCTACAAGGAAACACTTTTCTCTTCCATCACAGTCATATCTAAACTTCTCTTAATGATGAGATAAACATATTCAAGCTAAGGACAACATTAGTTTGATTCACTACTTAACTGCCTGAAATTTACATAAAGCATAAAGAGCCTGACCTCATTTACAATTCATTTTCTGCCCCTAAGGAGTGCAGATGAGGAAGACGGATCGCAGTAATTCCAGAAGTGCAACTACATGCATAGCTTCTCTCCACACCTCATCCTCAGAGGATAACAGCCCCCAGCAAAGCAAGCACAAAGGCGAGGCATGGCACGTGGATGTGCAGTTGTCATTCCTCTTAGCGGTACACATTTGTTAGTTATTGATGCGGTATCAGTTATTTGATAGCTAAAATAGTCAGATAGAGCTTTAAATTTTTAATTCCCACATCTCCTCTAAATCTGACTGCTACTCCTAAGGGCAAGCACAGTCTTATCACAGACTTCCACACTTTACACATATCTGTACTCTTCTTGTACACTTTAAACATTGAGGAACTACTGGGAATTTCACTTAAAGCCAGGTGGGCCTTTTTAGTACTTCAGGTTTTAGAAAACATTTCAGTTGTTACAAAGACCACTTAATAAGCAACAAGACAGAGAGTTCTTGTAAGCTTCCATGACTATTCTAAAACAGCAGTAGGAAAAGAATCATAATTTTCCAGCATCTTCAGCTTACCACTGACTTAGGACTAAGTGCTTTTGCAGACTGAAGTCCTAACAGAAGGAGCAGCAGGAAAGAATGAGACAATGAAGAGCAAATTCAGAATTTCACAATGTGATGAACACCAGTACCTCTCCAGTCAAGAGTATTATGGCAAATGCCCTATCCTCCTATCAGCTCTTATGGTACCCCCTACACTGCAAACAAATATATGTACTGCAAACAAATGGCTGTACTGCAGAAACACTTATGGCACGGGGGCAGCACAGTGCACTGTGAAGGATGTAAAGTTTCCATTTCTCTCTGTAGAAGTCTGTGCAGCACTGAACACCTTATTAGCATCAGCTACTCCAACTTCTGTATTATCTGCACAGCGCACACTGCAGCCTTTGACAAGAGTTAAGCTCATCCTTTACGTGCAGCATCCAGCATGAAAACTCCCACGGGACTCAGCCTGGTTTCCGGCCCTCGCTTGAGCTGGATGTGTTTGCGTCATTACTGCTACTGCCATCATTCTGGAGATATGCAAGTCAGAACAAACTCTGTCCTATGGCAAAACTCACTCCTGAATTTTCTGCACAGGCAATAATCAGTAATAAGGGTTGGCAGACTGACTTCAACTTTGATCTTACACTCATACTACTGGACAACAAGATATTTGATCAATTAATTTGACTGACCATCACCTAGTCAAGAATGGATTTCATAGAGAAGCAGTTCTCTACCAAAGAGGTTGTCTAAAAAGAAAAACAGTCCTGTTTCATAGAACCATAGAACAGTCTGGCTTGGCAGGGACCTTAAAGATCACCCAGTTCCAAGCCCCTGCCATGGCAGGGGCACCTTTCACTAACCAGGTTGCTCAAAGCCCCATCCAAACTTGGTAGTACTTGAGAAATGCCTTGGATGAAATAAAAAAGATGCACCATCTTTAATCAATGCCTCTTTATAACATGAAGACATATAATTGCATTACCATGTGCTACTTATTTCATGTTACAGCATCACTTTCAACTATGTTTTCCAGGTAGCAGTTGCCGGAGAAGCTACCAACTTTCATTTAAGTAAAACTTCCAAAACTTGTAAATGCTTACTTGTCTCAGGGAAGTAATGTATTTAAATGAACAACCAAAGAAAACACCATTAGACGTTTTACTTAGTCACCAGTATCCATCATCAGCACCTTCATGTTTAGTGAGAAACTGCATTGTGTGCCTTGTGTGGTGAGGAATTAGTCTGCCTTTCTTTTTCTTTTAACACCAACCTTGGTTTTAAGATCCGTCTGAAATTAATTTTGTAAGATTTTATTCAATGTCTGAGCTATTAATATTTGTTATTCAGCAAGCTCTGCTGGCCACTGAATAGCAGAAATCACCATTCTGTACTATCTTCTTCTGGCATTGTAAGCAAAGGCAAGGTAATAAATGCTACTTGAGAAAAACTGCAGAGCTAATCCCCAAACGCACAGAAAATGCTATCAGTAAGCAGGACAGCTTGAATCCATTACTGTTATGTATCCAGAAAATATGGAGACCTAATATTTTTCTAGAATGACCAAAACAAAGTCCCTAAAGCTTCTCCTGAGCCATAACTAGAATTTTCTCTGCTGTATGGACACAGAATTATTACAATAAATGTTTATACACGTAGAGAACAGTATCAGAAAAAGTTCAAAGCTTATGGGAAACACTAAAAATAACTGGAAACAATATATCTGTGAACATGTGAATTGTTTCAGAGGCACACACTGCAACGTGAAAAAATTCAACACTGACAGCAAACTGAAGACCCTGCCAAACAAGTACCTAAAACACAGCAGGACTTCAATCTTACTATTGCCGATTTATAAAAATAGTCTTAAAACAGATAAAAGACAATAAGGAATACAATCATGATATGGTGAATTTATTCTGGGAAGCCCTTGCCAGGCATTGCTGTGAAACTGCCACTCCAAGTCATCAAAAACGCCAACCAATTCTAAAACGTAAGTTTTTAAAATTAAGTACATTTTAAGTTCACAATATGCTTTTAAATGAGAGCAGAAACTTTTATTTACTTATTTAATGGAGTAGGATTTTGAAGGCAAAAACCAAACTGAAAAAACTGTGCACTTCCCATCACATATTGTAAGGATTGCAATAAATGTTTAAGCCTTCTCAGGCCAGAAATTCTAATTTCTGAACATTTATTTTCCATCAGTTTACCACTCAGGCAACAGAACTGGGATGGCAAACAACCTTTTTACACACCCCTTCACCAGAGTGTCCCGACTGCAAAGTGGGAAGGAGTCTCAAGGATGAGGAAGTACTATGAGAGGCAAGCTAAGTTTCATTGTTAGCTTCTGTCCATCCTCCTGACAAAGGAAACTCAGAGAAAATAACTCTCCAAAGAAAAGTGATTAGAGAACAGTGATGACCTGTCAGGTGGTAACATGTTCAATGCACCACAGCGCTCCAGAAAGGGTCCTCAAAGGGGAGTATTTCACAGGTTTTGACCAGAGAGCACCTCATTCCCCCAGGAAATGGCACAGGCATGTTAGTCACCGCTGAAGTCACATTCCTTTGAACAGCTTGAGTAACAACAAATCAAGTGAATCTACAAGTATATTATAACTCAGAAAATTCTTGCTTTCAAGAATTAATTTCCATTCATTTCCGCACCATTCCCTCATTAAAAGCACACATAGCCTCTGCTCTCATGACTATGCAATTAACCAAGCAATACTTAATGGGGGCGACATATTTTCTCACAAATGTTCATATTAGTGGAAAAATTACTACCACTAAAAAGCCCAGTAGTGACTATGCACTTTACATTTGCATACTGATACTTCCAGAATAGCTGTCTTGAGCTCAAGATTTACATCTCCTTTCCATGGTAAAATCTAGTACCACTCAGATCAGCAATGTCAAGAGTTCACCTACTGTGAAGATGGAAAGAAGAGGTTTTTTTCTTCTTCCTTCTGTAAGTTGCACAGAAAAACATTTAAATGCATGTGGGTTTTGCTACCTTTCAATTTTGTTTATATTGGCACGTGTGAATATGTAGTAGGATGGCTCTACGCACATGAGAAACACTTACTGAAGTACAGCTGAATTAAAAATCCTAGATTTCGTACGTCTGAAAGTGATGGGGGAAGCAGTCATTCTCAGCCAGCATGGGACTAAGTTCTAGAAGCTAAATCCAGGCATCCATCAAAGAATTGTGCTCCCAGAAAACTGTGCAGAGGGAAATGATGTGTTTGGAACAAATAGCCAGGGACACTCATAATCAAAAAGCAGAATGCTTAACAAGCTGGACAGGACATGATACCTTGTCCTGTAAACTTTTTAGGACTTCCAAAAGGCTTCTGTGCACAGTAAAGCAAAAGGAGATCTTCCAAAGGTTTTCATGAGAAGCAACAGTGGTAGAAGAGCAGCTCAAGGACTAAGGAAGTGACATGGAAAGGTAGAGAAACAACTTTATTGCTCTAACCTATGAGGAACATAAATATGGATTTGGTTTTCCAAACACTTCATGATGCCACCTGACAGCCTGTACTGCACTGTTCTGGGGTGAGTACTTCTGTCCTCCTCCTCCTCCTCCTCCGGTTTCGACTAGAAAGTTCATACTAGAGTTTACCTTACAATGGGGAACACATGGAATCAGGAGCTGCCAAGTTTTTTTTTTCAGCTCAAGAGAACTTCACATGAAACAATAACAAAATATTTCTTAAAATTAGAAAGCCCTGAGGTACCTAGAAAGTGCACCTCTACATGCCATTAGCATCTGGTCTCCATGAGGTTATACACACTGTCAGGAACTTCAGCATGCATGGCATTATCTGACACAGGCTCAGGGCTCATTGCCCACATATTACAGCTTTAGGAGTCATGCAGAGTATTGCTACATTACAAGTGTGCAGCTTTGTTGTCTGCTTCTCCTTTGATTTTTCTCAGTGACTCAGTGACTCTGAAATCAGACCAGAGAGAAAAAGAATCAAAGGATTTGAATCATCTCCTAATGAAGCAATTAAAAGGCTGCACAAACCTCGGTAAAAGCTGAATCCGATCCATCCTGCTATCTGTGTTCTGTATTTTGTAAAGCTCTGCTGTCATGGGGAAGATCTCCAGTTAAACACAGATCAAGCTGTTTCTATGAAAATCACTGGGAACAGGATGGACCAGCAGACAGGAACTATTCTCACACCAAATGGGTATTTCTCCTAATACACCAAAAAGCTTTCTGGAAAGGTTGCTCTGAAGCTTCCTAAAATTCTGGCAACAATTTTAAGGGAATATTTTTTCACAGCTTGCTTACCCCTCAAAACATGTTGGTGGCACTCTCAAAAATACTTTGGAAAAGCAAGAGTATTTTTATTAAAAAATGAGATTGTTTCAAAGCATAAAAATACTAATTATTTTAAAACATTTCAGGTGAAGATCTCATGAGGCTGATTGACTCCAACATTAGGTAGTCTGCTTATGCATTAATATGTACTTACCTTATGTTTTTAGGAAGAAAAAATATTTTAAAAATCACAAATGTATAAAAGCTTGGAAACTGAAATAAAAAAAAAATGAAATGGCCAGTGAAGAGGTATCTTTATCTTTCCTCTTTATAGTTTCTACAAAAAACCCACCAACTATTGCTGTATGTTCTGGTCCATTCCTGAGACAGATGTTGGCCTTGTGCTCTTCAGACAGGGTGAAGTGGGGGACCTGACCAGCTGCCTTCACCAAGGACTTTATTTTCAGAATCAGGCCCAGAAAGTGTTGTTATAAACAAATAATCAACCTCCAAAGTCCAGAAGCTACTGCTATAAATGTATGATCAACCTCTAACAGGTATCTAAGTCCTGTTACGAATTACTTGAAACAGTTCCTCAAAGCTCATAAATCTCCAATCACTGCTCTTCCAGACCAATCCCACTTCAGATTTAATGCTGCTTCCTAGTCCTGAAGAGGACTTCAGCACAAATGAAAAGCAGTAACTGATAAACTCCTGGTCTGAGGAGCAAGTGCCAGGAATTTCAGCCTGAAGTAGCTACTCACAGTGTTAGACTCCCCCCGCAGGCCAGTGACAGAAGCACCATCACAGCATCACCTGCTCTCCTCAGAGCCCCAGAAATGCTTTGATTGCTTTAAATGGTTGACTTGTTAGCTTTACTGCTCTCCCGTTTTAACACCTGGCAAGCCCTGCTTTATCTTCAGCTGAACGCTTCTAGGCGCAGGCACTGCACACTGACAAACTTCCCACATAGCACCAAGTGCTCACAAATTCAGACTACCAGACCAAAAAATGTAACTTCAATTAGCTTAAAAGACAGTCTCAGCCAGTGGGTTAGGAGTGCTACTCTTTCATGGAAGGACATCTTAAATGTGACAATCCTCTGCAGACATAAAGCTGAAGAGAAAATTCAAAAATATTTAAAACAATTGAAACCTCTAAAAAATCCTTTTTAAAAAGTCAAGAACTTCTGCCAGCATAAGAAATGAGGCCTGGCTCTTTATATTCATGTTCCTCATCCCTGACTGTTGTGACCAGAGCCTCTCTTCAGCTCAGGTGTTTAATAAAGGTGTTTAAATATGGATTCTCTGATGTCTAACTGTGGTTGAGCTCACAGTGAAGTCTTTCTTAAAAGATGAATTAGAAGATTTCTTCCCCCTCCTCATTCCTGTGAAACCTGGAGGAACATCATTACCCCTCTGCCAAATCTGACTCAAATCTGTCTGTAAACTTCAAACTTCCCAGATGCAAAACTCAGTGGTCAGATACACACAGACTGTGATCACACAAACTTAGGTTTTCTGAGACAGACAAACTGAGAGCAGTATATAAAATTCTATTTGCATACTACAAGTAATTTTCCATCATCAATAATTCTTCAAAGGAAACATCTCCATTTGTGAAAGAAAAGGGAAAGGGAAAAAACCACAAGTACCTCAGCCATTAAATTTTAGCAACAATTTTGCAAGACTGAAACAAGAGACTTCAGACATGCTGGTGATATTTAACAAATAACACCCTGCATGTCAGAAAGTGATGTCATTTTCAGCATTGCAGTGCACTTTAAATCCCAAAAAGAATTCTCATCAGTGCATGCTTATTAAGCTGTGTTATTCAAGCCATCTTCTGCCTTCACAGTTTATGTAATACAGGATATTTTCCAGGCAAAACTTAAATCTACAACACTGTGTAGATAGAGCACTCAATTAGCTCTGTCTCTTAAAACTCATTTTCCTCCTCCTCTTCTATTCATGTTTCTGACACACGAGCAGGAATAATTTTTAGAACTCAAATTTTGCGGCCCCTTCACTGCTGTTGCACCTCCCACTACTTTCTCAACAGGCTTTTCTTCAGTGAAAAAGTAAAATCAAAAGATCACTTTTCAAAAGGAAAAACATCTGGCAACTACAATTTCCATGACAATGTCTTGACTACAGACAATTCTCAACCTAAGCCTTGTATTCAAAAGCTCACTGATGAATTTTGTAAGCATAGCTCTTTTATGCTCCCCTTGTAGAAAGCAAAGCCTACCTATTGAAAATTTCACACAAATTCTAGACTTTTTCAAATGAAGCAAATTTTGGATAAATTCTTAACATTCTTAATCATATTTGAAATCTATTGAGTCAAACACTCTACTGCATTTGTGTTTACCCTTCTCCAACTGGTGTTACATCCTTTGGATCCAGACTTCCAGTATTACTGGTTCCTAGGCTTCTCAAGTGCCTTTTGGACTGCGTATGCTCATATGGCTATTGATGCCTGGACCAACTGCTGTCAAGTAGCATGGGGATACTTCTGTCCCTGTAGCACTAACCAAGGGAATCTCCCTCTTCACCTGGGATCTCAGTTCAGTAAATCATCCCCTTATGCTCGAGGGCTGTGATAAACACAGCTCTAGAAGGTTGAAGACCTTAAAATCTTATTCTCAGATTTAGGAATCTGCAATTCCATGTCACATCAGCAGAATTATCTGGCTGTTCTGTCAATTTACTAAGCAAGGAATCTTTTTTTACTACTAGATTATGTAAATTATGTAAGCTTCCTATGAAGCACATAGGCATGATTAGTATAACCTAACCTGTTTTTCCCCTGGTCTCTCATATAAAAGAAACAAGAATTGGAATTCTTAACCAGTAACTTCAATCCTCTGCAACTACACATCATAGTTAAGTACTTAGTTACAGGATTAATATTACTCCTCTAATTATGGAAAACAATTTCTCTAAAACACATGAAGGATGCCATACTGCTCCTCACTGCTCTGTTCAGCCAGGTTTAGCTTTAGAAGACCAGCTACATCTTGTCTTTAGGAGAACATGTGGCCATTTAATGCACACGTATAAAGCTGCAGATGATCGGATCATATATTATTGTAATTACATGATCACAGGTAATTCCTCTCAGAGCAGTCAGTAGTGCTCAGCACGTGCCTGTCTGCCTCCACTAACTCCAGCAAAGCCTGACAGTGATTTAAGCAAAAGCAGAGCTGTTCCCTGACTCAGAGCACGATTTGCAACGCAGGTCATCCCACATAATCACATCTGAGCACAAAGTTTAGGTGCTTTGTAC
This sequence comes from Eopsaltria australis, assembly GCA_034509425.1. NCBI lineage: Eukaryota > Metazoa > Chordata > Aves > Passeriformes > Petroicidae > Eopsaltria > Eopsaltria australis. Next base: position 13,550 of record JAVTVJ010000359.1, on the reverse strand, counting down.
TCCATCAGGCAGTGGTGGCAGAACTAATGCTGCTGAACACTGTGTCCCCACCTTCCAACTACGAGATTAATGCCTCCATGTGATGCCAGGAAGGGAAACACTCCATTACAAGACCAACCAATATTGTACTTACAGGAAAAACATTTCTGAAAGGCTCAAAACATGCCCTAACATTAAAGCTGATGTCTATACTCAAAGGCAGTTTTCTTTTATAGAAAACCATTCCTATGGCAATCTTCCAGCTTTCAATTTCCAGTATTTTGAGAACTAAAGCTTTTCAGAGGAACACTGATTTTTTTAGTATTTTAATTAGGATTCTGAAGCATTTTCAGGTTTTCTCCCCACACATTCTTATTCAGGTATTCAATGAAATTTTCAACCTCCTGTAGAATCAATCTGGAAATTTTCATACAGAATAGTTAAAATCGGAGAAAGTTACAAGCAGCTGGAAGTAGAGCTTTGAAAGGAAACACCTACAAATTCTAAACTAAAGCTGTCAACAGCACTTTAAAACAGTATAATGCCTACAGCATCTTCAAACTATCTTAGCTCATAATAATCTTCTGAAAAGCTTTTTTAACAAGAACTAGTTGGTTGCCTTGGAATCACAGCTGAGGGAGAGCGGGTCCTTCAGACAGCCAATACCACGAGCAATTAGCACCCAGGAGTCTGTGTGAATGATCTGAAGACCGCATCCACCTGGAACAGTCAGAGCTTGTCCTGTTCAAGTAACCATTTATGGTCCTGTGAAGCAGACAAACAACTGCTGACACGTTTCTTATTCACTACTGTGGCCACTTAAAGCAAGCATTTTGTCTGCACTACTGCTTAACCAAATGCTGGATTTATTTTTTTCTTTCTTTTATTTTTTCTGTGTCAAATTCTGAGGTAGTTGGACTAAATCCAGTTTTCAACTAGTACAGATGTCATGGTCATAATTTATTCTGAAGTCAGACTAATGACAAGTAACATGCAAACAGAAGTTCTCATGATAAAAGCTGTTCAGCAATTTCCCATTAGTAAAGTAAGAACTCAAAAATTTCTGTGGGGTACAGAAAGCAAAGTGGGTGAATATAATCATGTTCCCAAACTCTGCCAATCCTAACAGTCTTTTACAGATTCACTTTATGAAGATTGTTCTACGATTCACAGATTATTTCTCTCCCAAAGCACAGGACTTTTATCATCAGATTTGCATAACCAAACTATGTTATCCCCCAGAGATGCAAATGTCTCTGCTGGTTGAAGACAGTGATTGACAGATTCCAATCCTGCACACAGTTTGGATCAAATTGTTTAGTTCCAAACCTGCACAGCTGCCCCCTGCATTAGTGCATTTGATGTTCAGCACCTTTTCAAAAAGGAGGTTGTATTTCCCACTTTTGTAAAATGAGAATAATCATCACCATCACTCCTTTCACAGAAGCATAGCAATATTTAATAGCCGAAGTATTTGTACTATTTAGACTTCATAAATCCTCCTTCATTTTGACAAAAACACAGCAGAAGCAGATCAGTCAGTTTGTCCTCATTTCCTGCTTCCACAGACCCTTCACTGCAGCACAGGAACCAGGCACCTGTGGAAGAAGTCAGAAAGGGAAAATGCTGCCCAGCTCACTGCCCCTGCAGCTGCCTCCAGGAAACACTGCTAGTCCAGAATGTCAGTAGCTCCAAGGACTGGATCCAGACCACAGTTCCTCTACTCTATCTCAGTGATTTGGGAGTGTTCAGACTTAAAAGACCACAGTTCAGTTATCAAAGAGCGTATTGTACCAGAGACCATGGGACAGGGCGAGGACAGCATTGCTCCTATGTAACTAGAAAACACACAGCATAATACAGTCCCTACGGTAGGAGAAAGAAGACAAGGAAAGGCTAAAAATAGGAGGGGTACTAAATTTAGCAAGGGATCACACTTAAATGTGCAGTGTTAATGTGGAAGAGCAGGTACACAGCCTCAAGCATGCCTACCCACCTCTCCTCACTTCCCATGTGTAGCCCTCTCCTATATGTGGCTCTCTTTCCAAGTGGTTTAGAGTATTCTGCAGAAAAAAATTATTTTTTTAAAAAAGATAATTAAGGTAGTTACAATCATTGAAGGATTCCATGCAAACAAAGATCCTGCAACAGGCTCTCAGGAACACATCCCGGGAGGGAGCCTCTTCTTTGCAAAGACATGAGCACCCTCTGGTGCCCAAGGAGAGGTTGAGCACCTCATTTAAACCGCAAGAATCCACTTCTGAAATTATCAGTAAGAAGCCATCTCTGTTTGCCATCTCTTCCTAGTACACCTAGAGCCTCAAAATTCATAGCCTCGTAAGAGAAGGCAGAAATGACTACACGATAAAGCACAGATCACAACAGCCAGCGTGATGTAGTCCTTTCACACACGGAAACTGAGACACATGGGCAGGAGGCTTTCCTTAATGCCCAGCCTCCAAAAACCCCAATGCCACAGTTTTTAAACGAGTATCAGAGCTGCCCACTCCAGGACAACTCATCAAGGTACATCACAGAGTTTATCTCATACAGGGTACATAACTCTAATAGGCATACAGTGTGAAAAAAAAGAAAGGAATTTCTACCTCTTGTATGTGCTCATCTGATCTATGCTCATTATAGATGCAAATACTTGTTCTGCTGTCATTCTTAGTATTAAACTGTGACAGTGTTCCAAAGCCCTGCCACACAAAATTTACTCCCTTTATCAAACTTCATGCTGTTTTTTCTTTCCATTTTGCTGACTGGGAGAGAACTGTGGGGTTCCACCCACACAACACTACTGAGTGACCTTGGTGTGTTGCTCAGGCACCAAGGCCTCTGGTTTCCATCTGTATAAGGACACAGGGGAACACAAAATAGTTTGGGTGCGTTAGGCCAAGCACAGTGCTTACTTTCAGGAAATAGTATTTTTGGTGATTATTCCCGACAGCTACAATTATAGTTAAAAGTCAGTGTTCATGGAAAAGCCCTGTTCAGACTTACAGCAATAGGTGTTCCCTAAGACCACTGTTTCTTACCAGCTAGTTTATGATTTACACAGAATCCCACATGGATATACTAGATCACCATAGGATTCTAGAAACTGACACTATAATGGGCAACTTAACAGCCAATACCAATTTTTGGAGGGTCACTACTCCCTTGGCTTAAAGGAAACAGACACTATCAAACAGAAAAACCTAAAAGGTTCCATTTTTAGTGGTTAGCCACTGGCCACCAAGGCAGTCGGTCTGGAGAACAGGACACATGAGAGGGGGCTGGGAGAACTGAACCAACTTAGACTATAGAAGGCTGAGGGTGATCTTACTGCTTTCTACAACTGCCTAACTGAAATACACTAAAAAGATGGATCTAAACTTTTCCTGAAGGTGCACGGTGACAGCAAAAAATGCAAAGGACACACGTGGAAACACAGAACATTTCAGTTACATACTAGAAAAAAAAAGAATTACCAAAAGGGTGGTCAAGCACTGGCACGGGATGCCCAGAGGAAGTGTGCAATCTCCATCTTGGGATATGCTCAGGACTTGCCAGGACATAGCCTGGAACAGCCTGGTCTGGTTAGACCTGTTTTGAGCAGGTTGGAGGTCCCTTCCAACCTAAATGATGAGTCTATGATTCTAATTACAGCTTAGTGTCTCTTTGCCCAAAGGTAATGCTCATCCTTCCAAGCTGCTCTAGATCCAACACAGACCAGCTGGGTTCCTGTATTGACAATCTAGATGTACTTTCAAAAAATGCAGAGCTCTGACTGTTAAGTGTAAATTTTAGCCACATCAAATCCGCCTGGAACATCTCTCTAAATAACTACTGTCTCTGTCATCAAATTCTATTATTTCATACTGCTAACTGAAAGTTCGTAACTTTTCATTATTCCTGGCACTGGTTCACTGAGTAATTCCAGAACTTCTTGAGTTTCTGACAATATATACATTTAAAAAAACCCAACCTATCATTAGGACAGACATCAATTATGAAGATCTGTACCCACAACCCAAAGGATCTGGACAGACAACTCTGGGTGACAAAGGGAGATTAGTATCAAACTTATCATTAGACAATGTTAGGTAACTTTGACTATCACAATGTCACCTGCTTGAGCCACCCCATCCGAAGAGCCATCAACTCATCTAAAATTACATTTGTAGAGATGGCAATTTCTGCAAGGCAAAGCCAAGACTTGGCTACAGTAGGAGGTAATTTATCCCATGGATTCTAAACCTGTCAACTTTTTATTTATAGGGTGGTATTTTATAAAGCACATAATGTCATAAAGATGTCAGCATCAAAACCGAAATGAGCTCCTGGAATAAAGGAAAGTTATGGGGGATTTCAAACAGTTTTCACTTGCTTGACAGAGTGCCAAAGTGTTATTTTATCAGCTACATCTTCTGCAATGCACACAGCCTACCTGCTGAAGTAATTTCCACTGTTTGGAATTACCAGTTCAAGAAGAAACCATTACACACTCCTGGGGCTCACAGGAAGATTCACCATGCAAAAAGTGGTTAGAGACTACCTGAGAGCATTTTGCTTATTTTCTCCTCACACTGCGTACCATTTTTTTCCCTGTGATGAAAAGCTGCCAATGAGAGCTGGCCATTAAGTACGGAGATTTGTCTTTGTGGTTGCAAACTTTAAACTGACAGGATCAGGTCACTGTGCAGCTGAGAAACATTCAATGTAATCACCAGCTGGCACTCTAGTGAAACTGAGTCTTGTTTTAAGACCAAAGAAGCAAAATTTCTCAAGCATTAGGAAAGTATCTTTTGTGGAGATACTGCATCTTTTCCTGGAAAAGTTTAAAATGCCATTTTTTTTTTAATGGCCATGAAAACCCATGACTCACTATTGTCAAGTTCTAGAAATTCCTGATTTACTTCCTAAGACCCATTTTCAAAAAAGGAAACTGATAAATCACAGCACTTTTTAAAATTTCTCATTTTTCTTGTCTAAACTGATGATTTTCATGTTGATATTCTCCAAGCTGTGGGTTTTACTAATGAACTGATGATAATAGTAATTACAGCAAACACACAAGTTGTCAAATCTTCTGCTGAAGTGAGCTGAACTGCTCATCCTTTCATATATTTAAGATTTTTATCAAAATTACAACACTGCAAGCTCTGGCAACCAGGAGAGCCAATTGCATATATATTTTCCCCTAACTTTGCAAAAAGAACTAAGGTAGTTGGATGCTTAAATTCCACTAAGTGTGTACTTCTACATCCACAAGATCAAAACTGTGGCAGTTGTCAATATAGAAACGAGACCTAGGGGCTTGAGGACTTCCTGGTGGATTGGTCCATCAGGGAGTCGCCCCCCTGCTATAAAAACATCCATGGTTTAGCCTGGTTGTAGTCACACCCCAGTTACCACCCAAAGTTGACACCCCTTGTTCCTATTGAATATGTTATTTGTCTATCACAAAGGTGATTGACAGGTTGTTCTGGAAAGTTCTCTGTACCCCTGTTTATGATTTGTTGTTATCCCCAAACCACTCCCCTGTTTCTATATTATTTGCTGCTGTTGAAAGCTCCCGCCTTAATCCCACCCCAAGCCTTTACCCTGATTGGTTGTTTATTGTACTACATAAGTTGCTGTCGAGAGCTAGTCGGGGCTCCTTTGACTTTGGGGTTCCAGGGAATAAACCTCTCTGTTGCCTGAAGCTTAGAGTCGCTCCTGCCTTTGTGATTCCTCCTGAACCAAACCAAAGACGACCCTCCACGCCTTCCTCCCTGTGTGGAATCCTCGGGGTTCCCTCGGCTCTCATCCTAACGGACAGGGGGTTGAGGTAGCACAGTGGTGAGGAAGGCAACCACCGAGCAGAGGCACCGTGCCTGGGATCGGAGGACGAGTAGGTATTACACCGAAAAATATTATAAAACTTTACAGTTGGCGCCCAACGTGAGTGGTTCCTGGAGGAATCACGAAAGACAGCTCGCTACCAGCAGCGAAGACGCCGTTGCGGGCCACTCCCTGCGAAACCGCCTTTCGTTTAAGAAAGCAGCTTCTGCAGGTCGAGCTGCGACCCCCGGCTCTGGGAGCGGGAAAGCAGCTCACTCCACAAAGGCCCCCCCATTTCTTTGGATTTCTTTTGGTGGTTTGCCCTCGACAAGAGAGGGGACCCTCGAGAAGAGAGGGGAATTTGAAGAAGCCGGCGAAAAAGAATTCGGAGAAGAATTCGCAGAGCAAGTGAGTGCTTGGACTTTGTTCCGCCGCGTTTTTTTTTTAAGTTTAAGGTGGGGGAGTTTTCTTCTATAGTAAGGATGGGCAACCACCTTGCTAAGAGGGAAAAGGAGCTTTCATTTATTTATTACGGTTTAAAAGTTCAGTTAGTTACTTCAGGGGAAAAATTTGACAAAAAGTTATTACGGAAATTTGTAAAGTGGGTAATCGAAAATGTTTCTTTTGAAGCACCAAAAGAGGTTTTTACTTTAGAATTTTGGGATCGTGTAGGATTTAAACTAAACGAATGTGACAGCGAGGGGCGATTTGCAGTTCAGAAATTTTTCGGGTTACAAATCGCGATTTATCGAGTTTTATCTAACAACGGGGAGAAGAGTTCTGGTTTAGATAAAGCTGTTCCCCCTTCTCCGAAAAGTGAACCTAATGCCACTAACCCGATCCCTCTTCCCTCCGGTGTGGAAAACGGCAGGATACCCCTCATTAGCGAGCAGCGTGAGGGAGAAATCCGGAGCCACAGAAGCTCCGATTCTGTTCGTGATCCCACCGACCCCTTCTGTCCTGGGACGGATCCACCCAAGACAGATCCCACCCCAGCCCTTATTCCTTTCCCTCCGTCCCCAGTTGCACCGGTTGTGTGTCCCTCCCCACGTTATAATAGTTTAATAGAATTTAAACCCGCGCCATCGGGGAACGGCGGCGGGGGAATTCTTACTGCGCCATCGGGAGATGGCGGCGGGGGAATTCTTACTGCGCCATCGGGAGATGGCGGCGGGGGAATTCTTACTGCGCCATCGGGAAATTCTTACTGCGCCATCGGGAAATGGCGGCGGGGGAATTCTTACTGCGCCATCGGGAGATGGCGGCAGGGGAATTTTCACTGCGCCACGGTATACCATTGAATTAGTTTTGCCGCAATGCGGAATTCAGGGCGCATGCGCGGGAGATCGCGGCGGGAACCCCCTAACCCCCTTCCCTAGCTCTACCCCCTTGGCATCGATTGGTCACGCGTCGGTCCCACCCTCTGCGGCCGGCGATGTCAATCCTACGGGTCCCCTCCCTCCTTCCCAGCTCCACCCCCCAACACCCTCCACCCCTGCCGTCGCGCACCCCGCCCACCTCCCTGTCTCCTCCCCTGGGAACCCCGCCCCCCTTCCACTTTCCCACGCCCAGGCTTTCGGTTCCCACGGGTCTACACCGGAAGGGGGTGTGCCTGAAGCCTATAGCCAACAAGCCTTGGCAGCAGCCTTGCCCACACCCATTGTAGCACCAGTGACATACAATAGGACAGGTGCCAATCCCAGATGGGAGCCTCTCCCACAACAAACGATAAAAGAAATCTGTAAAGCCTCAAAAGAATTTGGAAGAGATTCAGCATATTTTAAAGGACTTATAAATGCAACCTTTAAATCATCTGTCTTAGTACCTGATGACATCAAAACGCTGATGTCAAGTCTTTTAGTTGAGAGTCACTACTGGATATGGGACAAAAGATGGAGAAGAGAATTAACAAAGTTGCTTGAATCATATAAAGGTGACCCAAATAAAGCCAATATTACTATAGACCATCTTGTGGGGGAGGGGAATCAATCCAAACCTCGTGACCAAGCAAATAACATTCCAGAGGAAATACTAAGGGATGTACAGTTAGCAGCAAAAAACATTTTGTTCACCATGTCTATTGACATGGGGCCTCCAGTTAGTTACACAACGATCCGGCAAGGCCCGGATGAGAATTTCACAGCCTTTGTGGATCGCCTCAGGGAGGCGATGAGTAAAGCTATCAGCAATCCAGTGATGCTGAGAGAAATGCTAACTGAATTAGCTAAAGAAAATGCGAATGAACAGTGTAAACGAGTTATTGAGATGTTTCCCATTGACCCCCCACCAACAATTGAGCAAATTACAGAAAAGTGTGCACAAATTAAACCACGTGTACCAGGGAATGAATCAAAAATGTGTGGACATAAATGTAAAGTGACATATCCAGTAGAAACTCAATATACTAAGGAGACATCAAAGACAAATGCAGGTCAACAAGAACAAAAGTGTTTCAATTGTAATGGAACTGGACATTTTGCAAAGGACTGTAAAAAACCAAAACTAAATAAGAATAAGACTCAAGCTAACAATTCTGCCAAGTCTTTCCCACCAGCACCACAACCGCAAGCGCCACCAAATCCTCCGCCGTGGGGATGGTACCCACCAACGATGCCATGGTGGATCCCTCAAACACCATCACCCTACTGGTCGGGAAACCAGGATGGGAGCGCGAAGCAGCCTCGCGCTCCTTCAACAAATTAAGGACTGCTACCTCTGACGACACTACACCATTAGAGCCTAGAAACATCCAACACCAACAGCTTTATCCAGGAGACTTATCACCTACACCATTTGAGAGACTCCAATTGGTGAGTGCTTTTGTTGAACATATAACGCGTGATGACACCCAACGTGTTCCTGCGACAATTAAAAATCCACCCATGTCACCCGTGACTGTATTAATTATTGGTGACTCCAATAAGAGTCCACCGGGGATCTTTGTGATTCCTGAAGTTAAGACTTACGCACCGGGGAAGAACATTGCAGTGACCATACAACCCAACCACATACCATGGTTTCTTCCAAAAGGTACCTGGCTGGCACAAGCGATTGTGCTGCCCGAGAATATACCTAGAAATGCTCGCACACCGTGTGTGTGGTGGACAAGTGTTGTGGGAAAAGACAAGCCTGTTTTTCAATGTAGACTGCGAAATGGGCATTCCGAAATAGATCGAGTGGGAATGCTAGATACAGGCGCTGACGTCACTGTTATAGCAGAGACAGAATGGCCAGCGGAATGGGGAACAAAACCTTCCCCAGGAAACTTAGTTGGAGTGGGTGGCCAAATTACCCCCAAAAGGAGCCTCACAAACATCTCCATTGAGGGTCCGGAAGGACGGGTAGCTTGCGTAAAACCCTATATTGTCCCCTCAGGTTTTACGTTATGGGGAAGGGACGCGATGGCACAATGGGGCGCGAGACTAGAAATTCCTTTTACACCCCAGAATTTCTAGTCGGGGCCACTGCGGCGCGCTCCACCCCACCTATCAAGTGGCTCACTGACACACCGGTGAGGGTGGAGCAGTGGCCCCTCAGAGGAGAGAAGTTGCGCGCCCTAGAAGACCTTGTTGCCGAACAACTGGCTAAGGGTCACATTGTGCCATCGTCCAGCCCCTGGAACACTCCAGTTTTTGTTATCAAAAAACCAAAAAAGAACGAGTGGCGGCTGCTACAAGATCTAAGAGCAGTGAACAAAGTGATGGAGGAAATGGGCCCCCTCCAACCAGGTCTCCCATCACCTGCAATGTTACCGCAGAATTGGCCTCTAGCTATAATAGACATTAAGGACTGCTTTTTTAGTATTCCTTTGCACCCTGACGACGCGCCGAAATTTGCATTTTCAGTGCCTTCCATAAACCGGGAGGCACCGATGAGACATTATCATTGGCTCGTATTGCCTCAAGGAATGAAAAATTCCCCAGCAATTTGCCAATGGTATGTCTCGGAGGTGCTCTCCCCGGTTAGGAAAACCTTTCCACAGTCAAAGATTTATCATTATATGGACGATGTACTAGTGTGCTCACCTAACCGAGAGACTCTAGACTCTGCCTTAAAGGAGGTTGTCAAGGCCATCGAGGACGTGGGAATGCAAGTACATCCCGAAAAGATACAGAGGATGCCACCTTGGAAGTACTTGGGAATGAAGATCCAGGAGACAACAGAAACACCGCAGTTGCTGAAGTTAGAGCAGCATCCGTCAACTTTGCGCGAACTTCATCAACTGTGTGGATCGATAAACTGGATCAGGCCGCTCCTCGGACTGAAAACTTCAGAGTTGTCACCTTTATTTGAGCTGCTACGAGGAGGACAAGCCCTAGACGCCCCAATAGCCATGACACCAGAGGCCGAACAGGTCATCAAGAAGGTAATGTTTACGATCTCCACAAACCACGCACACAGAATTAACCCGATTCTCCCGTACCGATTTATGGTACTGGGAAAGACACCAAGGTATTATGGTCTCATTTTTCAGTGGGACGAGGGGGTCAAGGAGTCGCTCCTAATCGTGGAGTGGATTTTCTTGCCTCACACATCGTCCAAGACAATAACAAGGCCACAGGAACTGGTGGCCGAGCTGATCATTAAGGCTCGGCACCGGCTCCGTGTACTAGCAGGATGTGATTTTGCGTACATCCAAGTTCCTTGGAAGCAGAATAGTTTTGAAGAAGAGCTCCAAGAAAGTGAGGACCTCCAGCTTGCCCTCGAAAATTACTCAGGCCAAATTGGCAACCAAAAGCTAAAACACCAATTGTTCAATACTGAGTTTAAATTGGCTCCTGATGTGGCTCAAAGTAAAACACCAATTTAGAATGCTCTAACAGTTTTTACAGATGGCTCTGGCTCTTCTCATAAGTCGGTGTTGACTTGGAGAGATCCAGAGACCCTCCAGTGGGACGAAGAAGTTCAGATAGTTGAGGGTTCCCCTCAAATAGCTGAACTAGCTGCTGTAGTTAGAGTGTTTGAGAGGTTTGAGGAACTGCCACTCAACCTCGTAACTGATTCGGCATCTGTGGCAGGAGTAGTTTCTAGAGCAGAGCATTCCTTACTGAGAGAGGTCCCAAATAAAAAATTATTTGGTTTGCTTGCGCAGCTCGTAATGTTATTGTCCCACCGCCAGCATCAATATTTTGTGATGCACGTAAGATCACATTCTGCTTGCCAGGTTTTATATCTGAAGGCAATGCGAGAGCCGATGCTCTGGCGATGCCTGTGATGAAGTGTACCGTACCTGACACATTCGCACAGGCTCGCCTTAGCCATCAATTCTTTCACCAGAATGCGCCAGCACTCAGTAGGATGTTTCACCTATCCTTGGAGCAAGCTAAGGCAATAGTGGCCACATGTCCATCATGTCAATCCTATCAAATACCTACATTCAACGCAGGAGTCAACCCTAGGGGGGTGAACTCCAATGAGATTTGGCAATCAGATGTCACCCATTTTACACCTTTCGGGAAGTTGAAATATATACACGTGTCAGTAGACACATTTTCAGGCGCTCTCTTCGCCTCGGCTCATGCCGGAGAGAAGGCGAGAGATGCCAAAAAACATTTTACTATGGCATTTGCAGTTTGGGGAATTCCAAAACAGATTAAAACAGACAACGGACCGGCGTATGTATCTGCCTCCTTGCGTCAGTTTTTTCAAAACTGGGGAGTAGAACATACGACCGGAATTCCACATTCTCCGTCGGGACAAGCGTTAGTTGAGAGGAAACATCAAGATATTAAACGCATCCTTACACAGCAGCGGGGAGAGGCAGGAGAGAAGTCGCCCGTTGAGCGCCTCTGCAAGGCTCTGTTTACGATAAATTTTTTAAATTGCTCTGATAGTGAGCCAACTCCCCCCGTCTTCCGGCATTTCATGAATTCGACAAATTCCAAATTGACAGAAAGACCGCCGGTGCTGTTTAAGGATCCGCAGAGTCATCAAATTTTAGGTCCTGCACTGTTAATCGTCTGGGGGAGGGGGTATGCATGTGTCTCCACCCCAGGCGGTCCGCGGTGGATTCCGGCAAAAAATGTGAAGCCGTATGTGGAGTCCGCGGTGGATTCCGGCAAAAAATGTGAAGCCGTATGTGGAGGATCGTGGGAAAGACAAGGATAAGAGCGACAACAATCCATCAGTCGCATGGAAAAGAAGAAAAAGGAGAAATGGAAAGGGAAAGGACTTACCTGATATGATGTGTACCGATCAGCGACCAGCGAATACCAGACAGAGAAGCCATAGTTTATGATTAACCCCTCTACGACACTCCCTCTAAGACTACCCTGTGTTCCAACCCCATATCCCTTCACTTACCTTATTCTCCTTGTTTATATCCCAACCTAACAGTCCCGTAATAACCCTATCCCACCGTGTATCCTAATTTAAGTAAAAGAAAAGGGGGAGGCGGAGAGGAGTTGAAAAGAATCAGAAAATTGAAAAATTGTTTTGGTTTGATTCAAAAGTTATTCATGTTTGTTTTGATATTAGATTTAAAGGATCCATGACAATGAAAACCACGGGAGTCATCATGGCCCTGATGTGGGTGATGCTGAACGTCCTGCCCCGAATCGAAGGATGGCTTGTACAACAGCCACAAGAGAATATCTGGATCATGTTAGCCAAAGCCCTAAACCAAGACAGCATGTGCCTAGTAGGTATCCCCCTGCGAATGAATGACACCTCCTTCGCAGGTAAAAGGCTCAAACCTGTTGACAACTGGGATGCGTGGATGAGGACCCTTCCCCATGCACCAGAGGAGCCCCAAGAATTGGCACTGTTGGGGTCCTCCAAAGCTGACTTTTGTATCAATTTTGACTACTTCCCTAAGTGGGAAGATGCTAAAATATTTGGAGGATATGATAAAATTCCATACCAGGATGTGCATCCCCTAAAAAGATCAGTGTACAGTCTTGAAAACTGGTGTAACTATACCACGAGATCTGTCCTCAAACGGTCCAAGTCCACGCCCGTCCCGAAGACTCTCCCCTCCGGCGTATTCTTAATCTGTGGAGATAGAGTCTGGGCTGGGATACCGTCCCGTCTTTCAGGTGGCCCATGCACGTTGGGCCAACTCACCCTCATGACCCCCAACAAGACCCAAATTCTTGAATGGAGAAAATTCTATAATCTGACCCGTCAAAAAAGATCACTCAGAATTTGGGACGAAAGTTGCAATTCGGCTGTTGAACATTGGAGTTTTTCAAAGAGGGTGGCTACCTCCATATTCGTGCCCTGGGTGGCGGCAGCTAAGGCCTTGGGGGAATTAGGCCATTTAGAGTGTTGGCTTGGCAGACAAGCCAACCTCACGTCCTGGGCATTGACCCAGCTGCTGGAAGATAAGGACACTACTAGGCACGCCACCCTGCAGAACAGGGCGGCGATTGACTTTCTCCTTCTCGCACACGGGCACGGGTGCGAGGACTGTGAAGGGATGTGTTGTATGAACTTATCATCCCATTCAAAAAGCATCCATGCAACGCTACAAGAACTGCAAGGACAATTCACTCAACTAAGGACTGAAAGTAAAGACTGGTTGGACCATCTAATGAGTGACTGGGGCATTTCAAAATGGGGCATGGACTTGTTGAAATCTATTTTATGGATCCTAATCGTCATCGTTGTCGTGTTAAGTATGTTTGGTTGCTTAAAAAAATATTCTAGTATCGTTAGTACAACGGGCTTTTTTAAATAAAAGAAAAGGGGGAGATGTGGCAGTTGTCAATATAGAAACGAGACCTAGGGGCTTGAGGACTTCCTGGTGGATTGGTCCA